>CM045497.1:1149904-1614632 GCA_024704745.1 Rosa lucieae | reverse complement strand
TAACAATAAACCCATTTTGATGTAATCTTAAGTAAATGGAAAAAAATTTATTGATCTGAGGAATAAGTTAAGTTGAGTGCTTGAATTGTCTTCTGTAATCTTTTCGAGTAACCAAGTTCTGGTTTTTCTGAACCGAGTTGTGAAAAGAAGGCTGCTTTTTGTTGGAATTTATTCAGCTCTAGATAAGGGCTTCTGGGTATGTGCATTAAGAAACTTTTGAGACCCAGTTTGAATTGTATGAGAATAATCATGATTTCTGGTAGTCACTCTGATTTTTGTTTTTATAATGAATAGTGTAAGTAACTACAGAATTCTAGCATCACAAGAATTTCTCAGTTTTCCTGAATTACAGTCTTAATCCGTGAATTACAGTCTCTCTTATGTTACTCATCATGGTCAGAGTTTATCAGATGTGTTTTCCGTTTGATCTTTTGATCATTGAAACAATGTGTTGATCTTAATTATGGCTTGCTGTAATTGTTAACAATCATGTCATTCGTATTGTTTTGATCTAAATTATATCTTCCTGTCTTCATAGGTTTCCATACTCTTCACTATATTCATACAATTAAAAACGCTCTCCGCCAAAATGAAGCCTTGTTCTTCAGTTAACATATGCTTTTGTGTTCAAAGCTTAGAGAGTTCACAAGAAATTTGCAAGCAGAGGGATTAGTTACAACTACACCCAATTGAGATATTTTAGGCATTTTGAACTTGTCTGAAATAAGTTAACTTTGTTGAAGGATATTGACACTTAGTGTGCCTAGTCAAACTAGGATAAGTTCTATAGCTGTAATAGGAGAGGTTTCCTACTCCAAGTTAGATAAGGAATCCTTGTACTCTTAGATTATGCACTTTGTAATCCCTATATATAGGGCTCCTATTCTCTATAATGAAATACACTTCTCTCATCAATCTCTCTCAAATACATTATACTTAAACACGTTATCAGCACGACTCTAACCACAAAACAGAAAACCAAAACTCATTCACAAAGCAGCCCCTAGCCCGAGCTAGCCGAGCCTTCGCTGCAGCCCGAGCGCCCGTGTGCTTGCAACCTTGCACAGCAGCCCCTGCTGCCCCCTTCCTGCAGCCCTGCGTTCCAGCCTGCTGCCACCGAAGCATCCCTGCTGCGCAAACAAGCCAACGCACACCCACTGCATCTTTTTTCCGTTCCTGTGCACATCCGTCTTCTTGCAAGCCTCTAAACGTCTAGTTCGGAAGCTCAGATCGAAAAACTTTCTTCATCAAAGTTGTTCGTCTCTGTCTCTTCCATCTAACCTCCGAATTTCAGCCTTATCGGAGTCATATTGAGATCTGTACACCAATCGAGGTACAAGCTGTTCAGAACAGAATCTGCTCCGAATTTTCACCAAGTAAGTATTCAAAAGAGTAAGTTTTGAAGTTCCTATAATTCGGAATTTATATTTCTTCTTCTTTTCTCGGGGACTTGAAAACCTCCCTTCTTCTACATCCCACCTTTCTTATAACGTGGGTTCGATTCTTGAAAAGCGGAATCGTGGGGATTCACGCAATTAACGAACTAAAAGCATTCGTAAGACTTCGGACTAAGAGCGTCCGCAAGCATCGATTTATGACCTTATAAACATCATTGTTTCGGTCTAATCCAATTTTCTTGAAAATCGATTTCTTGGTAGCATAGCTCGGAAATCTTAATATTTAGTTGTCGTGGAAGTTTTAACTCCGAAACTAATATATTTCTTCTTCTTATTTCAGGATGTCGAAACTTGACTTTCCTGCACTTACCTCAACTGGCTCGGAATATCATAGTTGGGCCACGGATGTTGAGCACCATCTCACTTCAAAAGGGATCCTACCCTTAATTCAAGCTCCTAATCCTACTCTCATATTTGAGCGTACGGCTACGAACAATGCCACCGCCCTCATCTTGATGAGGCGCCACATGGATAAATCACTCCGACTGGAGTACATGGCAATCAAGGATGCTAGAGAATTATGGGTCGCGCTAGAAGAGCGATTTGGTAATATCAAGGATACCCTCCTCCCTGACTTAAAAGTTCAATGGGGCAATCTACGATTCGCCGACTTTAAGTCTGTAGCTGAATATAATTCAGAAGTTCTGCGCCTCAAAACCATGTTGGGGTTCTGTGGACAACCCGTCACAGAGCAAGAACTAATTGAGAAAACTCTCTCCACCTTCCCCGTCTCAGCAATTTTGCTCTCAAAGCAATATCGAACGGAATTCGATACTAGACGGATCACGAGATTTCATCAGCTCATTACTATTATGTCTGTAGCTGAAAAGCATGATAATATCCTCGTGAAGAATTATAATTCAAGGCCTATCGGAACTAAGAGCGTTCATGAGGCGAATTATAATAATGCACCCAAAGGAGGGCGCAAGGAGCGGAACCCTAAGAATAAGGGACACAACGGACGTTCTGGTCCATATAACCGCCCTACAAAGGAAGGTACTCGTCAGAATGAAGGACGATCACGTGGCAATACATGGCAACGTGGGAGAGGAGGCCGTGGGGCTCCAGGACATGGAGGAACCACCCAGGGCCGTGGGAATGGCGCCAACTTCTATGGGGGACGCCACCCAAGTGCGAACAATGCACCTCAATTAAAGGGAGGAAATCACAATGACATGTGTCATCGATGTGGATCTAGTGAGCACTGGTTCAAACAATGCAAAGCAAGCAAACAATTGGCTGCGCATTACAAGGCATTTAGAGACTTCAGAGAGCATGAAGCCAATTTTGCCGAAAATATAGAAGAAGATGGTGATGATGCCAACGTCAATCTCACCATAGCGGACTTCAAATCTGACAAAGAATTGCACAAGGATGCTGCAGATTTTGATTAGTATAGTCCTTTACTTTTCCAAGAATTATGTAATGGCAATTATGCCTTAAATCAATAAAATGACTTATTGTATTAACTCTTTCCCTCTAGGCGTACTCAAGAGTACTTGTGATGTCTAGGCAAGGTTTGATCTGAGAGAACGGTTTTAAAAAGTGAGCAACGCTCCACCAAAATCTCGCCTTACCTTACCTGGTCACAACCAAATTGAAATTACCGAATGGATTAAGTGACTACGATTCGTCTACTATTTGATTTTATATTGGATTAGATTTTAGTCAAGAAATTTTGATGTAATCATTGGCTATCATTAATAAAGTATCGATTTATTTTATCTCATGTCATGGACATACTTCTCGAACTTTATTACTTACAAGATGTAAGAGCCAATGGTTTTCATGCGGAAACGCATTGTGAGAATGGACAAGAGTTCCTTTGCATTACCTCTAATGACTACGGACATAAACGAGTCTTAGAGAAACTTATGTGTCGCTCTAGTGGGTTGTATGCAACCACTATTCGAGTCATTGAATCCAACCATGTCATGAGAGATGATTTATGGGATTCCGACACATATAGGCTTTGGCACGACCGTTTGGGACACCCAGGTCGTGACATGATGATCCGTATATTAAAGACTTCACACGGACATCCCTTTTTCAGAATGAAAGGAAGTAAAACTCGAAATTTGGATCAAGGAGGAGCACCTGCGCCTCACGGCGCCTTCCCCCTTCAAGTCCGGCCACCACTAGCCGGCGCCGCCATCCCCCTGCGGCTCCAGGGTGGCTTTGACGCCACCTCTGCTCCCCTGACTCCAATTTCTGCTTCTAAAGTCAAATGTGACTTCATGGCTCAACCAAAATCCTCATTGGTTATTTCTAAAGCCCATTATTCGTTCTGCAAAGCCTGCTCTTTAGCAAAGTTAGGATCGAAACCATCCTATGCAAAGGACACCAAAGAAAATGTACCATTCTTGCAAAGAATCCAAGGTGATATTTGTGGACCTATTCAACCATCATGCGGACCATTTCGATATTTTATGGTATTGGTTGATGCATTGACACGCTGGTCACATGTCATGTTATTGTCCACAAGGAACGCTGCATTTGCTAAACTCCTAGCACAAATAATTAAGTTAAGGGCTCACCACCCTGATCATCCTATTAAGTCTATAAGATTAGACAATGCTGGAGAGTTTACATCAAAGATTTTTGATGATTATTGCATGTCCATTGGGATTGATGTTGAACATCCTGTTCCTCATGTTCATACCCAAAATGGTCTCGCAGAAGCCACCATTAAACGACTACAAATGGTTGCTCGAGCATTGGTGATGCGCACCAATCTCCCTATTTCTGCTTGGGGCTATGCAATATTGCATGCAGCTGTGCTTATTCGTCTGAGGCCTACTGCCACTCAACCCTTTTCTGCGTCCCAGATGGTGACTGGGTATGAGCCCAATGTCTCACACTTACGCATATTTGGGTGCGCAGTTTATGTGCCAATTGCGCCTCCACAGCGCACCAAAATGGGTCCTCAACGACGATTAGGAGTTTACGTTGGTTATGATTCTCCAACGATTATCCGCTACATAGAACCCTTGACAGGCGATCTCTTTACCGCAAGATTTGCGGATTGTCACTTCGATGAGACAGTCTTCCCATCGTTAGGGGGAGATAAGAACACCAATGTTCAACAGGAACGACCGGAATTATCGTGGTCTGTCCCCACTCTGTCTCATCTTGATCCCCGAACCGCACAGTCCGAAATTGAAGTGCGGAGAATTCTCGATCTTTAGAACGTAGCAGAATCGATGCCTGATGCATTTTCTGATATCGCTAAAGTGACGAGATCACACATACCTGCTGCAAACGTGCCTACAAGGATTGATGTCCGTAAAATTAGAGGACATGACACCAACTCAAGAATGCATGAGCATGGCGCCAACGTCCCATCTCTCAATGATGGTGACGTTATGGCTAGGCCCACGGCTCCTGCCAGGAAGCGCGGGAGGCCCATAAGTTCGATGGATTCTCGCCCAAGAAAGAAAGCGAGTTTGGCACAGAATAATCCATTAATCATCGATATGAATAATCCATCTCATGAGAATATTCCGGATTATGGTTATGTCCAAGAGACATCATTGGGGGACGCTCCAATGTCAGAACCAACTCCAGAGAATAGAGAGATCTCCATAAATTACACTAGTGTACATGAGATGATGGATAGAAATTCTATGGCAATTGATGATGCATTTGCATATCATATTGCGAAAGGGATTATAGAATATGATGATATCGAACCTCGCTCTGTTGAAGAATGTCAACGAAGAGCAGATTGGCCTAAATGGAAAGATGCGATCCAGGTTGAATTGGATTCACTAACAAAGAGACAGGTATTTGGGCCTGTAACGCAGACACCCCCAAGTGTAAAGCCTGTTGGCCATAAATGGGTCTTTGTTAGAAAGCGTAATGAGAAAAATGAGGTGGTAAGATATAAAGCCCGCCTTGTGGCGCAAGGTTTCTCACAACGCCCTGGAATCGACTACGAGGAGACATATTCTCCCGTAATGGACGTTATAACGTTCCGCTACCTTGTCAGTTTGGTAGTTTCCGAAAAACTTGACATGCAGCTTATGGATGTGGTTACAGCATATCTCTATGGGGATCTAGATTCAGAGATATATATGAAGGTTCCAGATGGACTTCAATTACCCAAATCAAGTGGCTCTAAACCACGGAGCGCGTTTTCAATAAGATTAAAACGCTCACTATATGGATTAAAACAATCTGGACGGATGTGGTATAACCGTCTAAGTGACTACTTGATTGGGAAGGGATATATTAACAATGAAATATGCCCATGCGTGTTCATTAAAAGAACAAGTTCCGGATTTGCAATCGTAGCAGTTTATGTCGATGACATGAACCTAATTGGAACTCTAGATGAGTTAAAGGAAACTGCTAATTACTTGAAATCCGAATTTGAGATGAAAGATCTTGGGAAAACACGGTTTTGTCTCGGTTTAGAACTCGAGCACCGTAGTGATGGGATTTTGATCCATCAGTCTGCATATACTCAGAAAATCCTAAGGCGCTTTAATGAAGATAAAGCAAAGCCTGTGAGTACTCCCATGATCGGTCGTAGTCTTGAGCCCGGAAAAGATCCGTTTCGTCCAAAGGATGAGGACGAAGAAGCATTAGAGGCCGAAGTGCCCTATTTAAGTGCAATAGGCGCATTATTGTACTTAGCTCAATGCACAAGACCGGATATCTCATTCGCAGTGAACTTGTTAGCTCGACATAGCTCTGCGCCAACACGCCGCCATTGGATTGGTGAAAAGACAATCTTTCGATACCCAGGAGGTACGATTGATATGGGCCTATTTTATCCCTACAGAGAGAAAAGGAATGACGGAAGAATGGGATCGGACCCCATTAGGCATGAAGCCGCCGTCCACCACAACATAGTGGCCGGCCATGTTGCTGCCAACGCCGCCACCACCATCAAGGGTGGCCGGCCTCACCCTATCCCCCCTCCATCAAAACGACAATGATGTCTTGATGGGTTTTGCTGATGCAGGGTACCTCTCTGACCCTCACAAAGGTCGCTCCCAAACGGGTTATGTCTTTACCATGGGAAGCATCGCGATATCTTGGAGGTCTACAAAACAGACCCTTGTTGCTACTTCCTCGAATCATGCAGAGATTATTGCTCTACATGAAGCCGTACGTGAATGTATATGGCTAAGGTCTATAATTAGACACATTCAAGGAAGTTGTGGTTTGAAGTCTACCACAGATGAACCTACATGCATTTATGAGGATAATGCAGCTTGTATTGAACAAATGAAGTTAGGTTTCATCAAGGGCGACAACACCAAGCATATATCGCCTAAGTTCTTTTATAATCAGCAACAACAATCACTTCTAAAGATTGAAGTGAATCAAATCCGATCAGAGGATAATGTAGCGGACTTATTCACTAAGTCGTTACCTAAATCCACCTTCGAGAAACATGTGAAGAGTATCGATTAAGAAGGTTATCCGAACTCCCATGATTGTAGCAATCAGGGGGAGATTTCGACATCAGGGGGAGTTACTCAGTCTCGAAGGATCAAGGACGTGTTGCACTCTTTTCTCCTCCTCGAGTTCATTTTTATCCCACAGGGTTTTTCACTTGAGCAAGGTTTTTAACGAGGCAACGGATGAAGCGTCACCACCAAGTTTGAGCGGCACAAGGGGGAGTGTTGAAGGATATTGACACTTAGTGTGCCTAGTCAAACTAGAATAAGTTCTATAGCTGTAATAGGAGAGGTTTCCTACTCCAAGTTAGATAAGGAATCCTTGTACTCTTAGATTATGCACTTTGTAATCCCTATATATAGGGCTCCTATTCTCTATAATGAAATACACTTCTCTCATCAATCTCTCTCAAATACATTATACTTAAACAAACTTTAGTGCTTGATGGTCTTTGTTGCCAAGCATCTTTCTTTTAAAGTAACAGTAATGAAATGGCTTTTCTTATCTTGGTAGTTGTGGTTTCTTGTAATTTAACATGCATTTCTGGGAGATGATGTTATGCATTTCAATAAATTGAAATTAGGCATTACATGAGCATGACAACATGTAGCATAACTCATACATGAAAATATTATTTACATATCATTTGTCTTGATATTGATTCAATGTTGTGAAGTTGAGTCTCGGTTCTTGAGAGAGAAAAGTCCTAAAATTTGTTTTTGTTGGAGTGTGTGGGCTTTATATGTTAAAGGACATAATGTCCTATAGACCACTTCTTTTCCAACCATGAGCCCAACAACCCTCCCTTTATAACTATTTGATTACACGCTGAGCGCATGTTTTTAAACTGTTTGATTCACCATATCTACTTCTCTATTGCCTAAATGAAATCCTGTGTTGCAACTTGATGTTGGTTAATTAATTCTTGGGCCCTTAATTCTTTATTTGATTATCTACTTTGCTGCTGTGACCAGGTAGTCTACATGGCTCCAGCAATGATTTTTTCTCAACAAAAGGGATCCCATTTACCTGGCAATACATAACACTCTAATGTAGGCCGATCCATATATCTGTCGGACTGAACTGAATTAACAAAAACCAGCATGGTGCCTTTTTCTAGCTGACACTCAAAAGAAGGCAGGTGAATCTCTGCATGACAATGAGAACTGCCCTGCATTAGATTCAACAGTCACCGCAGACGGGCCATTGTCCTTATTGAGCTTAGGCCCTATTCCAAAGTCAAAAATAACGCACCCCCGTATATGCACTGAAAGTGAGAAAAAGAGAGCAGCAGATGAATTAGATTTTCTGGGGATATAGTGGTGTGCTTAACTGAAAATTTTCAATAGTTGGCAAACCAATTTCGCTATGGTTTATAGCATTTCTTTTTCTATAAAGTAAGTACAATTAATTAACAAATGAACTATAGAATCAGAACGAACTTTTCATTAGGCATCCTGGAGTTCATTAGCCAGGGAGAGGGACAATGTGAAAGAGTGACTTTAATTACATGACGAAAGCATCCTGGAATTCATAGTAACTATAAAGCCTTGGATACCGGGACTTCTTCCCAAACTGATATGGATTAGTAAACCATGAATCAATATCGTTAAAGTGATGATAATGCAGTGGATTTTCATGGTAGAAGCCTTTCCCTCCTCCATCACCATTGGCAATCTTAAACTTCACATCAAATGTTGCTTCCCCAAAGACCATGCCATGACGCTGGGTCTATAATGCAACCATACAACACAAGGCCGAAGTTGTTGCCACCCACATGGAAAACCTTTCCGCCAAAGTTGGCCTGACACGCAGAGGGAAGATCAGGGTTTTTGTTCAGAGTGGAGTAACCCTTGAAACTGCAGCTTGGTTGACAAGAACTTTTTACAATCAGGTTTTCCTTCTTAATCACCCAAAAACCAAAAAAAAGAAGGTATTAACCATGTTTCTGGTCATAAATATAAGGGCTTCCACCGGGTCCTCCGCCGTCAAGGTGGAGTAGTTTAATTTTTTTTGGATGAGCCTGACTTGCGCTACTAGATGTTGCATCATCTTCATCATCACAGTGTTGAGGGCCTCGCTTGGTATTAGTGCCAACATTGCTCTGCTCCTCCGCATCTTCCTCATATACCATACGCACACCACACTTCTTCACTTGCACAATTTCCTTGTGGATACGAACATCCTTCAATTGCAGACTCGCTAGGGCGCATATTCCTGGTGGCCCCAAGCAGAAGGGAATAAATGAGAGTACAAGCTCATAGTAGATGTCCTGCCACTCTTGTTTAGGGTATCTAACATCACGGTGCACATAGAAGAACCAAATGTGATCTGACTTAGGTTGATCGCACTTTTCCCCAAACCCAAACGATATACCAAAGCCAGCCAAGGGTAGTCCATTAATCTTCAATGAGCATAGAATGTTCATCTCAACCGAAGACGGGAATGGTTTTAGGGGTCTAAAAACGACACACCAGGCGAATCCCATCCACTTTTTACTAAACCAACCTGGATGCAGCTCTACAGTTATCAAAGACCCCACACTTTGGTGATTGTACCACTCTGGAATTTCATTTCCAGGAGCAATGAAGTCAAATGTTCTATGCTTAAAATGTACGGAAGAACTCCAACGTCGAAACTTAAGGTAGCGTGCTACCAACGAAAGTGCTACACGCTTGTAGCTTTCATTCTCCACCATTTTGAAACAGTTAACACAACTTGCAAATAACACGGAATTGCATTCTCCTATTTGATTGACCATTGTATCTAATGAAATGCAATTCTTAAGTGTTACCTGTACATGAGATGGAAGCTCTGGTAATGTCCGAAGCTTGTGGCACCAATCCAACTGAAGATTTTCAAGCCTAGAGAGTTGGCCAATGCTCTCGGGTAGTCTAACAAATTGATTTTTCCTCAAATTTAATCTTCTCAATAAGGCTAAGCATCCAAAGTCAATGGGGATTGCTTCTTCAGAAAGATTGCAGTCACTTAGATTCAGGTAGGTTAATGAACGCAAATTAGATAAACAAGCCAACGACAATCTTGCAGGAATGCAACTTCTTTTCAGCAATAACTGAAAGGGGTTGAAGATCGTACTCCACGATTTAGGTGACTGTGCTTTACATCCACCAAGAGATAACTCTTCGAGGTTTTTCAAAAGACCAATAGAGGAGGGCACTTCTCTTATGCCACTTCCACTCACATCAAGCTTCTTCAAACAGGCAACATGACCCAACTCATCTGGCAATTTGTCAAGCTTTGAGCAACCAGAAAGATTGAGATCTTTGAGAGATTTTAAGCCACCTACACTGCTTGGAAGACACACAAGATGTTTGCAATCTTCCATGTTTAGCAGAGAAAGTCTTTCAAGCATTCTAGTAGACGTAGGTAGTTCTCTTATGCCAGTGTCCTTCAGATAAAGCTTCTCCAGACTTTCTAAAAGTCCCACATCATTCGGTAGTTTGTTAACCTTTGAGCAACCAGACAGATTAAGAACTTTGAGAGATTTTAAGCCACGTACACTACTTGAAAAATGTACAAGATTCTTGCAATCTTTCAAGTTCAGCACAGTAAGTCTTTCAAGCACTTCAATTCCTGGGTCAACCTCACACAATCTTATACAACCTTCAAGAAACAGGAACTCGAGATATGGCATACCTTTAAAGTTTGAGGTGCTGACAAGATTCAGAGAGTGACTCAGATTAATGCTTTTCAAATTGTATAAAGGCTGCATGTCAAGTAAAAAGCATAGAAAAAAATTAGCTTCCATGATATACTCAACAATTATTTTAAGTAATAAAAGAATGATACAGTAATTATAGTATACCTCAGTTCCTATCCGGAAATGATTGATACAACTATGACACAAGCAAAGTTCGAGCAGCTTCTGAGGGTTAAAATGCAATGGCAGAGATTTTAACGGATACCTCATCCAATCAACAATCAGTAAACTATTGGGAAGATATTCGAGCCCCTCAGGTAGATTCCCATTATTAATCTTCAGGAATCTCAATTTGTTCATCATTGAAAATGATTTTCGATTCACGTCCACCTGTACTTCTAACTCGGTTGAGTCCACAAATATGCCTTCTATTGCTTCAGTCCCCTATTAACCCAATTTTATCATATCATAATAAGCAGATTTAGTACTTAGTAGACTGACTTGTCATATAACGTATTGGCAAATAACAATTCAAATTATTCTTGTACTAAATCTCTTACAGAATTAAAGGTCAAGACATGTTTGATATCTTCAAGAAGCCACAACCTACTGCACCTGCCCGGCTCGTTAGGAGATTCGCGGTGGACAATTTCCCGTCCCATTTCTTGGAGCAAATCGTGCATCCCTAGTCTTCCATGTGAAACAGTCAAGAGAGACCTTTCCATCAGGACTTTTATTCCAATAATTGCAGAAACATCGCAACTATTTAATACTTCAGTTACTCGATCTTTGTCCTGTCCATTAAAGAAACATGCAATGTCTAGAAATATTTTCTTCTCTTCGGAATCTAGATCATTGTAACTTATTTTAAGTATGTCAAAAATTTCCAAGTTACAAACTCTTCCCAGTTTTTTCAATGCACTCTTCCATTCACTTGGATCTCTTCCATACAAAAAAGAACCCAGTACTTCAAGAGCTAAAGGAAGTCCTTTGGCATAGTTTATAACAGATTTTGACAAAGCAAGAAAATCTTCTTCAGGGTAACCTCTTTTGAATGCTTTCCAGCTAAAAAGCTGAAGAGAATCATCATCACTTAATTCTTCTGCCTTCAATCTTCTCTCCACTCCATGTTCAATCAACAAATGCTCATTTCTAGTTGTGATAAGAACTCTACTCCCTGAGCCAAACCACTCTTGGCTTCCTGCCAAATATTTTAAATGGCTTGAATGGTTCACATCATCGAGAACGAGAAGAACTTTTTTGTGACCTAACAACCTCCTTATAATGGTGGCTCCGTCATGAAGGTCTGATATGTCGGCCTTTTTTGTCCAAATCCCAGAGAGAAGTTGCTTTTGTAGATTAAGTAGACCACTTCTTTCAACGGAGTTTCTAACATCAGAAAGAAGGAAACTAAATTCATATTCACGAGCGATTCTCTCATACACCACTCTTACCATAGTTGTCTTACCAATCCCGCCCATTCCCCATATCCCAATGAAGCGGACGTCATCCAGTCCTACACCTAAAAGAAAATTGAGTTGCTGCAATCTTGAGTGAATTCCAACTAGATTTTCTGCATAACTGCATGATGTCGGTTGCAATTTTGTCCATATAACTTCAACAATATCTTTAATGAGCTTTGATTCATACCTACAACACAGAATAGACTAAACTTATCAGGTTATTGATGTGAAGATTTAGTTAATGGAAATGTGTCTGCATTGGACTCGATTTCTTTTATATTCTTGTAATGACATTTAAGAAAAGCCTCATAAGCTCAATTGGTTAGCTGCCTATATTATTTGTGAAAAAAATAATGAAGAGCGCAAAAATTAATTACTGTAAATTAATGGCAAGAGACAAAAAGAAAAGAGTATATGCATACCATTCCTTTGAATTCCACCCAGAGAAACTTGCCACTTCTGTTAAAGCATATCTCCAGCTTCTCACTTTCTCTTTGTCATTTCTAAACCTTTCTTCGTGATTAGCGAAGGCTTCTCTAAAACTCCCTGTTTGCTTTCGTACATCAGAGGGATCGACATCATAGAAAATTGGCAGCACTGTTTCTCTTGCTTTCATGCATTCAAGAATTCTTCATCCAAGCACCATGTTGATGATGCATAATTTTTTGAGAGAACAATGAGAGCAAATCTTGATTCTTCAATTGCAGCAAAAAGTTCTGGAGAAATAGCTCCCCCTTTTTGAAGTTCAGGATCATCCCTGAAAGTTATGATTCCTTGATGTTCCAATGCAGTGTATAAGTGGTCTGTAAAAGCCTTGCGAGTGTCATTGCCTCTAAAGCTCAGAAAAACATCATATTTCCACTGAGGATTTAATGGGGGGAAAGATGCTTTTGTTCTTTGTATGCTCATTTCCAATGAAAACTACGTAGTTTCTTACTTGTAGAAGTAAGAGTTAGTGTACGAAGACTATATATACGATTAACCCCAGGAGCTTTCAACACTAGCTATTTCAAGGCTTGGAATCAACTATCATGGAAAACATGTATTTGTGTTTCCTGGTTTTTCTTCCCCACTGCATAAAAAGTAGAAAAGATGAAAATTATTCCTAGTCAATCCACTATAAATAAATATTCATTCAAAAAGGAGTTGTATAATTGACTATGAAGCAACAAACATTAGCTGCTATGGTTTCTGTGGTCGATTTTTATTCCTTTGCTTTCTCTAGCTTATTCGGGTATCTAAAATACACACAGACACAAAACACTAGCTCCTTGTAAACTAAAAAGAAATATACTCAAGAACACGATTGGTGTCAGAATGATTCATTGAAACACAGTTAAAACAAATTTTACTTTTTCTTATATTTGGCTGAAACCCCTCGTCAGAGTAATAGACAGTTAAACATTAGCAGCAGCTGCAAATGCATATACAGATACACTATTACATAACACATATATCCTATTTGACCAAAAGTTATGACTGAAACTAATGAGTGCCCAAGTATACATTTATGTTCCGAAAATTCATGAGAAATTGAAAATATAAGTCCATGATCAGTTAAGAACTGGTGCCTCTTTTACAATAAATCATGAGCAGAACTGCAGAAATGCGAACCAGAGAAAGAGGAGAAAAACGATAAAAGTTGATGTTCAAACAGAGAATAGAAACATAGCAACATATGTAAGTAAATTAAAATTGTAAAAACAAATACAAAAATGGGATAGAAATCAGTTGGAACTTAACATGGGTTTCTTGGAAATTTGAAGTTGGGATCAGATGGACTTCAAATATAGCAGTTTTTGATCAATCGATGTTCATGTCATTCGTTCCAGTGACAGAAAAGATCAAGAATAAAGTCAACGTGGTGGGTGAGAGACTTCACTTTTGAGAGATAGATCTATCATATGATATCTAGTGGTGGGTGAAGACTTGAGCAGGAATTGTTGGAAAAATCAAAGTAGATACTATACCTGGATCTCTTTACTTCTTTAGTGAAGAGTTGTTGGAAAAATTGACCACTGGTTTCACAATGGCGCCAAGTATATCAGTACAACAATGTCCTACTAACACGAGTGCTTTGTGTCACTAAAAGTTATCAAGTGTTGTTCCACACTAAAAGTTATAAAGTGTTGTTCCACTCTAAAAGTTAAGACCTTGGTAAAACAAGATACAAAGGTTTTGATATCCAGGATCAAATCAGCCCAAAGAACAGGAAAAAGAGAAGTTGGACTATGAATAAATATATTATCATCTGAAAGGTAACACTTATAACCTCAGAGAACTACCGAGCATCAATAAATTGAACAATTTATACTCCCTACATGGTGGTTTAGCTAAATATTTCTTCTCCTTTGTTACTCTGTTTAAATAATGGAGAAAATTAAATCTAGTTCAGTTTGTCTATAAGAATAAAGGGGAACTCTTCAGTGTGCAGGATGTTTTGCTTGAGAAACACCGACTTTGAGGGCTGATAATCGAACAGTATTAGGGGAAGCTGTTTCTTCCCAGATGAAGCAATTACTCAATGTAAAGGAAGTTTTTGCGGTCTAATTGCTTATCATTGCTGCGGACTCATCTGATACAAATGATTCAATCTCGTGTCGACCTTCAGGAGATTTTGAACGAGCTGCCAGCAAGAAGTTTCTGTATAGACCAAGTACTTGTCTCTGCATCCCAGAAAGCCTTGAACCACTGGAGGCTTCCATTGCATCTTCTTCTTATGTTTGGCACCAGATTTGTAATGAGAAGCACTACAAAAAGTTATGGCAATCTATTTACTCTGTTTTTTCTGCTAAAAAGGAGCACAAAATAGTAGTTTTTTAAGTTTCAAGTAAATCAAACTAAACTACTAAAAGAAGAGAGTTCACAGAGTGCAGCAACTAATAATCTAGAACTGATGTTGGATTGGACCAACATAACTCATCTTCTACGTAACGATACGTATTCGATATTGTAAGTACAGGATGGGTGTATATTTCCCAACTAATGGAAAAGTCAATGTGTCAACAACTTTAGGAATCAAACTTAGGAGTGCAGGTTGGTTCGCATCCTAAAATAGGATTGCAGTATAACTTGAATCATAATTGAAACTGCATATCGATTTCAATATCTCTAATGATGCTATGACTTTCTTGAATTACCAAACCATCAACAGAAACTAAAACATCTCACACAAACACCAAATCTGTTGACGCAGTAAAACCCTTAGAAAAGGGAAACAACTGTGGGCACAATGCCGGTAACAAATCCACTAAAGAAATCAATACATAAAGAACTTACAGACACTCAATCTTCCTAGGCCCAATCTAGAAGGCAGCTCTGTCTCTGCTTTGCTACTGATTCTGAATGATGGATATGAACCTCCTTCTTCAATCTTCAGATGGCACAACTCTCCACATAGTCGTCAATCATCTAAAGGCACAAAGGCATGTATGCAACACACATGAATGCATAGACTCACCAATTAACTCCAACAGTAAGGGATTGAGACTTGGACAATCATTCACGAGCTAAGCAAGGAACAAATCATGAAAGGTTCTCAAATGAAATAAAGGCGCATGCTTCTGCAAATCATAGGGGGACAAAGCTCTCTAAGAAGAGGCAGCGAAGATGTTATGATGGATTCGCTTGCTAACCCTAAAAGCCCCAAAAGCACCACTTATATATTCAACAACAAAGTGATAAGAATTCTGTCCGGTTTCATATGGGAATGGACCAGAAAAAAACGACACTCCAAAAGCCTATAAAAGTTATGTCGTTGGAGTAATATATATTAGGCTATTAGCACAATTCCAGGTCAGCACATTAGGATTGAAAGGCAAGTTCAATCCTGACTTAGGAGAGAACAACAAGATCACTCCTATACACAAGTATGAGCAAGCATATGAATGCAAGAATTACCTGATGCCAAAGTGTTGAGATGAGAGTAGCACTTGAACCTTTGAAGTCGTCCATATATATGAAGTCCCAAGAGATGAATAAATTCTAATTATAATGACTCTTGATTATTGAGCTAGGAAATGCCAATTCTGCAATATTTTGCGCTAACAGATATAAACAGCAAGACATCCAAATATGACTCAAACACAAACTATATAAGCAAAACAGGATTGATCATAGCCTTCAGAGACATTTCATGGTTCATTCTAACCCACTTGCTAACAGGATACTTCACCCCGAACCCAATACATAAAGTCAACATGCATAAACAAAAGCCAAGACCCTTTTATACTGTGTATTATAGATGCCATTAAAGAAACAAATGCTTAGGCACATCTAGATGATAATCGAGATATTCGAATTACACCAAGAAGATTTAACTCATCAATCGATCAATGATGAAACTCATAGAGAACATTCCTCGTTTAATCATTACAGAAAATGTAGCTGTCAGCTGTTAGCGATTCCAAGTCTATATTGGTATGCACATCCATAATGAGGAAAGTGAAGGGATCATATAAAACACTACAGGAATCAAATGTGATTTCACTCGAGCAAACAACCCAAGAACACATAAAACTGACCATTCCACTCATAAATACAACACTAATTCATTTCCAACCAGAAATAATTTATGCGTCTATGCCATAATTAAGCCAGGAAAGACTCAACAACTATTCGAAGCAACATTACGCACCGGCTAAGTTGTTCCATTCCAATTAACAATTGGTTAGCAAAAGAGCTAATACTTCTTTTGGTTGCCGGGATTGTAAAAGGGCACTAAAAGTCTCCAACTTCAATGTTTCTAGAAATCAGACATAATTTAAATTCAGCAAAAAAAAAAAAAAAAAAAAAAAAAAAAATCAGATACAAAAAGCATAGTAATTTGGATTTGTTTACAAAACCAAATGAAAAAGCATACCTGGAGGCTGGAGAAGTAGCTCAGCCAAAAAAACGCAGAGGGAGAGTGTCGCAGTTTCCACGTGTTCTGGTCCTCTTATTGGACCACATAAGAGTTAGTGAAATGACGATATTAGTCCCCAAGTCCTAACCTTTTAGGTCAACCAAGACCGCAGTGTGTTAAAAGAGTTGGATCTAGTAGAGCAAGCAAGACAGTGTAACAGAGAGACGAAGAAGAAGAAGAAGAAGGGGTTGCCAGAGTTGAACTCAATTCGATCTTTCGAAAATGGTGAGGCCTTCGTCATCGTCGTCCTCTACGAGCCAGGACGCCCTTGCCCTTTTCAATTCTCTGAGATCGGCTTACTCCGCCACTCCTACCGCTCTCAAGGTTTTTTCTTCTCTCTCTGTTTTTCTGTTCTATTGAAATTCTCAAACATCTTAACCAAATTTCTCATATTGGTTTTTTTTTTGTGTTGAAATCTCAGATCATTGATCTCTATGTTGGTTTCGCTGTATCCACAGCTATCATCCAGGTAATGCATCGTCTCCATTTTCCTGTTTTCAATTCGATGCCAGCTAATTTAGGTCGTTGTTAGATTGTGGAATTGGGTATGCCCCATTTTGATGTAATCATAAGGCTCTGAAATTAGTTAGCTTTATTACTTGGTGACTATGTAATCTTTTCTAGTGATTGTTGCCAAATTCTCTGGTTTTTCTGAACCAAGTTGTGAAAAGAAGGCTGCTTCTTGTTGTGATCTTATTCAGTTCTAGATCAGGGCTTCTGGGTATGTGCATTATGAAACTTTTGACACCCAGTTTGAATTGTATGAGAATAATCATGATTTCTGGTAGTGACTCTGATTTTTGTTCTTATCATGAATAGTGCAAGTAAATGCAGAATTCTAGCATGTAGCAACACAAGAATTTCTCGGTTTTTTTTAATTAGTCTCTAGATTAGCTTAATCCGTGAATTACAGTCTCTAATGTTGCTCATCTTGGTCAGAATTTATCAGATGTGTTTTCTGTTTGATCTTTTGATCATTGAACAATGTGTTGATCTTAGTTATGGCTTGTTGTGATTGTTAACAATCTTGTCATTCGTATTGTTGTGATCTAAATTATATCTTCATTTCTCCAGAAAGTTTCATTCGTTTTACTATATTGATACAATTAAAAATGTTCTCAGCCAAAATGAAGCCTTTCTCTCCAAAGCTCCCCAGCCCCAGCTATGCCGTGGACTGCCCGCCTCTTCCTCTCCGCCGCTTCCTTCGCAGTTGACGCCCCTTGCCCCTCAAACTACGCCATCAACCACCCACCATCGCCTCATGAACTTGCTGGTGGCAGTAGAGGTACTACGAGGGATTGAAGAAACGCGGGAATCAAGCGGAGCTGGTGGTGTTTCCGAATACCATTCACATTTTCTATGCTTGTCCCGAGTTGGAAGACTAGAGTTTGAATAAACGTACAACTCGAACAAAATATTAACGGAGTCATTAATTATGTAATTTTTCAATTTTCAATTTTGTGCCAATTTGTTTTTCAGAATATATAAATGGCAATAAAATAAAAGAGACATTCGAAATTTGGGATGAACTAAATATTGCTGCTCCATCGAGCCACCAGCAGGCATAATTAAAGGACACAAGATGCATGTGTTCATTGGATCACAAGAATTCTTTTCTTCCACAAAATGCATTAATCGTCTTTCTGATCATGAATCTAAAGGACTTCCACTGGCGCCTGCGCCATCAAGGAGGAATTGTTTAATTCTTTTTGGATGAGCCTGACTTGCACTACCAGACGCTGCATCATCATCATTGTGTTGAAGCCCTCGCTTGGGATTGCTCTCCTTCAATAATGTTTGCCAAAGCTCCTCCACATCTTCCTCATACATCACACGGACCCCACACTTTTTCACTTGCGGAATCTCCACTCCATGCATGTCCTCGTACAGGGTGAGTTTAAATGAACATTCAAGCTGGTAGTAAATATCCTGCCACTCATGTGCATAGCAAACGTGATCACAATGCTCATAGAAGAACCAAATATGATCCAACACAGGTCGATCCGACTTTCCCTTATAATGCAGACCTGTGCCACCCAATGATCCACCCAATGATCGTCCATTGGCCTTCAATGAGGAATGAATGCTCCACTGAACACAAGGCGGGAGTGTTTTGAGGAGGCTAAAAACGACACAGAAGGTGAATCCCATCCACTTGTTTGTAAACCAACCTGGATGCAGCTCTATAGTTATCAGAGACCCTACACTTTGGTGATTGTACCACTCGGGTATTTCATTTCCAGGAGCAACAAAGTCAAAACTTTTACGGTCAAATGATTTATGAAATGAATGTACGGAAGAACCACAACGTTGAAACTTAAGGCAGCGCGTTAGCAAAAAAAGTGCTATACTCCCACAGCTTTCATTCTCCACCATTTTGAAACAGTTACCAAAATATCCTTCTAGTACCGAATTGCATTGTCCTCTTTGATTGGCCAATGTATCCAATGAAATGCAGTTGCTAGCGTATACCCATACATGAGATGGAAGCTCTGGTAGTGTCCGAAGCTTGCTACAAAAATCCAACTGAAGAACTTCAAGTCTAGGGAGCTGGCCGATGCTCTCAGGCAGTTTAACGAATTGATTTCTGCTCAACTTTAGAGTTCTTAATGAGGCTAAACATCCAAAATCACAGGGGATTGCTTCGTCAAAAAGATTGCAGTCACTTAGATCCAGTACGGCTAATGAATGCAAACTAAATAAACAAGGCAATGACAATCTTGTGGGAATGTGACTTCTTTTTCGCAATAACTCAAAGGGATTGAACATCATATTCCATGATTTAGGTGACTGTGCTTTAAATCCAGCAAGAAATAATTCTTTGAGGTTTTTCAAAAGCCCAATAAAGGAGGGCACTTCTCTTATGCCACTTCCACTCACATCAAGCTTCTCCAAACAAGCAACATGACCCAGCTCATCTGGTAGGTTGTCAAGCTTTGAGCAACCAGAAAGATTGAGAACTTTGAGAGATTTTAATCCACCTACACTGCTTGGAAGACACACAAGATGTTTGCAATCTTTCAAGTTCAGCACAGTAAGTCTTTCAAGCACTTCAATTGTTGGGTCAACCTCATACAATCTTATACAACCTTCAAGACACAAAATCTCGAGATATGGCATACCTTTAAAGTTTGGGGTGCTGACAAGATCCAGAGAGTGACTCAGATCAATGGTTTTCAAATTGTATAAAGGCTGCATGTCAAGTAAAAAGCATAGAAAATATTAGCTTTCATGATATATTAAAGTATTAAACAATTATTTAAAGCAATAAAAGAATGATATAGTATACCTCAGTTCCTATCCTGAAATGTTTAATACAACTATGACACAATCTAAGTTCGAGCAGCTTCTGGGGGTTGAAATGTGATGGCAGAGATTTTAACGGATACCTCGTCCAATCAACAATCAGTAAACTATTGGGCAGATATTCAAGCCCCTTAGGTAGATTCGCATTATTAATCTTCAGGTATCTCAATTTGTTCATCATTGAAAATGATTTTCGATTCACGTCCACCGTTACTTCTGACTCGGTTGAGTCCACAAATATGCCTTCTATTGCTTCAGTTCCCTGTTAACCCAATTTTATCATATCATAAAAAGCAGATTTAGCAGACTGAATTGTCATATAATGTATTAGCAAATAAGAATTTAAATTACTCTTGTACTAAATCTCTTACAGAATTATTGGTCAAGATATGTTTGACGTCTTCAAGAAGCCACAACCTACTGCACCTGCTCGGCTCGTTAGGAGATTCCCGGCGGACAATTTCCCGTCCCATTTTTTGGAGCAAATCGTGCATCCTTAGTCTTCCATGAGAAACAGTCAAGAGAGATCTTTCCATCAAGACTTTTATTCCAATAATTGCAGAAACATCGCAACTGTTTAATACTTCTGTTACTCGATCTTTGTCCTGTCCGTTAAAGAAACATGCAATGTCTAGGAATATTTTCTTCTCTTCAGAATCTAGATCATCATAACTTGTTTTAAGTATGTCGAAAATTTCCAAGTTACAGACTCTTCCCAGTTTTCTCAGTCCACTTTTCCATTCACTTAGATCTCTTCCATGAAAAAAAGAACCCAGTACTTCAAGAGCTAAAGGAAGGCCTTTAGCATAACTTATAACAGATTTTGACAAATCAAGAAAATCTACTTCAGGGTGGCCTCTTTTGAATGCTTTCCAGCTGAAAAGCTGGAGAGAATCCTCATCATTAAATTCCTCAACTTTCAATCTTCTCTCCACTCCATGTTCAATTAACAAATGCTCATTTCTAGATGTGATGAGAACTCTACTCCCTGAACCAAACCACTCTCGGTTTCCTGCCAAATATTTTAAATGGCTTGAATGGTTCACATCATCAAGAATCAGAAGAACTTTTTTGTGACGCAACAACCTCCTTATAATGGTGGCTCCTTCATGAAGGTCTGATATGTCGACCTTTTTTGTCCAAATCCCAGAGAGAAGTTGCTTTTGTAAATTAAGTAGACCACTTTTTTCGGAGGAGTTTCTAACATCGGTAAGAAGGAAACTAAATTCAAATTCACGAGCGATTTTCTCATACACCGCTCTTACCATAGTTGTCTTACCAATCCCGCCCATTCCCCATATCCCAATGAAGCGGACGTCTTCCACCCCTACATCTAAAAGAAAATTGACTTGCTGCAATCTTGAGTAAATCCCAACTAGATTTTCTGCATAACTGAATGATGTAGGTTGCAATTTTGTCCATATAACTTCTACAATATCTCTGATGAGCTTTGATTCATACCTACAACAGAAAATAGACTGAACTTATCAGGTTATTGATATGAAGATTTAGTCAATGAAAATGTCTCTGCATTGGACTTGAAGAGACAAAAACAAAAGAGTATATGCATACCATTCCTTTGAATTCCACCCAGAGAAACTTGCCACTTCTGTTAAAGCATGTCTCCACCTTCGCACCTTCTCTTTGTCATCTCTAAACCTTTCTTCATAATTAGCAAAGGCTTCTCCAAAACTCCCTGTTTGCTTTCGTATATCAGAAGGATCAATATCGTAGAAAATTGGCAGTACAGTTTCTCCTGCTTTCATACATTCAAGAATTCTTACAAGTTCATCCAAGCACCATGTTGACGATGCATAATGTTGTGAGAGAACAATGAGAGCAAATCTTGATTCTTCAATTGCAGCAAAAAGTGCTGGAGAAATAGCTTCCCCTTTTTGAAGTTGAGGATCATCCCTGAAAGTTATGATGCCTTGATGATCTAATGCAGTGTATAAATGGTCTGTAAAAGACTTTCGAGTATCCTCACCTCTAAAACTCAAAAAGACATCATATTTCCATTGAGGAGATGAAGGGGGAAAAGATGTAGAGGTTCTATGTATGCTCATTTCCGATATTCCTACTTGTAGAAGAGTAGGTATCCAAGGACTATATATATGAGTAACCCCAGAAGCTTTCAACACTAGCTATTTCAAGGCTTGGAATTAACTATCATGGAAAACATGTATTTGTGTTTCCTGGTTTCTTCTCTTCCCCACTGCATAAAACGTAGAATAATTTCCTAGTCAATCCACTATAAACTAAAAAAGAATTGTATAATTGACTATGAAGCAACAAACATTAGGTGGTTTGGTTTTTTGGGGTCGATTTTTATACCCTTGTTTTATCTTATACGGATATCTAAATACACACACACAAAACACTAGCTCCTTGTAAACTAGAAAGAAAATATAGTTGAGGACACGACTGGCCAGTGTCAGAATGATTCATTGAACGACAGTTAAAAAAAATTTCCTTTTCTTATTTTTAGCTGAAACCCCTCGACAGAGTGAAAAACAGTTAAACATTAGCAGCAGCTGCAAATGCATATACTATTCCATAACACATCTCCATATAACCAAAATATAAACATATGATCAATTAGGAACTGATGCCTCTTTTACAATAAATCATGAGCACAACTGCAGTATACTAATCAGAGAAAAAGACAACAAAAACTATAAAAGTTGATCTTGAAATACAGAACAGAAACATAGCAACATATGCAAGCAAATTAAAATTGTAAAAAGAAACACAAAATTGGGATAGAAATCAGTTAGAGCTTAACCTGGTTTCGCGGGAACTTGAAGTTGGGATCGGATCGACTTAAAATATAGCAGTTTTTGATCATTCAATGTTCATTTCATTCGTTCCAGTAACAAAAAAGATCAAGAATGAATGGAAGCAAAGAGGTGAGAGACTTGACTTTTGAGAGAGAAATAGATCTATCATATCGTGTGGAAGACTAGCAGGAAGAGACTTAAAATAGATACCATATCTATCTTTAGGGAAGACTTGTTGGAAAAATTGACCACAGGTTTCAAATGAGTTAAATAAATAATGTGATCAAATTGTCCACATGTGTTTTGAAATTTTGTCACACATCAGACTGACAGCGCGTATAGAGTGTGAAATGTTATTCCACACTAAAAATCAAGACCCTGGAAAGAAAAAGAGTACGAAGGTTTGATATCCTGGATCAAATCAGCTCTTATTTATCGTCTAACAACAATGAGAGAGACAAAAGAACAGGAAAAATAGGAGTTGGACTATCAATAAATATATTATCATCTGGAAGGTAATACTCGTAACTACGAGCATTAATAAAATGCTCAATTTAGACTTACCATACATGATGGTTCAGCTAAATAGTTCTTCTCCTACGTTACTCTGTTTAAATAATGGAGAAAATTAAATCTAGCTCAGTATGTATATAATAAAGAGGAACTCTTCAATGTGCAGGATATTTGGCTTGAGAAACACTTGACATTAATGAGGGCTGATAATCCAACAGTATTCGGGGTCTTGTGCTGATCAAGCTGTTTCTTCCCACGACGAAGCAAGTACTCAATGTAAAGGAAATTTTTGAGGTCTACTTGCTTAGCATTACTGCGGGACTAATCTGATACAAATGATTCAATCTTGTGTCGGTCTTCAGGAGATTTTGAACGAGCTGGCCGTAAGAACCCACTATATAGACCAAGTACTTGTCTCTGCATCCCAGAAAGCCTTGACCCACTGGGGGCTCCCATCGCATCTTCTTCTTATGTTTGGCACCAGATTTGTCTTGGGAACACTTCAAAAAGTTACTGCAATCCTTTACTTCAGTATTTTCTGCTAAAAAGGCACAAAATAGTACGTTTCTTTAGTTCCAAGTAAACCAAAATCTTCCACTTAATATTCTACTTTTGACTTCTCTGTGCAGAATCCTCAATGGAAAACTTTATGGAAGCTGAACTGTCCTCCCAAGCTTATGACTTTTATTTGGACTGTTTTTCACAGGAAACTACTTACTAATATGCAACGAGTCAGAAGAGGTCTCACTACTTGTGCTACTTGCCCAATATGTTTAAGTGCAGATGAATCTCTCATCCACCTGTTTAGGGACTGTCCCAAGTCTAGTGCTATTTGGAGGTCTATGCTTAAACCCGGTACCATTCTTAATTCCTTTTCTCTTGATTGGAATGGGTGGACTGCTGCCCAACTCCACTGTCACACCAAGGTTCATAACAATATTTCATGGTGCAATTTGTTTGTCTTTGTGTGTTGGTACATCTGGAAATGGAGAAATAAGCAAATCTTTGATCCTGCCTTTGCCATGCCTATTTATCCTTTGAAAGTCATTCTTGATTATGCTGATGAGTGGATGGGAGCCCAAATTAAGGCCAAAGTTACTGATATGTATAGCTACTCTATGCTCTGCTGGTTAAAGCCTTCGGAGAATTCCTACAAGCTGAATATTGATGGTACCAGAGTTTCTCCTTCTGGTAAGATTGGTGCTGGTGGGGTCATTAGGGATCACCTTGGTTTATGGATTGCTGGCTTTCAAATTAATCTTGGTTCTGGTGATATTCTGGAGGCTGAAGCCTGGGGCCTCTATTATGGTCTCAAATTGGCTACTGAGCATCATTCTATTAACTTGGTGGTTGAATCTGATTCTGCCATTTTGGTCCAGTTGATGCTAACGCCTGATCTCTCCCTCCATCCTCTGGGATCCTTACTCAATGGATGCAAGCTGCTTATGTCTAATTTGAACAATGCTCAGCTCACCCATGTGTTCCGGGAATGCAACATGCTTGCTGATGCATTAGCAAAGAATAGCATCAATCATGATCTGGGCATCATCACTTTTGAAAGTCCCCCTATCCATGCTGCTCAAGCATACTTAGAAGATATTGCTGCTATGACTAGAGTCAAAAGATCTGGCATGTGCTCTCACACTTAGTTGTTCTTTCGCTTTTGTTTGGGTCTTTTTGACCCCGCTTGTAACCAAAAAAAAAAAAAAAATCTTCCACTTAATAGAAGAGAGTTCAGAAACTGTTGTTTGTAATGGATCATAGTCTGCGGATTGGCATTCCGCCTTTGCTTCATAACCTCTAAGTGCAGCAACTAGTATTCAAGAAATGTTGGATTGGACCAACATGACTTACCTTCTACATAACAATACGTTTTTGACATAAACAGCAAGACATCCAAGTAATGACTTATAACACAAACTACATAAGCAGAGCAGGATTGATCATAGTCTTCAGAGACGTTTCATGGTTCATTCTAAGTTTCTAACCCACTTGCTAACAATAAACCTACATAGGATACTTAATTCCGAACTCAATACATAAGGTAAACATCTAAAACATGCATAAGCAAAAGCCAAGATCCTTTTATACTGTGTATAGATGCCATTAAAATGTAAATGCTGAGGCACTTCTAAATGGTAATCGAGCTATTCGAAATATACCAAGTAGCATTCAACTCATCAACCAATCAATGATGCAATTCATAGAGGATATTCCTCATTTAATCATTACAGAAAATGTAGATGTTCGCTGTTAACGATTCCATAATGAGGAAGTGAAGGGATCATATAAAACACTACAGGAATCAAATGTGAATACATTAGAGCGAACTACCGAAGAACACATAAAACTGACTAATTCAGTTCCAACGAGAAGTAATTTGAAGCTTCTATGCCATATTTAAGTCAGGACAGACTAAACAACAATTTCGAAGTAACATCAAGCACTGGCTAAGTTGTTCCATTCCAATTAAGATTTGGCTAGCAAAAACGCTAGCGCTTCTTTTGGTTGCTGGGAATGTGAAACTGGACTAAAAGTCTCCAACTTCAATGTTTCCAGAAATCATAGATGGATCAAATTCAGAAACCAAATCGGATACACAAAGCAAAGTAATTTGGATATGTAGATACCAAAGGACCAAACCAAATGAAAAAGTATACCTGGAGAAGTAGCAAACGCAGAGAGAGAAAGGACGAGGGTCCCAGTTCCCAACTTATTGGTCAGCCACGTGTTCTGGTCCTCTTATTGGGCCACATAAGAGTTAGTGAAATGACGATATTGGTCCCCAAGTCCTAACCTTTTAGGTCAACCAAGACCGCAGTGTTAAAAGAGTTGGATCTAGTAGAGCAAGCAAGACAGTGTAACAGAGAGACGAAGAAGAAGAAGAAGAAGAAGGGGTTGCCAGAGTTGAACTCAATTTGATCTTTCGAAAATGGTGAGGCCTTCGTCATCGTCGTCCTCGACGAGCCAGGACGCCCTTGCCCTTTTCAATTCTCTGAGATCGGCTTACTCCGCCACTCCTACCGCTCTCAAGGTTTTTTCTTCTCTCTCTCCTTTTTCTTTTCTATTGAAATTCTCAAAGATGTTAACCAAATTTCTCATATTGGTTTTGTTTTTGTGTTGAAATCTCAGATCATTGATTTCTATGTTGGTTTCGCTGTATCCACAGCTATCATCCAGGTAATGCATCGTCTCCATTTTCATGTTTTCAAATCGATTCCATCTAATTAAGGTAATTGTTAAATTGTGGAATTGGGGATGCCCCATTTAGATGTAATCTTAAGTAAATGGAAAAACGTTTTTATTGATCTGAGAAATAAGTTAAGTTGAGTGCTTCAATTGTCTTCTGTAATCTTTTCGAGTAACCAAGCTCTGGTTTTTCTGAACCGAGTTGTGAAAAGAAGGCTGCTTTTTATTGGAATCTTATTCAGTTCTAGATAAGGGCTTCTGGGTATGTGCATTAAGAAACTTTTGAGACCCAGTTTCAATTGTATGAGAATAATCATGATTTCTGGTAGTGACTCTGATTTTTGTTTTTATAATGAATAGTGTAAGTAACTACAGAATTCTAGCATCACAAGAATTTCTTAGTTTTCTTGAATTACAGTCTCTCGGTTAGCTTAATCTGTGAATTACAGTCTCTCTTATGTTACTCATCATGGTCAGAGTTTATGAGATGTGTTTTCTGTTTGATCTTTTGATCATTGAACAATGTGTTGATCTTAGTTATGGGTTGCTGTCATTGTTAACAATCATGCCATTCGTGGTGTTGTGATCTAAATTATATCTTCATTTCTCCATAGAGTTTCATTCGTTTTACTATATTGATACAATTAAAAATGTTCTCAGCCAAAATGAAGCCTTTTTCTCCAAAGCTCCGCAGCTATGCCGTGGACTGTCCGCCTCTTCCTCTCCGCCGCTTCCTTTGCAGTCAACACCTCTTGCCGCTCAAACTACGCCATCAACCACCCGCCATCGCCTCATGAACTTGCTGGTGGCAGAAGAGGTACTACAAGGGATTGAAGAAACACGGGAAACAAGCGGAGCTGGTGGTGTTTCCGAATACATTCACATTTTCTATGCTTATCCCGAGTTGGAAGACTCTTGTACGTTTATTCAAAAAGTTAATGCAACTCGAACAAAATATTAACGGAGTCATTAATTATGTAATTTTTCAACTTTCAATTTTGTGCCAATTTGTTTTTCAGAATATATAAATGGCAATAAAATAAAAGAGACATTCAAAATTTGGGATGAACTATATATTACTGCTCCATCGAGCCACCAGCAGGCATAATTAAAGGACACAAGATGCATGTGTTCATTCGATCACAAGAATTCTTTTCTTCCACAAAAGAAAATGCATTAACCGTGTTTGTGGTCATGAATGTAAGGGCTTCCATTGGGTCCTGCCCCATCAAGGAGAAGTTGTTTAATTCTTTTTGGATGAGCCTGACTTGCACTACTGGATGCTGCATCATCATCATACTGTTGAAGGCCTCGCTTGGGATTGCTCTGCTTCAATAATGTTTGCCAAAGCTCCTCCACATCTTCCTCATATATCACACGGACGCCACACTTCTTCACTTGCGGAGCTTCCACTTTCTCCATGTCCTCCATGATGGGTATAAATGCAAATTCAAGCTGGTAGTAGATATCCTGCCACTCATGTTTAAAAGTAAAGGTGTCTGTATCAGGGTGCATAAAGAAGAACCAAATGTGATCCAACAACATAGGTTGACTAATCTTTTTCCTAAAAATTAGACCACAGTGACCCCAGGATTCTCCATTGGCCGTCAATGAGCAACGAATAGTCCACTCAACCCCAGGCGAGAGTGGTTTGATGAATCCAAAAACGGCACAGCCGGCGAATCCCATCCACTTGTTAGTAAACCAACCAGGATGCAGCTCTACAGTTATCAAAGACCCTACACTTTGGTGATTGTACCACTCGGGTATTTCATTTCCAGGAGCAACAGAGTGAAATCTTTTATGGTCAAATGATTTATGAAATGAATGTACGGAAGAAACATAACGTTGAAACTTAAGGTAGCGTGTTAGCAATGAATGTCCTATACTCCCACAGCTTTCATTCTCCACCATTTTGAAACAGTTAACAAAAGATCCTTCTAGTACCGAATTGCATTGTCCTCCTTGATTGGCCAAGGGGAAATTACTGGTCACTCCCTGTACTTTTAGGGCGTCGACAGTTCAGTCCCTGCTATCCTAATTTCGACAAGTTACTCCTCAGACTTTCAAATCTCACACAATTTGGTCCAAAATGACTATTTTGCCCCTCCCTTCCTCTTTTTGTGTTTTTATTTTTCTCTCCTCTCCCCTCCTTTCTTCTAAAATTCATAATTAATTCATACAAACTCCAATTTTTGCGTTCCATATATGTACGAGATCGTATCGATGAGCTCCACAACTTTTATGAAGAAAGTTTTTCCAAATTTTGTATGTATAAAAAGTCAATTTTCACGACCGCTCCAAATAACATTCGTTTCGAAAATCCACTTTCTTCTAAAATTCATAATTAATTCATACAAACTCTTATTTTTGCGTTCCATATATGCACAAGATTGTATCAACGAGCTCTACAACTTTCATGAAGAAAGTTGTTCCAAATTTTGTACGTATAAAAAGTCATTTTCACTACCCCCTAAATAACGTTCGTTTCGAAAATCTCCTTTCTTCTAAAATTCATAATTAATTCATACGAACTTCGATATTTGCGTTCCATATATGTACGAGATCGTATCGAGGATATCTACAATTTTTATGAAGAAAGTTTTTCCAAATTTTGTATGTATAAAACGTCAATTTTCACGACCCCCCCTAAATAACGTTCATTTCAAAAATCTCCTTTCTTCTAAAATTCATAATTAATTCATACGAACTCCGATATTTGCGTTCCATATATGTACGAGATCTTATCGATGATCTCTACAATTTTTATGAAGAAATTTTTTCCAAATTTTGTATGTATAAAAAGTCAATTTTCACGACCCCCCCCCTAAATAACGTTCATTTCGAAACTAAAATTGATAAGAAACCGAATTTCTCGTACAACTACTTATGAAATAGTCTCAATATTCATAATTCAAATATTTGATATTTCTTGGGTTGAAATGTGCATAATGAGAGAGAGTGTGTGTGTGTGTTATTTTGTGGTTGGGGGGGGTCGTGAAAATTGATTGTTTATACATACAAAATTTGAAAAAACTTACTTCATAAAATTTGTAGAGCTCATCGATACGATCTCGTACATATATGGAACGCAAATATCGGAGTTCGTATAAATTAATTATGAATTTTAGAAGAAAGGAGATTTTTGAAATGAACGTTATTTAGGGGGGGTCGTGAAAATTGACTTTTTATACATACAAAATTTGGAAAAACTTTCTTCATAAAAATTGTAGAGATCCTCGATACGATCTCGTACATATATGGAATGCAAATATCGGAGTTCGTATGAATTAATTATGAATTTTAGAAGAAAGGAGATTTTCGAAACGAACTTTATTTAGGGGGGTAGTGAAAATGACTTTTTATACGTACAAAATTTGGAACAACTTTCTTCATGAAAGTTGTAGAGCTCGTTGATACAATCTTGTGCATATATGGAACGCAAAAATCAGAGTTTGTATGAATTAATTATGAATTTTAGAAGAAAGTGGATTTTCGAAACGAATGTTATTTGGAGCGGTCGTGAAAATTGACTTTTTATACATACAAAATTTGGAAAAACTTTCTTCATAAAAGTTGTGGAACTCATCGATACGATCTTGTACATATATGGAACGCAAAAATCGGAGTTTGTATGAATTAATTATGAATTTTAGAAGAAAGGAGGGGAGAGGAGAGAAAAATAAAAACACAAAAAGAGGAAGGGAGGGGCAAAATAGTCATTTTGGACCAAATTGTGTGAGATTTGAAAGTCTGAGGAGTAACTTGTCGAAATTAGGATAGCAGGGACTGAACTGTCGACGCCCTAAAAGTACAGGGAGTGACCAGTAATTTCCCCATTGGCCAATGTATCTAATGAAATGCAGTTGCTAGCGCATACCCATAAATGAGATGGAAGCTCTGGTAATGTCCATACATGAGATGGAAGCTCTGGTAATGTCCGAAGCTTGCTACACAAATCCAACTGAAGACTTTCAAGTCTAGGGAGCTGGTCGATGCTCTCAGGCAGTTTAACGAATTGATTTTTGCTCAACCTTAGAGTTGTTAATGAGGCTAAACATCTAAAATCACTGGGGATTGCTTCGTCAAAAAGATTGCAGTCACTTAGATCCAGTATGTCTAATGAATGCAAACTAGATAAACACGGCAATGGCAATCTTGTGGGAATGTGACTTCTTTTTCGCAATAACTCAAAGGGATTGAACATCCTATTCCATGATTTAGGTGACTGTGCTTTAAATCCAGCAAGAAATAATTCTTTGAGGTTTTTCAAAAGACCAATAAAGGAGGGCACTTCTCTTATGCCACTTCCACTCACATCAAGCTTCTCCAAACAAGCAACATGACCCAGCTCATCTGGCAGGTTGTCAAGCTTTGAGCAACCAGAAAGATTGAGAACTTTGAGAGATTTTAAGCCACCTACACCGCTTGGAAGACACACAAGATGTTTGCAATCTTTCAAGTTCAGCACAGTAAGTCTTTCAAGCACTTCAATTGTTGGGTCAACCTCATACAATCTTATACAACCTTTAAGACACAAAATCTCGAGATATGGCATACCTTTAAAGTTTGGGGTGCTGACAAGATCCAGAGAGTGACTCAGATCAATGGTTTTCAAATTGTATAAAGGCTGCATGTCAAGTAAAAAGCATAGAAAATATTAGCTTTCATGATATATTAAAGTATTAAACAATTATTTAAAGCAATAAAAGAATGATATAGTATACCTCAGTTCCTATCCTGAAATGTTTAATACAACTATGACACAAGCTAAGTTCGAGCAGCTTCTGAGGGTTGAAATGTGATGGCAGAGATTTTAACGGATACCTCGTCCAATCAAGAAGCCGTAAACTATTGGGAAGAGATTCAAGCCCCTTAGGTAGGTTCCCATTATTAATCTTCAGGTATCTCAATTTGTTCATCATTGAAAATGATTTTCGATTCACGTCCACCTTTACTTCTGACTCGGTTGAGTCCACAAATATGCCTTCTATTGCTTCAGTTCCCTGTTAACCCAATTTTATCATATCATAAAAAGCAGATTTAGCAGACTGAACTGTCATATAATGTATTAGCAAATAAAAATTTAAATTACTCTTGTACTAAATCTCTTACAGAATTATTGGTCAAGATATGTTTGATGTCTTCAAGAAGCCACAACCTACTGCACCTGCTCGGCTCGTTAGGAGATTCCCGGCGGACAATTTCCCGTCCCATTTTTTGGAGCAAATCGTGCATCCTTAGTCTTCCATCAGAAACAGTCAAGAGAGATCTTTCCATCAGGACTTTCATTCCAATAATTGCAGAAACATCGCAACTGTTTAATACTTCTGTTACTCGATCTTTGTCCTGTCCGTTAAAGAAACATGCAATGTCTAGGAATATTTTCTTCTCTTCAGAATCTAGATCATCATAACTTGTTTTAAGTATGTCGAAAATTTCCAAGTTACAAACTCTCCCCAGTTTTCTCAGTCCACTTTTCCATTCACTTAGATCTCTTCCATGAAAAAAAGAACCCAGTACTTCAAGAGCTAAAGGAAGGCCTTTAGCATAACTTATAACAGATTTTGACAAATCAAGAAAATCTTCTTCAGGGTGGCCTCTTTTGAATGCTTTCCAGCTGAAAAGCTGGAGAGAATCCTCATCATTAAATTCCTCAACTTTCAATCTTCTCTCCACTCCATGTTCAATCAACAAATGCTCATTTCTAGATGTGATGAGAACTCTACTCCCTGAACCAAACCACTCTCGGTTTCCTGCCAAATATTTTAAATGGCTTGAATGGTTGACATCATCAAGAATGAGAAGAACTTTTTTGTGACCTAACAACCTCCTTATAATGGTGGCTCCTTCATGAAGGTCTGATATGTCGACCTTTTTTGTCCAAATCCCAGAGAGACCGCTACAGATTTCACGGAATTGAACCCTAGAATGGCCTACCCATCTCGAAGGACTTTGCTATCACATCAATCCTCATGTTTTCTGGTCTGAAGAAACCAAGAATATATTCTATCAATTCCTGGTCCCAACTTGCGGTCGCGGTGGTCTCGGAGCAAAACTTGCGTGGTTCTCACTCTCCGCCGTTTCTCTCTGTCTTCAATCATCTTCTCCGAGGGGTTTCCGGTGAGATTGGTTGCTTTTGGAATTTACGACTGATCTCTCTTCCAATTTGATATATAGAGAGAAGAAACCCTAGACTCCACCATGTCGGCATCCAGTTCCGGTGCTCAAGCTATCTGCCCATGGGCGTTCATGGGGTTCCTTGACTCGACTACTCCTCTGCCCACAGCTCCTCCTCCGCCCAAGGCGAAAACTTTCGCATCAATTGTTTCGGATTCAATTGAATCATCGGTGTCTCTTAGCCAACTACCTGCACCGATTGTTCGCGGAGATAAAACATACATCAAGATCAATGAGGCTCTTTATCAGGAGCAATTGAAAAGTTTCAAAACCAACCTCCTTGGTCGTCTACTGCTCCGTAAAGGCTCTGCACCTTTGAAGACTGCTGATCTCAAGGGTATGCTTAACACTCTGTGGAAGCCCTCAGCTCCATGGCGTCTTGTTCCACTGGGGAAAGGATACTTCGATATTCACTTTGCAACAGAGGATGATTTGCGAAGAGTTTGGGGAGGGGGTACTTGCACCCTTGCTACTGGTATTTTCAGATTGGCTAAATGGAAGCCAGATTTTGTGCCGGGAGACGTTCTCCCACAGACCCATGCTCAACTTTGGGTCCGATTTTATGGTTTGAGCCAAGACTATTGGCATCCTCAATATCTAATGGAGATTGCTCATGGAGTGGGTACTCCATTGCAATTAGACCGGGCTATGAAGGAGCGTGAGTTTGGCTATTATGCCAGAATTTTAGTAGATGTGGATCTTGCCAGGGAATTACCATCTTCGTTGATGATCGAGCGTGAAAATCATTGTTTTCCCATTGAAGTGGTCTATGAAAATTTGTGCACCCATTGTGGTTTGGTTGGCCATACTGCTGATCGTTGTAAGCAACTTAACGACAAGGAACAAAGGAACAAGAAACAGCGTGAGAAGCCTTCTCAGCCTTTGACTACTGTAGTGCGTCAAGAGTACAGGGTAAAGCGTAATGTGGTCACTTCTGATATTAGGCATGATATGCAGATGGTCTATGCTTCTCCACCAATTATGACTAATGAAATTGTTACAAAGGATCAACGTGCTGCTCCAACTCTGACAGTTGATGACGACTCTCCTAGGGTCCAATCTTCTGAAAGGGAATTGGTAGAAATTGCTCAGTTTGCACAAACTGTTATTGAAGAGGCGGCTTTGGATGAAATGGAGACTATTGCCCAGCGAGTAATAGAGGAGCCATTGGAAGCAAATATTGAAGTTGCTAATGCAAGGCAGGATGACTTGAGCTCCTTGGAAACTACTGAACAAGTTCTTGAGGAGCATTTTTCTCAGGAAAATGCAGCAGGTGAGTTGACGAAAGGGAAAACTAGTGGCCATGACTTCACTGAGGAAGACCAATGCACAACTGGTATTGATGGAACCCCTCCTAGGGGCAATTTGAAATGCAAGCAGTGAATTCTATGATGGGGGGTGATACAGGCCTTAAGAATATGACCCTTGTTCTTTCTAAAGGGCAGAAAAAGAGACTCCGCAAACAACAAAGAGAGGACAAGCAGCCAGAAGAGGGCACTGTGGATCGTTACCCCGCAAGAACTAGGGGTCCTCCTCATAAGCTTAATTTATGAAGATTATTTTTTGGAATATTCGGGGATTAGCAAATGCTCCTACAAGAACTGCTCTTCGTAGTTTGATTAGTAAGCACTCCCCTGATTTCCTTTGTTTATCGGAACCAATGACATCTTTGACACATATTCCTGATTCTTTTTGGAGATCTATTGGTATGCAATTGGTCGGTGTTAATGATAGAGGTCAGTTATTTCCTAATATTTGGGTTTTCCATTCAATAAACATATCCTCTCCTACTATGATATCTTCTTCTAGTCAACATATGTTTGTGCAGTTTTCTGTTGGTGGTATTGCTCATGGTCTGATATTTGTCTATGCGGCAACAACTAGTGTGGCACGTCGTCCTTTATGGTCTGCACTTGAGCAAATAAAGACAAGCTTCTCGGGTCCTTTGCTGTTAGTTGGTGATTTCAATGCGATTTTAGGAGCCCATGAAAAGACGGGTGGTAGACTACCTACTCGTGTTTCTTGTGATGACTTTCAGCATATGGTGGATGTGTGTCATTTGACACAAATTGATCTTAAAGGGTCACCGTTTACATGGACAAATGGTCGAGGAGTTGGCTCACATATTGAAATGTTGTTGGACAGGTGCTTTTGTTCTATTCCATGGTTAGACTATTGGCCGATGACTAGTTGTTCCACTTTAGTTCGGCACTCTTCTGATCATAATCCTCTCTTGATTTCATTCACCAAATACATTGCACAAGGTCCAATTCCTTTCCGTTTTCAGAAGCTTTGGTTGGGGCACTCAGATTTTCTTAAATTTGTTCAAGTAGCATGGCAATCCTTTGAGGTATGTGGTTGTCCAATGTTTATTCTACAAAAGAAGCTTAAGCTTTTAAAACCTATTCTGAAGGAGTGGAATGTTAATGTCTTCGGTAATGTCCATACTGCTGTGGATAGTGCACGCGCTGCCCTTGAAAAAATTCAACTAGCCATATCTCTTGATGGGTTTACTGAAGTGCGTCATGTTGAGGAGCTTTTAGCCCAGGATGCTTTATCAAATGCTTTATTGGTTCAGGAAAAATTCTGGGCGGAGAAGGCAAGGGTGAGGTGGGTTAGGGAAGGTGACAGAAATACTGGCTATTTCCATACTTTGGCAAAAATTCGAAGAGCACGCTCCTCTATCACTTCTCTTCGCATTGGGAATGACTTGGTGGATGATGTTAATATTTTGCGTGATCATGTTGTTCAGCATTTTACAAGTGCCTTTTCAGATGATGGAAATATTGCTGATACAGGTTTGGTTGAAAATATTATTCCTTCAATGGTTTCAGATTCAGAAAATGGCTCTTTACTTGCTATTCCTTCTGCTGAAGATGTCAAAAATGTTGTATTTTCCATGAATGCTGATAGTGCCCCAGGTCCGGATGGTTATTCTGGTCACTTTTTTCAGGCTTGTTGGGATGTAGTTGGGTTGGATGTGGTCCGTGCTGTTAGATCTTCTTTCAGTCAGGTTATATACTGCCTAATCTAAATTCCAGCTTTGTGGCGCTTATTCCAAAGGTTCAAGAAGCTGATGTTATCACTCAACTTCGGCCCATTGCTATGGCTAATTTTTCTTTTAAAATTATTACTCGCATACTAGCCGACCGTCTTGCTCCTATTGCTTCCAGGATTATATTGCCGAATCAATTTGCTTTTTTGAAAGGAAGACAAATCTCTGATTGCATTTTTCTGACTTCTGAGTGTGTTAACTTGTTGGATAATAAATGTCGTAGCGGGAATGTTGCCATTAAGTTTGATGTAGCAAAGGCCTTTGATACTCTGAATTGGGACTTCCTTCGTAGGGTTCTTAACGCTTTTGGTTTTCATGCAACTTTTGTGGAATGGATTAGTTCTATATTGGCTTCAGCTCGGCTCTCTATCTTATTTAATGGCTCTTCAGTGGGATTTTTTAGTTGTAGCCGTGGAGTTCGACAAGGTGATCCATGTCTCCTCTTCTTTTTTGCCTTGCTGAAGAGGTTCTTAGCCGTGGTATCTTGCGTCTGGTTGATATGGGGCATGTCCAAGCTATAACCTCTCCTCGTGCTGTGAAAGTCCCTTCTCATGTTTTATTTGCTGATGATATAATGGTTTTTTGTAAGGGAGATAAAAGAAGCCTACTAAATCTTATGGCTTTCTTTGAGGAGTACGGACTCAACTCGGGTCAATTGGTGAACAAAACCAAGTCTCATATTTATTTGGGGAAGTCAGCTCTTCATCGTCGTACTCTAATATATTCCTGGTTGGGTGTTTCAGTGGGTAAATTGCCTTTCATGTACCTTGGTGTGCCAATTTTTGTTGGTCGCCCAAAGCGAATTTACTTCCAAGTCTTGGCTGATCGAATTCGTAATGTTATGTCTAATTGGAGAGGGCATTCTCTTTCCATGGCAGGACGGGTAACTCTAGTCAATTCTGTGGTGGTTAGTATGCTTTCCCATAGTTTCACAATTTATGCTTGGCCAAGGACTGTATTGCAACAAGTTCGAAATTGGATGAGGAATTTTATTTGGACCGGCAATGTGTCTTCTAGAGCCTATTATCCAGTCTCTTGGAAAAAGTGTTGTGCTCCATTGAAAGAGGGTGGTCTTGGAGTTCGTAATATTATGGCTCTTAATAAGGCTTTCCTTCTAAAAAAATTTTGGGATTTCTTAACTAAGTCTACACCAGCCGCTGCTTTTTTTTCTGCTCGGTTTCTTCAACGTTCAGGTCAGCCATGTTCTTACTATAAAAAATCATCTATTTGGCCTGGCATGCGACCCTTGTTTATGGATATTTTCTACAACTCTAAATGGTTAGTGGGCAATGGTCGATCAATTGATTTTTGGCATGGTAATTGGCTTAATGGTTCAGTTGTTGATAGATTGGGTATTGTGCATCAGCTTGGCAAATTATTATGTGCCAAAGTTTCTGATTTCATCAGAGATGGCTCTTGGTATTGCTCTACAAATTTGATTGCTGATCTTTCTGCACTTTGGTCAGAAATTTCAGCTGTTAGACTTCCTTATTCAAACATGGAGGATAAGCTGGTGTGGTTGGATTCTTCTGATGGGAGTTTATCTTTATCTATAGCCTATGAGTTCAAGAGGAGTAAACAGGCAATTGTTCTTTGGGATAGATGGGTTTGGCGTCAATGCTTTCGTCCTCGAAACTCTGTTACTTTATGGAAATTTCTTCATGGTAAGCTTTTAACAGATGATCTCTTACTTCAGCGAGGCTTTTTTTTTGCTTCTATGTGCTCTCTCTGTCATGCATCTGCTGAGACGGCCCACCACCTTTTTTTTGAGTGCTCTTTCTCTATGAATGTATGGTCTGCAGTTTTATCTTGGTTTCAGGTCAGTATTCATTTCCTGGATATATATGATTTCTTCTCTTACCCACTGCAACATGGTTTTGGTACTCAATTGCAATTGCTATGGTGGGGAATGATGGGAGCTGGCTTCTACTCTCTTTGGGAGGCTAGAAATTCTATCCGTTTTGATGAGCGTCGCTTAACTACTGATTATTTGATTCGCTCTATCAAGCAGCAAATTCGAGAGGTTGATTCTTGGGGTTTAGGAATTATGCGTAACTCAGTAGATGAGCTTTGTATTTTCAGTGCTCTTAGAATCAGCGGTCGAGCCTCAAGATCACATCAAATTCGTGAGGTAAATTGGCATGCTCCTTGTGCTTTTCAATTAAAGGTTAATACAGATGGTGCTGCTCGTGGGACGCCAGGACTCGCGGGCTATGGAGGTATTTTTCGTGACCACTTGGGTAATTGTATGGGTTGTTTTGCTGGTTCCTTGGGTATTGCTACTGCCCTAGAAGCAGAGCTTCAAGCCATTATTCATGCAGTTTCAATAGCATCAGGAAAAGGATGGACTTCTCTCTGGATTGAGTGTGATTCAGCGGTAGCAGTTCACTTTCTTGCCAATAAAAATTACTCAGTCCCTTGGCGTCTAAGTGTTGATTGGGTCAATTGTTGTACCACTCTCTCCTCTATGCAGATTCAGTTTTCACATATTTATCGAGAAGGGAATCAAGTGGCTGATTGCTTAGCTAACTATGGGGTGGATCATGAGGGGCATTATTGGTGGGACTCTTGCCCTCCTTGTGCATCAGCTGCCTTTGTTCACAATCTGCAAGGGTTACCGAATTTCCGTATTAGCTAATTCGGAAGTGCTTGATAGATTTCATGCAACGGTGGTTTATGCTGCATGATTGCTCTATTCATTAGTTTGTAACTATTTTAGCTCAGTGCTCATTTGAGTACTTTATTTTGTTTTCAGAGAGGTTTTGGTTCTTGTCCCCCTCTCTCTTCTTGTGTTTTCTTTTCGTTTTTTAATAAAATAAAATAGAGGGATGGGCGGTGGGTTCCCGGTTGCGATGGCCCCCTTTCTTTCGAGATTGTGGGTGGGTGCCAGTCACCCCAAATCGGCTGTCGCAGAGGAACTAATATCACATAATCCTCTATTTAATTTAAAAAAAAAAAATCCCAGAGAGAAGTTTATTTTGTAAATTAAGTAGAGCACTTTTTTCAGAGGAGTTTCTAACATCGGTAAGAAGGAAACTAAATTCAAATTCACGAGCGATTTTCTCATACACCGCTCTTACCATAGTTGTCTTACCAATCCCGCCCATTCCCCATATCCCAATGAAGCGGACGTCTTCCACCCCTACATCTAAAAGAAAATTGACTTGCTGCAATCTTGAGTAAATCCCAACTAGATTTTCTGCATAACTGAATAATGTAGGTTGCAATTTTGTCCATATAACTTCTACAATATCTCTGATGAGTTTTGATTCATACCTACAGCAGAAAATAGACTGAACTTATCAGGTTATTGATATGAAGATTTAGTCAATGAAAATGTCTCTGCATTGGACTTGAAGAGACAAAAACAAAAGAGTATATGCATACCATTCCTTTGAATTCCACCCAGAGAAACTTGCCACTTCTGTTAAAGCATGTCTCCACCTTCGCACTTTCTCTTTGTCATCTCTAAACCTTTCTTCATAATTAGCAAAGGCTTCTCCAAAACTCCCTGTTTGCTTTCGTATATCAGAAGGATCAACATCGTAGAAAATTGGCAGTACAGTTTCTCCTGCTTTCATACATTCAAGAATCCTAACAAGTTCATCCAAGCACCATGTTGACGATGCATAATGTTGTGAGAGAACAATGAGAGCAAATCTTGATTCTTCAATTGCAGCAAAAAGTGCTGGAGAAATAGGTTCCCCTTTTTGAAGTTGAGGATCATCCCTGAAAGTTATGATGCCTTGATGATCTAATGCAGTGTATAAATGGTCTGTAAAAGACTTTCGAGTATCCTCACCTCTAAAACTCAAAAAGACATCATATTTCCACTGAGGAGATGAAGGGGGAAAAGATGTAGAGGTTCTTTGTATGCTCATTTCCTATATTCCTACTCGTAGAAGAGTAGGTATCCAAGGACTATATATATGAGTAACCCCAGAAGCTTTCAACACTAGCTATTTCAAGGCTTGGAATTGACTATAATGGAAAACATGTATTTGTGTTTCCTGGTTTCTTCTCTTCCCCACTGCATAAAACGTAGAATAATTTCCTAGTCAATCCACTATAAACTAAAAAAGAATTGTATAATTGATTATGAAGCAACAAACATTAGCTGGTTTGGTTTTTTGGAGTCGATTTTTATACCCTTGTTTTATCTTATACGGATATCTAAATACACACACACAAAACACTAGAAAGAAAATATAGTTGAGGACACGACTGGCCAGTGTCAGAATGATTCATTGAAAGACAGTTAAAAAAAATTTCCTTTTTGTTCAAGGAAAACCGATTTTGTGTTTAGCCCAAACTCTAGGTTACTTGACCTAGTGGTAATAGGATTTAATTAGAACGATCTAGAATCCTAATCAATGTAGAATTACTTTCCTTGTATGATTGAGATTCTATGCATTGTAATCCTCTATATAAAGAGGCCCCTATTATCAATGAGAATACGCAGCGATTATCTCTCAATTTCTGATTCCCTAAAACACATTATTAGCATGAGCCTCTAACCCTGAAACCCTAATTTCGTAGCCCTCAAAATCCTGCAACCACTGCCCCACATATCGAAACCCTAATCCCAAGGAGCCCAGAACCAGATGCGGAACCACCGGAACCGGCCTGAATCGACCTGAACCGGCCGTCGGAAAATCCGAACCGGCCCCTGCCTTGTGCCTGCCCCCTGCGAGCCCTGCCGACAGCTGCCGAGTAGCTGCCGAGATCTGCTGAGTCCTGTGCCTGCACCTGCCGAGATCTGCCAACAGCCCTGCAAGCCTGCTGCCGAGTGCTGTCAACATCTGCCGAGAGCCCTGCACAGCCCCTGCCGACCCCTGTCAACATCTGCCGAGTGCTCCGCATAATCCCTGCCGAGACCTGCCGACAGCCCCTGCAAGCACCTGCCAATAGCCTGCCGAGACCTGCCGACAGCCCCTGCAAGCACCTGCCGAGACCTGCCGAGGCCCCTGCCGACACCCGCCGAAGAGCTCTGCATAGCCTCTGCCGAGCACCTGCCAAGCACCTGTCGAGCACCTGCCGACACCTGCCGACACCTGCCGACACCTGCCGACACCTGCCGACACCTGCCGACACCTGCCGAACACCTACCGAGCACCTGCCGAGCATCTGCCGACAGCTGCCTAGCCTCTGCGCAGCACCTGCCGAGCGCCAGCCTGCCAGCCCTGCACAGCCTCCGCACGGCTCTGCACAGCCTCCGCACAACCCCTGCAGCAGCCCTGCCCAACTCCGGCCACCACCGCCGGCCATCAATTTCCTACCACTTTTCCGGCGACCTCCGGTGACCCTTTTTCTGGCCATCTACAGTAACTTTTCCGGTCAAAATTTCCGGCCACTTTTCAAGGTAAACTTTTCTAAAAGTTCCCGTTTTTGAAGTTTTTTTTTTCATTCTTTTCTTCTTTTCTCGGGGACTTGCAACCTCCCTTCTTCTACCCCCCTTTCTTCTTCATAGGGGAGACCAAAATCCAAACTATGGGGGTTCGTGCTCACTCCAAGCTTAGAGCTTGTAGAGTCCTCCAAACTTAGAGTTTGTTGAGAAGAATGCGATCGACCACAAACATCATTGTTTCGATCTAATCCAACCCCTCTTGGAATTGAATTTCTTGGAAGCGACTACGCTCGGAAATTCCTAATTTCTTGGAAGCGACTACGCTCAGAGATTTTTATTGCTTTCGTGGTAGCTTACTTTGCTCCGAAACTAACCCTACTTTCTTGTTGTTTTTCAGGATGAGTAACCTGAACAAGTTGAGCTTCGCTCCACTAGAGACAACAGGCGCAGGATACCACAAGTGGGACACCTGCCGACACCTGCCGAACACCTACCGAGCACCTGCAGAGCATCTGCCGACAGCTGCCTAGCCTCTGCGCAACACCTGCCGAGCGCCAGCCTGCCAGCCCTGCACAGCCTCCGCACAACCCCTGCAGCAGCCCTGCCCAACTCCGGCCACCACCGCCGGCCATCAATTTCCTGCCACTTTTCCGGCGACCTCCGGTGACCCTTTTTCTGGCCATCTACAGTAACTTTTCCGGTCAAAATTTCCGGCCACTTTTCAAGGTAAACTTTTCTAAAAGTTCCCGTTTTTGAAGTTTTTTTTTCATTCTTTTCTTCTTTTCTCGGGGACTTGCAACCTCCCTTCTTCTACCCCCCTTTCTTCTTCATAGGGGAGACCAAAAGCCGAACTATGGGGGTTCGTGCTCACTCCAAGCTTAGAGCTTGTAGAGTCCTCCAAACTTAGAGTTTGTTGAGAAGAATGCGATCGACCACAAACATCATTGTTTCGATCTAATCCAACCCCTCTTGGAATTGAATTTCTTGGAAGCGACTACGCTTGGAAATTCCTAATTTCTTGGAAGCGACTACGCTCAGAGATTTTTATTGCTTTCGTGGTAGCTTACTTTGCTCCGAAACTAACCCTACTTTCTTGTTGTTTTTCAGGATGAGTAACCTGAACAAGTTGAGCTTCGCTCCACTAGAGACAACAGGCGCAGGATACCACAAGTGGGACACCTGCCGACACCTGCCGAACACCTACCGAGCACCTGCCGAGCATCTGCCGATAGCTGCCTAGCCTCTGCGCAGCACCTGCCGAGCGCCAGCCAGCCAGCCATGCACAGCCTCCGCACAACCCCTGCAACAGCCCTGCCCAACTCCGGCCACCACCGCCGGCCATCAATTTCCTGCCACTTTTCCGGCGACCTCCGGTGACCCTTTTTCTGGCCATCTACAGTAACTTTTCCGGTCAAAATTTCCGGCCACTTTTCTAAAAGTTCCCGTTTTTGAAGTTTTTTTTTTTCATTCTTTTCTTCTTTTCTCGGGGACTTGCAACCTCCCTTCTTCTACCCCCTTTTCTTCTTCATAGGGGAGACCAAAAGCTGAACTATGGGGGTTCGTGCTCACTCCAAGTTTAGAGCTCTTAGAGTCCTCCAAACTTAGAGTTTGTTGAGAAGAATACGATCGACCACAAACATCATTGTTTCGATCTAATCCAACCCCTCTTGGAATTGAATTTCTTGGAAGCGACTACGCTCGAAAATTCCTAATTTCTTGGAAGCGACTACGCTCAGAGATTTTTATTGCTTTCGTGGTAGCTTACTTTGCTTCGAAACTAACCCTACTTTCTTGTTGTTTTTCAGGATGAGTAACCTGAACAAGTTGAGTTTCGCTCCACTAGAGACAACAGGCGCAGGATACCACAAGTGGGTCCGTGATGTGCGCCAGCATCTTAAGGCTGATGGGATCCTGAGTACGATCCAAGAGCCAAGTCAGGACGTGCTTACTCCTCAACAAGCTACTGCTTTTGAAGCAAATAGAGCTACAAGGGAGGCTAATGAAGCAAAAGCCATCATTCTCATGACAAGGCACATGAATGACGCTCTCCAAAATGAGTACCTCAGTGAGGAAGACCCAAGAAAACTATGGGTAGAACTCGAGCAGAGTTTTGGTAACGTCCGTGATTCCCTGCTTCCAGACTTAGAAGTGAGATGGCATAGCCTCTGCTTCTGTGATTTCAAGTCTGTACCTGACTACAATTCAGAAGCACTTCGTATCAAGTCTTTGATGGAATTCTGTGGACAGAAAATCACTGATACGATGTTGATCGAGAAAACTCTCTCCACCTTCCCTGTGTCTGCATTGATGGTAGCTAAAAACTATCGGATTGATGTCAATGCTAGACGCATCACAAGATTTCATGAGCTTATTGGAGCCATGAACGTAGCTGAAAAGCACGACAACATACTTGTGAAGAACTGTAACTCTAGACCCGTGGGAGCAAAGCCAATTCCGGAGTCTAATTATAGTCATGCCCCTAAAGGAGGGCGCAAGGAGCGAAACCCTAAGGAAAGGGATTATTCTGGACGTTCTGGTCCATATTCTCGCCCCAAAGAGGAAGGAAATCACCAAGATAGGCGTGCACGGAACCGTAGAGGTAAACGTGTGAAGAGAGAAAGAGGCCAAGCCTCTGGCTATGGTGGTGACGCCACCAAATGGAATAGCCATCCCCAAAGCGCTCCTAAAGCGCCTCAATCAAGGGAACCTGACCACAATGATGCTTGTTTTCGGTGTGGAGCGTCCGGACATTGGGCTAAAGTATGTAATGCACCCCAGAATGTTGCTAACGCGTACAAGACGTATCGTGAAGCAAGGGAAGCAAATTACATGGAGCAAGAAGATCAAGATGACGATCTCGCTCTAAGGGTTGAAGACTTCAAAGGCCAAGATCCAGAGACTGGCGATTTTGATTAAGTCTTTTTATTTTCCAAGAGAGGTAATAGGCAATTGCCATATTATTTTGTAGTAGATGCCAATGGTATTAGTTTTTCTTCAAAGTAGGCGTACTCAATACAAATGTGATGTCTAGGAAGGTTTTGAGATTAGTGGTACTTGAGAGACCTTTGCTCCACCGACATCTCTCTACTCACCTGGTCACATTTGCATTGGAATTACCGAAAGAAGTTAGACGACTACCATTGTTTTGCATTAGCTAGTTTTTGGATTAGATTTTCTTTGGTCAAAGAGACAATGATGTAACTCCGTTGGTTTATAGATAAAATTTCGAGTTCTATTCATTATGACTCCATTTTGATTCACGAGCATGTTACTTTGTGACTACGATGGTTGGGCCATCAGTATTAATTCAAGGACATGGAATAGCCCAAGTTCCCCTTGATAAATGGCACCTTGATTATTGTCACAGAAACTCTCTACGCTTCTAGGGCAAATTGCACCTATGAATAGCCAAAGGATTCCATGCAGAAATGCATGAAGAGAACAAAATAATGAGTTCCTTTGCAATAGCTCTAATGATTGCGAACAAAGGCGCATCTTAGAGAAGTTTATGTGTCGCTCTAGTGGACTTTATGTCACTATTCGAGCTATTAAATCCAATAAAGTTATGAGAGAAGATCTCCTGGACTTAGACACATATTGGCTTTGTCACGACAGGATAGGTCATCCTAGTCATGATATGATGATCCGTCTATTAAAGACTTTACACGGACATCCATTCTTCAGAGTGAGAAGAAGCAAGAATCAAAAATTGATTCCTAGGCTTAGCAAGACCGCAACAATTGCAGCATCTGGTGCTGCAGCCGTCTTGGGGCGCCATAGAGACGCCCAAGTCCTATGTGACAACGCCATAAATGGCGCTCCCCATGGTCAAGACGCCATGAATGCCACTTTCCATGGTTCCAATGCCATGATGGGTGATGTAGTCACACATTTTGCTTCTAAAAGCACTACGGATGCTCTGGCCCAACCAAAACCCTCATTGGTTGCTTCTATGGCCTCTCACTTGTTTTACAAAGCCTGTTCCTTAGGGAAATTAGGACTGAGACCGTCTTATGCAAAGGATATACTCATTATGTTCCTACATAGAATCCATGGGGATTCTGTGGACTGATTTAACCAACTTGCGGACGTTTAAATATCTCATGCTGTTGGTTGACACGCAAACACGCTGGTCACGTGTTATGCCATTATCCACATATAAATGCTGCTTATGCTACACTCCTAGCACATATCATACCAATAACGGGCTCACTCCCCGAATCATCTTATTCAGTCAATTGGATTTGACTATGCTAGAGAGTTTACATCGAAGACTTTCGTTGGTTATTGCATTGGAACTAATGTTGGACATTATATTCCCATGAACACACCCAAATGGTCTCGCAGAAACGACTACGATGGTAGTCTGAACATTGGTAATGCGCACCAATCTTCCTATATCCGCTTGGGTTGATGCAATATCACATGCAGCTATGCTAATTCGTCTACGACCCACTGCCACTCAATCTACCTCTGCGTTACAGCTAGTGACTGGGTACAAATTGTACCTACGCATATTTGAGTGTGCAAATTATGTGCCAATTGCGCAGCCACAACGCTCTAGGATGGGTTCTTACAGACGAATAGGCAACTACATTGGATTTGAGACTCCAACAATCGTCCGCCAGTTAATGCCCTTGCAAGGCGATCTCATTACCGCTGGATTTGCGGATGTCACTTTGATGAGACAGTCTTCCCGTCGTTAGGGGGAGACAAGAACACAGATGTTCAGCAGGAACGACAGGAATTATCGTAGTCTGTCCCCACTATGTCTCATCTCGATCCCTGTTAAAGTGAAGAGATCACACTAACATGCTGCAAACAAGCCTGCAAGGAAGTACGTCCCTATAAGAGGACGTAGCGCCACCCTACACGGAGGTAGGTATGGCGCCAATGCCAAAGAAAGTTGCACTCTGGCATTACAGGCCATGGCCCCAGCTAGGATGCGTGGGAGGCTCGTGGGTTCGAAGGATACATTGGCACAAACCAATCCTCGATCATCGACACTCAAGAATCCGTCTCATGAGTATCTTCCGGGTTATGGTTATCGTTGGGGGACGCCTCAACGTCAGAACCTATTCCTGAGAATATAGAGCTCTATGAAAATTACACTAGTGTACATGAGATGTGGGATAGAAACTCCATCATAATTGATGATGTAATTGCGCATTTCGTTGCACATGCGTTTGTTGAGTCAAATGATATCGAACCACGCTCCGTTGATGAATGAATGCCAACGTAGAGAGTTTTTGGCCTAAATGGAAAGGTACGATCCAGGTTAAGATGGATTCTCTAAACGAAGAGGAAGGTTTTCGAGCTAGAGATGCCAAAACCTCCTAATATAAAACCTGTTGACTAATGGGTCTTCGTTAGAAAGTGTAGTGAGAAAAAGAGATGGTAATCTCGCCTTATGGCGCAAGGCTTCTCACAAAACGCCCTGGAATCGACTACGATGAGACAGATTCTCTCGTAATGGATGTCATTGCACTCCACTACCCTGTCAGTTTGGTAGTTTCCGAATAACTGAACATGCAGCTTACAAATGTGGTCACTACGTATCTCTATAGGGATCTAGATACGAAATATACATGAAGGTTTATGGTGAACTTCATTTACCCAAGTCAAGTGGCTCTAGACCACGGAGCACGTTTACAAAAGGGTTGAAACGCTCGCTAGAATGACTACTTGATTGGGAAGGGATATGCCCACGCGTTTCCACAACAAGTTTCAGATTCTATCGTGGTTCATGTTGGACATGATCTTCATTAGAAGCCCTTAAAGAGTTAAGGGAAACCGCTGAACACTGGAAAATCTGATTTTGAGATGAAGGTTTATGGGAGAACACGATTATGTCTCGGTTTGGAACTTGAGCATCGTGTTGATAGATGCTTAGGCATTTTGACAAGGTCAAACCTTCAAGCACCTCCATAATCGTCCGTAGTCTTGATCCTGAAAAGGATCCTCTTCGTTTGAAGGATGATGACGAAGATGTGCTAGAGGCAGAAGTGCCTTACTTGAGTACAATAGGCACATTATTGTACTTAACTCAATGCACAAGACCGGACATCTCATTTGCAGTGAACTTGTTAGCTAAGGTATAGCTTTGCGCCAACGCGACGCCATTTTGATTGGTGTAAAAGATATCTTTCGATACTTGAGATGTATGATTGATATGGGCTTGTTCTATCCCTACAGAGAGAAGATGGATTTGGACCCATCATACACCAGAAACGCCGCCAACGCTGGCCTGCGTTCTCTATCCCCATCCCAAAACGATATAAGTGTTTTGGAAGGTTTTGCTGATGCTGGGTACCTCTCTGACCCACACAAAGGTCGCTCCCAAATTGGTTAAGTGTTCACCTTGGGAAAAGACCGTGATATCTTGGAGGTCTACAGAACAGACCGTAGTCGCTATATCTTCGAACCATGCAGAGATTATTGCTCTTCACGAAGTGGTTCGTGAATGTTTATGGATTAGATCCATAATCACGCATGTTCGAACAATTGTGGTTTGAAGTTTACCACAAGATGAGCCTACGAGCATTTAGGATAATGCTACTTGTTTTGAACAAATGAGGCAAGGCTACATCAAAAGCGATAACGCCAAGCATAATCAGCAACAACAGACTCTCCTCAAGATCAAAGTGAACTAGGTTCGATCTGAGGACAGTGAGGCAGACTTGTTTACTAAGTCACTGCCCAAATCCACGTTCGAGAAACATGTGGCAAGAATTGGCTTGCGGAAATTATTTGAACTCCCATGATCGTAGTCATCAGGGGGAGGCGCAGACATCAGGGGGAGATGTCTACATGTTCACCTCGAATCGTGAAGGGTGTGTTGTGCTCTTTTTCCCCTTCGACCGAGGTTATTTTTGTCCCGCTGGGTTTTTGTTACTCGGCAAGGTTTTTAATGAGGCAACGAGAGAAGCACCGCGTTTGGGCAACACAAGGGGGAGTGTTCAAGGAAAACCGATTTTGTGTTTAGCCCAAACTCTAGGTTACTTGACCTAGTGGTAATAGGATTTAATTAGAAGGATCTAGAATCCTAATCAATGTAGAATTACTTTCCTTGTATTATTGAGATTCTATGCATTGTAATCCTCTATATAAAGAGGCCCCTATTATCAATGAGAAAATGCAGCGATTATCTCTCAATTTCTGATTCCCTAAAACACTTTTCTTATTTTTAGCTGAAACCCCTCGACAGAGTGAAAAACAGTTAAACATTAGCAGCAGCTGCAAATGCATATACTATTCCGTAACACATCTCCATATAACCAAAATTTATGATTAAAACTAATGAGTGGCCAAGTATTGAAGTGTACATGCATGTTCCAAAATTTCATAAGAAATTCTGAATATAAACCTATGATCAATTAGGAACTGATGCCTCTTTTACAATAAATCATGAGCACAACTGCAGTATACTAATCAGAGAAAAAGACAACAAAAACGATAAAAGTTGATCTTGAAATACAGAACAGAAACATAGCAACATATGCAAGCAAATTAAAATTGTAAAAAGAAACACAAAATTGGGATAGAAATCAGTTAGAGCTTAACCTGGTTTCGTGGGAACTTGAAGTTGGGATCGGATCGACTTAAAATATAGCAGTTTTTGATCATTCAATGTTCATTACATTCGTTCCAGTAACAAAAAAGATCAAGAATTAATGGAAGCAAAGAGGTGAGAAACTTGACTTTTGAGAGAGAAATAGATCTATCATATCTTGTGGAAGACTAGGAGGAAGAGACTTAAAATAGATACCATACCTATCTTTGGGTAAGACTTGTTGGAAAAATGGACCACAGGTTTCAAATGAGTTAAATAAATAATGTGATCAAATTGTCCACACGTGTTTTGAAATTTTGTCACACATCAGACTGACAGCGTGTATAGAGTGTGAAATGTGTTATTCCACACTAAAAATCAAGACCCCGGAAAGAAAAAGAGTACGAAGGTTTGATATCCTGGATCAAATCAGCTCTTATTTATCGTCTAACAACAATGAGTGAGACCAAAGAACAGGAAAAATAGGAGTTGGACTATCAATAAATATATTATCATCTGGAAGGTAATACTCGTACCTACGAGCATTAATAAAATGCTCAATTTAGACTTACCCTACATGATGATTCAGCTAAATAGTTCTTCTCCTACATTACTCTGTTTAAATAATGGAGAAAATTAAATCTAGCTCAGTATGTATATAATAAAGGGGAACTCTTCAATGTGCGGGATATTTGGCTTGAGAAACACTTGACATTGAGGGCTGATAATCCAACAGTATTCAGGGTCTTGTGCTGATCAAGCTGTTTCTTCCCACGACGAAGCAAGTACTCAATGTAAAGGAAATTTTTGAGGTCTACTTGCTTAGCATTGCTGCGGGACTAATCTGATACAAATGATTCAATCTTGTGTCGGTCTTCAGGAGATTTTGAACGAGCTGGCCACAAGAACCCTCTATATAGACCAAGTATTTGTCTCTGCATCCCAGAAAGCCTTGACCCACTGGGGGCTCCCATCGCATCTTCTTCTTATGTTTGGCACCAGATTTGTCTTGCGAACACTTCAAAAAGTTACTGCAATCTTTTACTTCTGTATTTTCTGCTAAAAAGGCACAAAATAGTACGTTTCTTTAGTTCCAAGTAAACCAAAATCTTCCACTTAATAGAAGAGAGTTCAGAAACCGTTGTTTGTAATGGATCATAGTCCGCGGATTGGCACTCCGCCTTCGCTTCGTAACCTCTAAGTGCAGCAACTAGTATTCAAGAAACGTTGGATTGGACCAACATGACTTACCTTCTACATAACAATACGTTTTTGACATAAACAGCAAGACATCCAAGTAATGACTTATAACACAAACTACATAAGCAGAGCAGGATTGATCGTAGTCTTCAGAGACGTTTCATGGTTCATTCTAAGTTTCTAACCCACTTGCTAACAATAAACCTACATAGGATACTTAATTCCGAACTCAATACATAAAGTAAACATGCATAAACAAAAGCCAAGACCCTTTTATACTGTGTATAGATGCCATTAAAATGTAAATGCTGAGGCACTTCTAAATGGTAATCGAGCTATTCGAAATATACCAAGTAGCATTCAATTCATCAACCAATCAATGATGCAATTCATAGAGGATATTCCTCATTTAATCATTACAGAAAATTTAGATGTTAGCTGTTAACGATTCCATAATGAGGAAAGTGAAGGGATCATATAAAACACTACAGGAATCAAATGCATGTGATTACACTCGAGCGAACAACCGAAGAACACATAAAACTGACTAATTCAGTTCCAACGAGAAGTAATTTGAAGCTTCTATGCCATATTTAAGTCAGGACAGACTAAACAACAATTTCGGAGCAACATCAAGCACTGGCTAAGTTGTTCCATTCCAATTAAGATTTGACTTATAAAAACGCTAACGCTTCTTTTGGTTGCTGGGAATGTGAAACTGGACTAAAAGTCTCCACCTTCAATGTTTCCAGAAATCATAGATGGATCAAATTCAGAAACCAGATCAGATACACAAAGCAAAGTAATTTGGATATGTAGATACCAAAACCAAATGAAAAAGCATACCTGGAGAAGTAGCTCAGCCAAAAACGCAGAGAGAGAAAGGAAGAGAGTCCCAGTTCCCAACTTATTGGTCAGCCACGTGTTCTGGTCCTCTAATTGGGCCACATAAAAGTTAGTGAAATGACGATATTAGTCCAAGAAGAAGAAGTAGAACTCAATTCGATCTTTTTCGAAAATGGTGAAGCTTCGTCATCGTCATCGTCATCGTCATCGTCATCCTCTACGAGCCAGGACGCCCTTGCCCTTTTCAATTCTCTGAGATCGGCTTACTCCGCCACTCCTACCGCTCTCAAGGTTTTTTCTTCTCTCTCTCTCTCTTTTTCTTTTCTATTGAAATTCTCAAAGATGTTAACCAAATTTCTCATATTGGTTTTGTTTTTGTGTTGACATCTCAGATCATTGATCTCTATGTTGGTTTCGCTGTATCCACAGCTATCATCCAGGTAATGCATCGTCTCTGATTTTTGTTTTTATAATGAATAGTGTAAGTAACTACAGAATTCTAGCATCACAAGAATTTCTCAGTTTTCCTGAATTACAGTCTTAATCCGTGAATTACAGTCTCTCTTATGTTACTCATCATGGTCAGAGTTTATCAGATGTGTTTTCCGTTTGATCTTTTGATCATTGAAACAATGTATTGATCTTAATTATGACTTGCTGTGATTGTTAACAATCATGTCATTCGTATTGTTTTGATCTAAATTATATCTTCCTGTCTTCATAGGGTTCCATACTCTTCACTATATTCATACAATTAAAAACGTTCTCCGCCAAAATGAAGCCTTGTTCTTCAGTTAACATATGCTTTTGTGTTCAAAGCTTAGAGAGTTCACAAGAAATTTGCAGGCCGAGGGATTAGTTACAACTACACCCAATTGATATATTTTAGGCATTTTGAACTTGTCTGAAATAAGTTAACTTTAGTACTTGATGGTCTTTGTTGCCAAGCATCTTTCTTTTGAAGTAACAGTAATGAAATGGCTTTTCTTATCTCGGTAGTCGTGGTTTCTTGTAATTTAACATGCATTTCTGGGAGATGATGTTATGCGTTTCAATAAATTGAAATTAGTTGCATCTCACTAACTAGGATTAACAACCTGTTGTTATTGTTTTTTTTTTTCCCAGTATAAATGCATACATTCTGTTTCATGCTTCAATTGTTTCAATCATAAGGCTCTCTACATTGAGGTGTGACTGTATGTATAGTTTTGCGTTCCACAAGACCACAAGTCACCATTATGCTAGCATCTATAAAATAAATGTTTTTCCTACTTGGTTTGTAGAGTCTGGTCTGACTTGTGAATTGCTTTTAAAAGGCCTTTGAAGCACCAGTTGCTGTATTGTGAAAAGGGACTTGAAGAATCAAACTTTTAGACAAACTAAACAATGCAAGTCATATAACTCAAGGAAGAGGACATATACCAGTTAATCAAACACAAGCTTTAGTTCAGTTTTCCTCACCTCTTGGGGTCTTATCTTAATACACGGACACAAGACATGAAGCTCTACTACATAAATTGGATGATGAATATCAAAATTTGTTAGGATATAGGCATTACATGAGCATGACAACATGTGGCATAACTCATACATGAAAATATTATTTACATATCATTTGTCTTGATATCGATTCAATGTTGTGAAGTTGAGTCTCAGTTCTTGATAGAGAAAAGTCTTCAAATTTGTTTTTGTTGGAGTGTTTGGGCTTTATATGTTAAAGGACATAATGTCCTATAGACCACTTCTTTTCCAACCATGAGCCCAACAACCCTCCCTTTATAACTATTTGATTACACGCTGAGCGCATCTTTTTCAACTGTTTGATTCACCATATCCACTTCTCTATTGCCTAAATGGAATCCTGTGTTGCAACTTGATGTTGGTTAATTAATTCTTGGGCCCTTAATTCTTTATTTGATTATCTACTTTGCTGCTGTGACCAGGTAGTCTACATGGCTCCAGCAATGATTTTTTCTCAACAAAAGGGATCCCATTTGCCTGGCAATACATAACACTAATGTAGGCCGATCCATATTAATTCTGTCTGACTGAACTGAATTAGCAAAACCAACACGGTGCCTTTTTCTAGCTGACACTCAAAAGAAGGCAGGTGAATCTCTGCATGACAATGAGAACTGCCCTGCATTAGATTCAACAATCACCGCAGACGGGCCATTGTCCTTATTGAGCTTACGCCCTATTCCAAAGTCAAAAATGACGCACCCCCGTATATGCACTGAAAGTGAGAAAAAAACAATAGCAGATGAATCAGATTTTCTGGGGAGATAGTGGTGTGCTTAACTGAAAATTTTGAATAGTTGGCAAATCAATTTCTCTATGGCTTATAGCATTTCTCTTTCTATAAAGTAAGTACAATTAATAAACAAATGAACTATGGAATCAGAACCAACTTTTCATTAGGCATCCTGGAGTTCATTAGCCAGGGAGAGGGACAATGTGAAAGAGTGACTTTAATTACATGGTGAAACCATCCTGGAATTCATAGTAACTATAAAGCCTTGGATTCCGGTACTTCTTCCCAAACTGATATGGATTAGTAAACCATGAATCAATATCGTTAAAGTGATGATAATGCAGTGGATTTTCATGGTAGAAGCCTTTCCCTCCTCCATCACCATTGGCAATCTTAAACTTCACATCAAATGTTGCTTCCCCCAATACTATGCCATGACGCTGGGTCTATAATGCAACCATACAACACAAGGCCGAAGTTGTTGCCACCCGCATGGAAAACCTTTCCGCCAAAGTTGACCTGACACGCAGAGGGAAGATCAGGGTTTTTGTTCAAAGAGTGGAGTAACCCCTGAAACTGCAGCTTGGTTGACAAGAACTTTTTACAATCAGGTTTTCCTTCTTAATCACCCAAAAAAAAAAAAAAAAAAGGTATTAACCATGTTTCTGGTCATAAATATAAGGGCTTCCACCAGGTCCTCCGCCGTCAAGGTGGAGTAGTTTAATTCTTTTTGGATGAGCCTGACTTGCACTACTAGATGTTGCATCATCTTCATCATCAGAGTGTTGAGGGCCTCGCTTGGTATTAGTGCCAACATTGCCCTGCTCCTCCGCATCTTCCTCATATACCATACGCACACCACACTTCTTCACTTGCACAATTTCCTCGCGGATATGAACATCCTTCAATTGCGGACTTGTTAGGGCGCGTATTCCTGGTGGCCCCAAGCAAAAGGGACTAAATGAGAGTATAAGCTGATAGTAGATATCCTGCCACTCTTGTTTAGGGTAGCTAACATCACGATGCACATAGAAGAACCAAATGTGATCCGACTTAGGTTGATTGCACTTTTCCCCAAACCCAAAAGATCTACCAAAGCCAGCCAAGGGTAGTCCATTAATCTTCAATGAGCATACAATGCACATCTCAACCGAAGACGGGAGTGGTTTTAGGGGTCTAAAAACGACACACCAGGTGAATCCCATCCACTTTTTACTAAACCAACCTGGATGCAGCTCTACAGTTATCAAAGACCCCACAATTTGGTGATTGTACCACTCTGGAATTTCATTTCCAGGAGCAATGAAGTCAAATGTTCTATGCTTAAAATGTACGGAAGAACTCCAACGTCGAAACTTAAGGTAGCGTGCTAGCAACGAAAGTGCTACACGCTTGTAGCTTTCATTCTCCGCCATTTTGAAACAGTTAACACAACTTGCAAATAACACGGAATTGCATTCTCCTATTTGATTGACCATTGTATCTAATGAAATGCAGTTCCTAAGGGTTACCCATATATGAGATGGAAGCTTCGGTAATGTCCGAAGCTTGCGGCACCAGTCCAAATGAAGATTTTCAAGTCTAGAGAGTTGGCCAATGCTTTCGGGTAGTCTAACAAATTGGTTTTTCCTCAAATCTAATCTTCTCAATAAGGTTAAGCATCCAAAGTCAATGGGGATTGCTTCTTCAGAAAGATTGCAGTCACTTAGATTCAGGTAGGTTAATGAACGCAAACTAGATAAACAAGCCAACGACAATCTTGCGGGAATGCAACTTCTTTTCAGCAATAACTGAAAGGGGTTGAAGATCATACTCCATGATTTAGGTGACTGTGCTTTACATCCACCAAGAGATAACTCTTCGAGGTTTTTCAAAAGACCAATAGAGGAGGGCACTTCTCTTATGCCACTTCCACTCACATCAAGCTTCTTCAAACAGGCAACATGACACAAGATGTTTGCAATCTTCCATGTTTAGCAGAGAAAGTCTTTCAAGCATTCTAGTAGACGTAGGTAGTTCTCTTATACCAGTGTCCTTCAGATAAAGCTTCTCCAAACTTTCTAAAAGTCCTACATCATTCGGTAGTTTGTTAACCTTTGAGCAACCAGACAGATTAAGAACTTTGAGAGATTTTAAGCCACGTACACTACTTGAAAAATGTACTAGATTCTTGCAATCTTTCAAGTTCAGCACAGTAAGTCTTTCAAGCACTTCAATTCCTGGGTCAAGCTCACACAATCTTATACAACCTTCAAGAAACAGGAACTCGAGGTATGGCATACCTTTAAAGTTTGAGGTGTTGACAAGATTCAGAGAGTGACTCAGATTAATGCTTTTCAAATAGTATAAAGGCTGCATGCATGTCAAGTAAAAAGCATAGAAAAAGTTAGCTTCCATGATATACTCAACAATTATTTTAAGTAATAAAAGAATGATACAGTAATTATAGTATACCTCAGTTCCTATCCGGAAATGATTGATACAACTATGACACAAGCAAAGTTCGAGCAGCTTCTGAGGGTTAAAATCCAATGGCAGAGATTTTAACGGATACCTCGTCCAATCAACAATCCGTAAACTATTGGGGAGATATTCAAGCCCCATAGGTAGACTTCCATTATTAATTTTCAGGTATCTCAATTTGTTCATCATTGAAAATGATTTTCGATTCATGTCCACCTTTACTTCTGACTCGGTTGAGTCCACAAATATGCCTTCTATTGCTTCAGTTCCCTATTAAACCAATTTTATCATATCATAAAAAGCAGATTTAGTACTTAGTAGACTGACTTGTCATATAACGTATTGGCAAATAACAATTCAAATTATTCTTGTACTAAATCTCTTACAGAATTATTGGTCAAGACATGTTTGATGTCTTCAAGAAGCCACAACCTACTGCACCTGCCCGGCTCGTTAGGAGATTCGCGGTGGACAATTTCCCGTCCCATTTCTTGGAGCAAATCGTGCATCCTTAGTCTTCCATGTGAAACAGTCAAGAGAGATCTTTCCATCAGGACTTTTATTCCAATAATTGCAGAAACATCGCAACTATTTAATACTTCAGTTACTCGATCTTTGTCCTGTCCATTAAAGAAACATGCAATGTCTAGAAATATTTTCTTCTCTTCGGAATCCAGATCATTGTAACTTATTTTAAGTATGTCAAAAATTTCCAAGTTACAAACTCTTCCCAGTTTTTTCAATGCACTCTTCCATTCACTTAGATCTCTTCCATACAAAAAAGAACCCAGTACTTCAAGAGCTAAAGGCAGACCTTTGGCATAGTTTATAACAGATTTTGACAAAGCAAGAAAATCTTCTTCAGGGTAACCTCTTTTGAATGCTTTCCAGCTAAAAAGCTGAAGAGAATCATCATCATTTAATTCTTCTGCCTTCAATCGTCTCTCCACTCCATGTTCAATCAACAAATGCTCATTTCTAGTTGTGATAAGAACTCTACTCCCTGAACCAAACCACTCTTGGCTTCCTGCCAAATATTTTAAATGGCTTGAATGGTTCACATCATCGAGAACGAGAAGAACTTTTTTGTGACCTAACAACCTCCTTATAATGGTGGCTCCGTGATGAAGGTCTGATATGTCGGCCTTTTTTGTCCAAATCCCAGTGAGAAGTTGCTTTTGTAGATTAAGTAGACCACTTCTTTCAACGGAGTTTCTAACACCAGTAAGAAGGAAACTAAATTCATATTCACGAGCGATTCTCTCATACACCACTCTTACCATAGTTGTCTTACCAATCCCGCCCATTCCCCATATCCCAATGAAGCGGACGTCATCATCCAGTCCTACACCTAAAAGAAAATTGAGTTGCTGCAATCTTGAGTGAATTCCAACTAGATTTTCTGCGTAACTGCATGATGTCAGTTGCAATTTTGTCCATATAACATCAACAATATCTTTAATGAGCTTTGATTCATACCTACAAAACAGAATAGACTAAACTTATCAGGCTATTGATATGAAGATTTAGTTAATGGAAATGTGTCTGCATTGGACTTGATTTCTTTTATATTCTTGTAATGACATTTAAGAAAAGCCTCATAAGCTCAATTGGTTAGCTGCCTATATTATTTGTGAAAAAAATAATGAAGAGCGCAAAAATTAATTACTGTAAATTAATGGCAAGAGACAAAAAGAAAAGAGTATATGCATACCATTCCTTGGAATTCCACCCCGAGAAACTTGCCACTTCTGTTAAAGCATATCTCCAGCTTCTCACTTTCTCTTTGTCATTTCTAAACCTTTCTTCGTGATTAGCGAAGGCTTCTCTAAAACTCCCTGTTTGCTTTCGTACATCAGAGGGATCGATATCATAGAAAATTGGCAGCACTGTTTCTCTTGCTTTCATGCATTCAAGAATTCTTACAATTTCATCCAAGCACCATGTTGATGATGCATAATTTTTTTAGAGAACAATGAGAGCAAATCTTGATTCTTCAATTGCAGCAAAAAGTTCTGGAGAAATAGCTCCCCCTTTTTGAAGTTCAGGATCATCCCTGAAAGTTATGATTCCTTGATGTTCCAATGCAGTGTATAAGTGGTCTGTAAAAGCCTTGCGAGTGTCATTGCCTCTAAAGCTCAGAAAGACATCATATTTCCACTGAGGATTTAATGGGGGGAAAGATGTAGAGGTTCTTTGTATGCTCATTTCCAATGAAAACTACGTAGTTTCTTACTTGTAGAAGTAAGAGTTAGTGTACGAAGACTATATATACGATTAACCCCAGGAGCTTTCAACACTAGCTATTTCAAGGCTTGGAATCAACTATCATGGAAAACATGTATTTGTGTTTCCTGGTTTTTCTTCCCCACTGCATAAAAAGTAGAAAAGATGAAAATTATTCCTAGTCAATCCACTATAAGTAAATATTCATTCAAAAAGGAGTTGTATAATTGACTATGAAGCAACAAACATTAGCTGCTATGGTTTCTGTGGTCGATTTTTATTCCTTTGCTTTCTCTAGCTTATTCGGGTATCTAAAATACACAGAGACACAAAACACTAGCTCCTTGTAAACTAAAAAGAAATATACTCAAGAACACGATTGGTGTCAGAATGATTCATTGAAACACAGTTAAAACAAATTTTACTTTTTCTTATATTTGGCTGAAACCCCTCGTCAGAGTAATAGACAGTTAAACATTAGCATACAGATACACTATTACATAACACATATATCCTATTTGACCAAAAGTTATGACTGAAACTAATGAGTGCCCAAGTATACATTTATGTTCCGAAAATTCATGAGAAATTGAAAATATAAGTCCATGATCAGTTAAGAACTGGTGCCTCTTTTACAATAAATCATGAGCAGAACTGCAGAAATGCGAACCAGAGAAAGAGGAGAAAAACGCTAAAAGTTGATGTTCAAACAGAGAATAGAAAGATATGTAAGTAAATTAAAATTGTAAAAACAAATACAAAAATGGGATAGAAATCAGTTGGAACTTAACATGGGTTTCTTGGAAATTTGAAGCTGGGATCAGATGGACTTCAAATATAGCAGTTTTTGATCAAGCGATGTTCATGTCATTCGTTCCAGTGACAGAAAAGATCAAGAATAAAGTCAACGTGGTGGGTGAGAGACTTCACTTTTGAGAGATAGATCAATCATATCTAGTGGTGGGTGAAGACTTGAGCAGGAATTGTTGGAAAAATCAAAGTAGATACTATACCTGGATCTCTTTACTTCTTTAGTGAAGAGTTGTTGGAAAAATTGACCACTGGTTTCACAATGGCGCCAAGTATATCAGTACAACAATGTCCTACTAACACGAGTGCTTTGTGTCACTAAAAGTTATCAAGTGTTGTTCCACACTAAAAGTTATAAAGTGTTGTTCCACTCTATAAGTTAAGACCTTGGTAAAAAAAGATACAAAGGTTTTGATATCCAGGATCAAATCAGCCCAAAGAACAGGAAAAAGAGAAGTTGGACTATGAATAAATATATTATCATCTGAAAGGTAACACTCATAACCTCAGAGAACTACCGAGCATCAATAAATTGAACAATTTATACTCCCTACATGGTGGTTTAGCTAAATATTTCTTCTCCTTTGTTACTCTGTTTAAATAATGGAGAAAATTAAATCTAGTTCAGTTTGTCTATAAGAATAAGAGAAAATTAGATATAAACCCAAAAATACACTACAACAAATTTGGGCATTAGTGGCCAAATCCTAGTGACCAACTTGTAATTGGTCATTAATATAATAGAATTAGTGATCAACATCAGTCGCTGGTCACTAAAACAGTTCGCGCAAAAATTTTCAGATTCCCGCCCAATCAATTGACCATTAGTGACCAAATGTATAATTAACAGTGACCAAGCTTGGTCTGGCCACTACATGTTTGATTACATTTGAACAAATACGCTGTCGTTGTAGGGTTAGTGACCAATTATTTTATCTTTTTCTTCTTTTTTTCCAATGAATTTTCAAGCGGCAAACTTTTAGAGATATATCAAACCTAAACTCGCATACCTCGAGGTGAACGAATCGAAAGCTGGACTCCATCGCGTTCTTCCCTCGGCAACGACTCCGACTCCGTCAGATTGAATCTTCGCAAGGTTTTAGTCTGTCGTTTGTTTCGCTCATCGCTAATTTCTTCATCCTAAGATCTATGAGTTTTCATTCTCTTTTTAATTTCTGGAATTTCAGGAAGCTTAGTGTACGAATCTGAGGACAATTCGAGAACCGGAGAATCACAATCAGCGGTTGCAGATTTTGATAATCTGAGAGCTTTGGTCACTAGCAATGGATTCGAAGCTTTGGCACCGAATTTTGATTGCGATTCAGGTACGATTCCATGTAAAATTGTAATCCGAAGCTTTCTTGTGCCTGTTCGGTTGCTCAGAAAACGATACAGAATTAAACGAACTTGAAATTTGAACCGCTGGTTGTTTATTTTGCTCTCAATGAACTTGAAGATTTTGTTTTCCGTAGAGATGAGCCAAAAGTGTTATTCCTCTTTGGCAGAAATGGTTATAACTTATAACTATTCCACAAAATTTTTAGGGATTCCATTTTTGTAGCTGTTGTTTGGTTTTTCTTTGTAGTTTCAAACTTGAATCTGCATAAATTAAAGAACACTTTTGCGTGTGGTGATTATGGAATTGTTATCTTTCTGGCTGCATTTCGATTAGTTTTATTGTGACAAAATGGTATTAGAGCGGGAAGTAGATTCCCAGGAATAATAACCTGTGGGAAGGAAGGAATTTTTGGAACAATGGTTGATAATGAAATGGTTTCACACTTCAGTGGTATCAAAGATTTTATCCTGGATGTGTTAAAGCTTTAAATAATCAGAAGTTAAGTATATTGATTTCTGTCATTCTAGTGTGATTCTATTTTTAGTGCTCCAAGTGACCTTATAGTTTGTTTCTAGTTCTCATGTATGGATATTGATTTATTTTGTTGGTGTGTTCCTTCCATTTACTTGTTATGGAAAACTAAACTCCCTTTAAGCCTCCTATAACTGTTGTTTTCTTTATATCGATCAGTTTATATTGTGAATATGTTGAGATTTACTTTGTTGGCATTGATCGTACTTGTTGGACTCATTATAATTATTGCTGTTGAATTGGGTTCTTGGTGAATATCTGAGAGGCTAGTCTAGTGTCATTGCCTCTGTTTGGCAGTGGGTAATGGGATTTTTGATGTGTTTTCAAGAAGAACATGGATGTATTCAGTGTTCTGTGTTTGTAAGCATATCACCTTTTGCATCAGCAAAATTCTGCTCTGATCTGGGTTGGTTAGAATATTAGAAATAAGAAGAATATAGTGTTAGAAAATCTTAGATCATGATTTCAAAGCTTTAATATTATGCCATAGATCAATGCCTTCATGCTCTAAGTGTTCTGTGAAACATTATTGAGATATCTTATGTAGAGGTACAGGTCTTCACCTAGTTGGAATCTGCAAAATATGGAATTGAAAATTAATTCCATAGTAGCATTGCAATTTCAACAAGTGTTCTGTGTAGATGTAATACCATGATCATAAAATTTGTCTAACCATGTGGTTTACTTACCTTTTGTGCAAGTAGGCAGTCCATGCCAAATCTTATAATAGTGTTTTGTTTTTTTTTTTGTTGAACTGTTGGAACAACATTATGTCTTTCCCCAGAAACCTATTCTTATGGATGGTAAATATTTCATTATAAATTTAGTGGAGCTGTTGACTGACTGAGCAGGCAGAACAAAACGATGTCATCAGTTTAAAGGTCAACCCCCTAGGATCACCTAATATGCTCATTAAATTATCACCACCTTGAAGCTAAGAAAGTTATCTCTCTGTGCCACCAGAAACTAAGGTATCTTCTGAGTCTTAAGTCCTGTTTTATGTAGAACTAGGAAATTGAGTTCTGCATAGACTTCTATATGGACTTTGACTGCAATGAAAAAAAAAAAACAAAGCTTTCTTTACATTCTAGATTCTAGATATATCCTGTGGCTGTATGCTCTCATGACAAATGACTGTTATGATATTTTTATGTACTGAAGACTGCTTTTATCTGGACATTTGATTATATGGAAGGATATCTGTTGTGCCAACTCTAATCATGTCTTAATTTTTGTAGTGATTACTGAAAAAAAGAAAAAGAAAAAAAAAAGGATGTTGTGAGTAGTTAGACCTCAGTATTTTCAATCAATTTGATATCAGGGTTAATGTAGGTACAGACTTTTAAGTTTTGCTGGAATGTTTGTGCATTTCATAGTATAATATCACTGTAAGGCCATGACTCCGAGTGTATGTGACATGGATCACTTGAACCTATCTTTTACTCATTATAGATTGAATTCCAGGCTTTGACATTTGTTTGGACTCTCTAAGTATGAGTGATGAATTTGATAAGAAATACTATTTTGCTTCCTACTGTTCTATTTTTCTCTGCAGCGATGTGTATGATAGATGATTTCATCTCAGTTTTCTAATCCTTTCGAAAGCATATATAGACTAGCCATTTTGTCTGGGATTGTAATTGATTGTGCAATATATGCAATGATATAAATGTTTCCATCTTTGAATAAGCATGATGGTGGTTTTGTTGACTGTGAATCCATGGTAGACACTAGGCTAACTGATTACTATCTATGTAGGTATTCCTAGCTGCTATGATTTTGGGTATTGGTTTTAAACTGATAGAAAATTATTGTAGTTGTCCTTCTCAGAATAGAATGCTGGTGCAGTTTCTTTCATTTTCCCTTTTCTGGAATAATAAGTCCAGTAATGGGGGTTGGATTTCCTCGTTTTAGTTTATATATGAATCTCATAACACTAATCACTGAATGTGAATAAGATATTTGGTTTCCATTTAACGTTTGTGTGAATCTAAATTGTTCTGGTTACTTTTGTTTGAATATAGTGCAACTATTGGGATTTGATATTCAGTCTTTTTGGATAGCATTAAGATTGAATCAAAATACTAGATATGCATTTACTTTCTGAGGTTTGTGAACTCGTCTATGAATCAACGTCTTCTTAGACTGTTTTGGGCTATATCAATCCTGCGGGCTCCTAAGTTTATGTAGATATTCCTAAGTAAACGTAGCTGAATTTACCTTTCTTTCTAATTTCTTGGGTCAGTGAGCTAATATATATAAACCAAGGAGGTCAGAATTTGCATGGTGTGATAATGGACCTTCTTCAAATGTATACTCTGATCACCCTTGGTTAAATTTAATTCCTTAATTGCAATTGATACTTTAGATACAATGGTGTTAAATCTTTTAGCATGCATATGATTGAACCGGATTCGCATGTCACCTGACTATTGGGATTTTGTGACTCCTTTTGGACATGTATCTACCCTTGGTTTGGATTGCAATCGGTCTTACAGTATATAGGTGCCATAATACGATGACTTGCAATTTTGATGTTAGCTAGGACCCCATTATGAACAGGTTATAGAGGCTGTATAAGACTAGAATTTATACACAACAAGTTACTTCATAGCCATTAAATATGGCAAATTTTATTGGGAAGCATAAGTATTTACAAGTGAATAATATTAGTATCCTAGCAAAGTTTAAATTGAGTTCTTCTGATAAATTTGGAGGACGAAATTTTTTGAAGGGCAGTAGATTGTGACATTTATCATCTGCATTCCAAACACGAAACTAATTCATAATAGTAGACTAAAATGATCATATGAGTTCTGGATTTATGAACTTCTTGCAATGAAGCAGAGATCTGTAAGTTAGCCAAAAGTGTATCTCTGTTAAAGTATTATCACTATTTCCTTATCTTGTTTTGTTGAACCCTGTGGATGTAGTGAACTTCGTTGGTCATCGTGTTCTTCCCCCAACTCTGACTCTGTCGATCTTCTCCTCCAACGAATTACTTGATTGTAAGTATCTCTTTCAATCATTGAGAGGCTTGTTGAACTGATTTCACTTCATGATTGAGCTATTTGACAATCAATGAAGTCAAAGGTGTATTTCAATAGTGTTTATAGGGCATAGGTAACTTACTTTGTGAAACACTAGCTAGGCATCCTAAATGTTTGAGCCAACTGAGGTGTATTTCAAGATGTTCCTTTGGGTTATCAAGTTTTCAGAAGTTCCTGGGTATTCTAGTTACTTGTCCTTAACTGTCAGATGGCATAAATAGATTAATAGCTTACAAATTTAAAGTCTACTGCAGAAAATACAACCTTCCCCTCAGAAAATACATTAGCACAGCTTCACTATGAGTCAAAGTTGTACATGCTTCTTCAAGGAGGAAGTGAGTTTACTCTATAGTTTCTTTTCTTTTTTCCTGAGTTCACTGTTAGAAGCCAAAATAAACTTATATATTTGCTTATGTATTTAGCGGGTGTACCCCATCTTAAATGGTTCGGAGTTGAGGGTGAATATAATGTCATGGTTATTGACCTTCTTGGCCCAAGCCTAGAAGACTTGTTCAACTATTGCAATCGGAAGTTCACTTTGAAGACAGTTTTAATGCTTGCAGATCAATTAGTAAGTTATTATATTAAAGGATGGCTCCCATGCTTATGCTTCCCCCTTATTTCTGTAGATTAACCGAGTGGAGTACATGCACTCATGGGGATTTCTTCACCGTGACATAAAGCCTGACAACTTCTTAATGGGTCTGGGGCGTAAAGCTAATCAGGTACTTGAGCCTTTAGGGTGTTTGTCTCAAATCATGTTCATAACTTTGTGTTTTCATGCTTGATTGGAATCTTTTCAATTGCTGCTTAAGACTCTTTGTGGTTGCTTCCATTGTGATTTTGGATGTCGAGGTGTTGAATTTCTTGGGAAAGTAATTTCATTCTAATAAAGGCAAATGTAAGCCATATATAATTACTTCATGGGGATTGATGTGGGATGTAAAAACAGAGCTAAACAACATGTTTGGTTAATTTACAAGAAAGAAGTTTAACCTTCACATGGGATGGGCATTGTTTAGTTTGTTTCTGGTAATTTGGAAGACTTGTCATCTTGGTATATGTCTTTTCGTGTGAATCAAAACTTTGGCTCGCTTGGTGCAAACTGTGCTTTCTGCTGAACAGTGTTATTTGGTTGGAAACAAGAAAATAGCCAAAGTGGATAATCTTCCAAATTGTGTGATGTCCTCGGTACACCCTCACCGGTCCTCAAAACTAATTAAACGCCCGATTAGTCTACCAGTTTTACTGAACACAAATATGTTTATACAATTCTCTAACAAGTTTAAATTCTTACACATGTTTTTCACTCTGGGCATCTTAGTGCTATGCTGTTGTTTTTGATGTGTTATCATTCCTTTTGATCAAATCATTGTGGTCAGCATTTTATTACCTCTTCAGATCATCAGAAATATAAGTATTTTGGTGTGGCATTCGCTTTTACTTATTTACCTTTTCTTCTTTTCATTCTCTAGAATCTCAGTGTGGCCTTTCTGACAGGGAAAATAAGAATCTGACAGGAACAGCTCGCTATGTAAGTGTTATTGTGTTAACACTCACCTTGGTGTTGGTTAGTATGAAAACTTATTGGAGTTGGTCTTTTTAGATGATTTGCAATATTTAAAAATCTAATTGTAATTATGATTTTATTTGCAGAGCAAAGCAGGTGAGATGATCTGGAATCTCTTGGTTATGTGCTAATGAATTGATGGCTGTAAAGTCTACTGCAGCTCAGCAAACTGAGGAGGTAGAGACGGTCAAAGCTAGTGCAGCTCAACAAAATGAAGAGTTAGAGGCAGTGAAGGTTAGAGACGCTCAACAAAATGAAGAGTTGGAGGCACTAAAGGCAAGACAAAATCATACTGACACACTTTTACTCAAATTGATGGCGCAGTTGTCCTCCCAAAAATGAAGGTATGCATACATATTCACTTGTGCTATTGCAATTGCATAATATCATAGAAACATAATTTTACTGTAATATACTAAATACTGGGCATTTCTTTTCATTTGTCTCTGTTATGATATTATTTTGTTTAAGCTTCCATCAATATCTCAGTTCCATTACCTACATGTTATTGCAAAATCAAGATTGATAGGTTTTAGCGAAGTTGTTACATAGAAGATTTGTATTTGGATATGACTGATGGATATTTTGCCATTGCTACCTTAAGATTGTGTTTTGCCCATGTGCTCTTGTTAATTAATCTAGATATACACAATACGTACAGGTGCAGCATTGAAAAAATTGGCAGATGAAAAGGGCATCAAGCAACATATATATCATTGAAGGCTTTTGAACTTCTAGGAAGACTTGTATGTACTTCCTTTTATTTTGAAATGGCTATCAAGGATGGATATTGACATTTGTATATTTTGGATTTAGAAAGTTAGTATTTCAAGATGGAGGTTGATGTTTATTATTGGATTGATATAATCAACCCTTGTTAACCAGCAGGTTTACAGTACATTTTCATATGGTGGTTTTGGAATATTGAAGGCTACTATTGAGCTGTTTATTGCATAAAGAATTGACCATTGTTCACTTATTTGATTTGTAGTGACATTGAATGACCATATTTGTAGTGACATTGAATGACTAGATTTGTTATAGTTAATAATGTCAATAGAACAGCCAAGAATAATGTTACCAAATTACCAGTGACCTAGAAATATGGTCACTAGAACCATGCGAGGGCATGGCTTTAAATGAGCAGATTTTGTAACTAGACTATTGGTAATAGAATTTAGTGATGAATATGTAGGTCACTAAAGCCATTATTATTTGTGACCATAACATTGTGGTCACTAAAGATATGTTGAATTAGTGACTATAAAATCGTGGTCACAAAAGACATTTTGATTCAATGACCATAAAATCTTGGTCATTAAAGACATCTTAAATTAGTGACCAACTTACAATGTTGGTCACTGAATAGAATCAGTGAGGGACTTACAGTGACCACCTAGTGACCACCCAAATTTGGTCACTAACCACATTTAGTGACCAAATTTCCTAGTTTTAGTGATCACTGTCATGGTCACTAATGCCCAGATTTGTTGTAGTGATATAAGCTTCTATTGAGAAAAACCCATAGATATTTTTTTTTTCAATTTACACTCATTCTACATAAGCAAACCTTCCATATAGAGTATATGTCTATAATTAATAGTTTTTCTCATTCTTTGATATACCTAATATGCTCTTCTGATTATGGAGAGTTAAATTAAGTATCTTGCTTAATTTTATCATCCATTTGAATTTGAAATATTAAGCTAAAAAATTAATTCATTTGGACTTTAATTATCATAATCAATTACGTCCTTAATTTCTTTCTTACTTTATATTTTGATTACTGACTTGAGTATATATTTCTACATATGCTCATTACAATAGTAGTTCATTTCCAGCAAAAATTTCAATTCTTGTTTTCCTTATATGTAGGTATTTTCTTTTCGAATGGATTTTCAATTTTCTTTTCCTTGATGGGGTCAATTATTGTTTCAAAAGATGGAAAGATATTTGGATTCAATCACTGGGAGAAAATGTTTTTCTTGCTTGAAAGAAATGGCGAGGGGCAAGCAGGTATGATACTTCTCGCTTGTGTCTATGAAGAACAACTAAAAAAATGTTCTTAATCAAAAGAAAAGGATTATATTCAAGATGGGGTCAAGAAATGGGGAAAAAAACTTTTGTTATTGTGTTTTCACTTTTGGGCTCACATTCGGTGCCTCTCTATATTCTCGAAAAGATTTCTAATTGTAAGGTACGGTATGTATCTTGTTCTTAGATTACTTTCTTCTTTTTTTTAGGTATATTGTCATATTAATCTCATGATAGCTTTTTACTCTCAACTACTACATTTCTAATTTACCTACTAAGTAATTAGATGAAAATGAAGCTTGAATACCATAAACCTTCAAGCTAAAAAAAGATCGTATCTTCTACAATCATAGGTACAATATAGTAGAAAACCTAATAAAGACGTATGATACAAAAAAAAAAAATTGTAATATAGAGATGTCTGTGTCATACCAAAAAAAAAAAAAAAAAAAAACCTCCTATATATCCGATACATACTTGAAATCAAATTAACTAGAAAAAGTGTTTTGATGATCAGATACCTAGCTTATTATATAGGTATAATATAGAGACTTTCAACCTAATAAACATGGTCTACTCGCAATGATAGAGTACCTAAGAAAGAAGTTGATGTTAAAAATGATTCTAATAAACAGGTTGATATGAAAATTTCTAGAAATCAAGTTAGCTAAACATACCTGTCTAACTTTAGGTTGTAATTTTTTTTTAAAAAAAAAACAATCTATTAGTTGGGTTAAAAACTTTAAACTTCTACCTTTAGGTTAGGTTGCAAGTAAAACAGAAAGTTACTTTTAAAATAGAAAGTTTAAAATATCAAAAAGTAAATATCACATGCACTTAAATCTATAAAACTTTTGAATTCAGAAAATTATGCATGTAAAAAAAGATCCATAATTCTAGCAATTATGATGAATTTAATGAAAATTGCGATAATAATGGGACCAATAAAAAAGATCTACAATTAAGGTATTAAAGACGACGTTAATTTTGCTAGTTGATTTATGTTTGTCAGATTTAAATTATGGCAATTTGTGTAATTCTTCGAAAAATGAAATCTAATATTTTATCCTAGTTGACAATAATTGGGTGTAGATTGAAAAGAAATAATATGTGGGTTTTGTCCATTTAATATTGTAGAAATTGGGTGGGTAATAAAATGCCCCTAAGAATAAAGGGGAACTCTTCAGTGTGCAGGATGTTTTGCTTGAGAAACACCGACTTTGAGGGTTAATAATCGAACAGTATTCGGGGAAGCTGTTTCTTCCCAGATGAAGCAATTACTCAATGTAAAGGAAGTTTTTGCGGTCTAATTGCTTATCATTGCTGCGGACTCATCTGATACAAATGATTCAATCTCGTGTCGACCTTCAGGAGATTTTGAACGAGCTGCCAGCAAGAAGTTTCTGTATAGACCAAGTACTTGTCTCTGCATCGATCCCAGAAAGCCTTGAACCACTGGAGCCTCCCATTGCATCTTCTTCTTATGTTTGGCACCAGATTTGTAATGAGAAGCACTACAAAAAGTTATGGCAATCCATTTACTCTGTTTTTTCTGCTAAAAAGGAGCACAAAATAGTAGTTTTTTAAGTTCCAATTAAATCAAACTAAACTACTAAAAGAAGAGAGTTCACAGAGTGCAGCAACTAATAATCTAGAACTGATGTTGGATTGGACCAACATAACTCATCTTCTACGTAACGATACGTATTCGATATAAAGCACGACAACATACTTGTGAAGAACTATAACGCTAGACCCGTGGCAACTAAGTCTATTCCGGAGTCTAACTATAATCGCGCCCCCAAGGGAGGACGCAAGGAGCGAAACTCTAAGAGTAGGGACAATTCTGGACGTTCTGGTCCATATTCTCGCCCTAAAGAGGAAGGAAATCGCCAAGAGAGGCGTGCACGGAACCGTGGAGGTCAACGTGTGAAGAGAGAGAGAGGCAGAGCCTCCGGCTATGGTGGTGACGCCACCAAGAGTAATAGTCATCCAAATCATGCACCAAAAGCATCTCGATCAAGGGAGCCTGACCATAAAGATGTTTGTCTTCGATGTGGATCAAGTGGACATTGGGCAAGGAAGTGTACTGCATCCCAGAATGTTGCAAACGCATACAAGACGTATCATGAAGCAAGGGAGGAAAATTACATGGAACAAGAAGTGTTCTGTTTTTGGCTCATTGATACAATATGAAAATTAGGATGCAAAATTCAAATCCAAGTCTAGAAAGGAAAGAGGTTTGCGCGCAGCTTTTCTATAAGTTCTAGGAAAGTTAGTCTTTCAAGTTCTATTAGGATTTGTATTATAGGCTTAGAAAGGCTTAGTCTATTAGGATTAGGAATCCTAATCCCATGTTGTATCAGTAGCCTCTATACCCTATAAATAGGAGCTGCAGTCAGTTTTCTGGAATTAAGACAGAAAGTGCAGAAAACTGAGAGTCAAGGTGATAGCGAGATAAGAACTAGTCAGAGGGGTTTGAGGGATCTGCAATAAGTACTTGTAAACACCTAAATTCTTCATAGTGCTAGTGAATCTCTCAAGAGAGATCACAAAGTGGACGTAGGCTAAAGTTTTGGCTGAACCACTCTAAAATCTGCTGTGTTGTTTCTGTTTTCAGTTCATCTATTTTCTGATTTTGCTTAAGTAAAACACAAAGATCCTAAAGGGGGCTTACACAATAAGTGGTATCAGAGCTTAGGCTCAAGGTGTTTTGCGATGGTGAACGGCAAACTCATTGTCGAAGCAGGAGATGTGAAACTGTACGTCCATTAAGCCCTTTAATGGCAAGGACAACTTCACACTTTGGGAAAGGAAGATGAAGAACGTTCTGGTTCAGCAAGAGGTTGATGAGGCAATTGGAGATAAGCCTGCAACAATGACTGAAGCAGATCATACGAAGAAGAATAAGAAAGCAAAGAGCTCCATTGAGCTGCATCTTGCTGATAATGTCTTGCTTCATATTGGTGAGAATATGACTGCAAAGGAAGTATAGGAGAAGCTTGAAAGCATCTACAGGGGTAAAACTATTAGCAGCAAGTTGCTCTTGAAGGAACAGCTCTTTAGCCTCAAGATGGAGGAAGGGGATGATCTTAATGATCACATATGCAATTTTCAGAATTGCATATCAAACCTGGAGAAGGTTGGAGCAAAGATGGATGACGAAGACACGGCTATCATGTTACTTCATTCGCTTCCACCTTCATTCAAGCACTTCAAAACCACCATGATATTCAAAGATACTATCACACTTTCTAAAGTGTGTGAGAACCTGAAATCATATGTCAAAATGGACAAAGAAGAAGAAAATTCTCAAGCACGGGGACTTCATGTCAGAGGCAAGGAGAGAGGAAGGTCCAGGAATAGAGGTGGTGGATTTGACGAAAGAGGCAGGTAAAAATCCAAGGGAAAAGGCCAAGAAAAGAAGAATGGTTGCTTCGAATGTGGTTCACTTGACCACTGGAAAAGGAATTGCAAACAATGGAAGGAGAAAAAGGCGCAGATGTTAGGAGAAAGCTCCAAGTCAGCCAATGTCGTTGCTGGAAATTATAGTGACGATAGAGAACTTCTCGCAGTAACAACCAGCTCCAGCGCGCTTAAATATTGGACCTTGGATACAGCTTGCACATTTCATATGTGTGCACACAGAGATTGGTACGATACATATGAAGAGAGGAACACCGGGGAAGTGTTGATGGGAGATGATTCACCTTGTAGAATCATGGGAATCAGAACAGTAAAGATCAAGATGCATGATGGAATTGTCAGAATGTTGGGAAACGTCCGACATGAGGAGTGTGATGCAAGGTAGGAAAGGGACAAATGGTCTACATGAGGAGTGTGATGCAAGGTAGGAAAGGGACAAATGGTCTACATGAGGAGTGTGATGCAACCAGATAACATGTATAAACTTACGAGTTCTACGGTGGTTGGTGGAGCTGCAGTTTGTACAGAGGAAGACAAGACTGAGCTTTGGCATAAACGGCTAGGGCACATGAGTCAGAGAGGGTTGCAGGAATTACACAAAAGGGATCAGCTGGAAGGTGTAATGAGATGCAAACTTGAATTTTACAAGTATTGCACACTCGGAAAGCAGACCAAGGTGACGTTCAATGTGGGCAGCAGTGAGAACAAATCCAAAGGAGTATTGGACTATATTCACACAGATGTTTGGGGGCCTACACCAACAAAATCAAAGGGTGGAGCCAGATACTTTGTCTCTTTCATAGATGATTTTTCAAGGAAGGTTTGGGTATACTTTATGAAAACTAAAGACCAGGTTTTCACTAAGTTCAAGGAGTGGAAAGCTGAGGTTGAAAACCAAACAGGCAGAAAAATCAAGTGTTTGAGAAGCGACAATGGAGGTGAATATAGAGATAATCAGTTCTTACAGCTGTGCAAGGATGCAGGCATCACAAGACACTTTACTGTTAAGAAGACTCCTCAACAAAACGGTGTTGCAGAAAGGATGAACAGAACTCTTATGGAGAGAGAAAGAAGCATGAGACTTCATGTAGGGTTGCCTGAAACTTTTTGGGCAGAAGCGGTTAATCATGCATGTTATTTGATTAATCGATCACCTTCTAGGGCTATTAACTTCAAGTGTGCAGAGGAGGTATGGTCTGGAAAGCCAATTGATTATTCCAACTTGAGAGTGTTTGGTTGCAGTGCTTATGCACATATTCCCAGTGATGAAAGAACCAAACTGAAACCAAAGTCCCATGAGTGCTTGTTCATCGGCTTTGAGAAAGGGGTGAAAGGTTATAAGTTGTGGGATATAGTCAATGACAAAAAGGTGATCAGCAGGGATGTAATCTTTGATGAGAAGACTATGCCATTGAATGAGGAGGTTAATAGCAAGAAGGAGAAGATGGCTGTTGTTGAAGAAGAAGCAATCAAGATTTCATTAGCTAAACCAGCAGATGAAGATTCCCAAGTTCAGGTGGAGCAATCCCCACAGAGGGGTCGAAATTCCCCTGTCCCACAAGCACCTGAGTCATTTAAAAGAAGCATAGCACTTGACAAACCTAAGAGGAATCCAAGAAAGATACAAAGGTTTGGGTTCGAACCGGAAGAAGATGTGAGTCATGCTCTGAGTATAAGTCAAGGAGATCCAACTACTTATCAAGATGCCATAGAAAGTGAAGAACGGGCAGGTTGGATTGGTGCTATGATATAAGAGATGGAATCTTTGCATAAGAATTCCGTGTGGGAGTTGGTTCCTAAACCCAAAGAAAGAAAACTTGTTAGCTGCAAGTGGGTGTTTAGGAAGAAAGAAGGAATACATGATGCTGATGCCATAAAGTATAAAGCATGTTTGGTGGCAAAAGGGTATTCGCAGAAAGAGGGAGTGGATTATGACGAGATTTTCTCTCCGGTCGTCAAACACACTTCAATTAGGTTATTGTTGTCTATAGCAGCTCAGTATGATATGGAGATTGAGCAGATGGATGTGAAAACTGCGTTTCTTCATGGGGACCTCGAAGAAGACATTTGTATGTCGCAGCCGGAGGGTTGTGTTGAAACAGGAAAAGAGGATCTGGTTTGTCGGTTAAGGAAGTCCCTATATGGACTTAAGCAATCACCAAGGCAGTGGTACAAGCGTTTTGACACATACATGCTGAAAATAGGCTACACAAGGTGCCTATATGACTGCTACATTTACTACCATGTATTTCAAGATGGGGAGATTATTCTACTACTTTTGTATGTAGATGACAAGCTAATTGCGTGCAAGGATATGTCGAAAATTCAAGAGCTTAAGAAGAAATTGGGAGCTGAATTCGACATGAAGGATCTAGGAGCTGCACAAAAGATCCTTGGAATTGAAATAAGGCGGGATAGAAAAGCTGGTAAAATTTGGTTGTCACAAGAAAAGTACATTCTGAGGGTACTTGAACCCTTCAACATGGATGGAGCTAAGGTTGTTTCTATCCCATTAGCTGCACATTATCAGTTAAGTGCAAAGCAAAGGCCATCAAGTCAAGAAGAGATTGATGCGGTGAAGGATGTTCCATATGCAAGTGCAGTAGGGTGTCTCATGTATGCTATAATTTGCACAAGACTAGATTTAGCTCAAGTATTGAGCGTTGTCTCTAAATACATGTCAAATCCGGGTAAGCCCCACTGGGAAGCAGTGAAGTGGATTTTGAGGTATTTAAAAGGGACTAGGCAGCTTGGAATCATGTTTGAGGGAAAATAAGAAGTAGCATGTGTGGCTGGTTTTGTGGATGCAGATTATGCAGGAGACTTAGATAAAAGGAGGTCCACAACAGGTTATGTTTTTACTTGTGGAGGAGGACCTGTGAGCTGGAAATCAACTCTTCAAGCAGTTACGGAAATCAACTCTTCAAGCAGTTATAGCTCTATCTACTACTGAGGCAGAATATATGGCATTAACAGAAGCTTCAAAGGAAGCTATTTGGTTGAATGGGCTGGCAAGTGAATTTGGAATTCACCAAGAAGGCGTGGTAGTGAGGTGTGACAGTCAAAGTGCCATTCATTTGGCAAAGAATCAAGTGTTTCATGCAAGGACGAAACACATTGATGTTCGCTATCACAGGATCAGAGATTGGATAGAATCTGGAAATATCATTGTGGAGAAGGTTCACACAAATGACAATGTTGCAGATTATCTTACCAAGCCCATTGCTGTAGAGAAGTTTAAGCATTGCTTGAACTTGCTCAGTATCACAACATGCTGAGTTGTGGTGGAGCACCTCCTTACTTGAGGTGCGTTGAGGCAAGAAGAGTCTTGCCAAGGTGAAGGTTCATGAAGGTTTGTTCGGGATTGCTTCAAGAAGTTCAAGGCATCCTGAAGGTTGCAGCAATCATTTTGGTATCAACTCACCAAGGTGGAGATTGTTGTGTTTTTGGCTCATTGATACAATCTGAAAATTAGGATGCAAAATTCAAATCCAAGTCTAGAAAGGAAAGAGGTTTGCGCGCAGCTTTTCTATAAGTTCTAGGAAAGTTAGTCTTTCAAGTTCTATTAGGATTTGTATTATAGGCTTAGAAAGGCTTAGTCTATTAGGATTAGGAATCCTAATCCCATGTTGTATCAGCAGCCTCTATACTCTATAAATAGGAGCTGCAGTCAGTTTTCTGGAATTAAGACAGAAAGTGCAGAAAACTGAGAGTCAAGGTGATAGAGAGATAAGAACTAGTCAGAGGGGTTTGAGGGATCTGCAATAAGTACTTGTAAACACCTAAATTCTTCATGGTGCTAGTGAATCTCTCAAGAGAGATCACAAAGTGGACGTAGGCTAAAGTTTTGGCTGAACCACTCTAAAATCTGCTGTGTTGTTTCTGTTTTCAGTTCATCTATTTTCTGATTTTGCTTAAGTAAAACACAAAGATCATAAAGGGGGCTTACACAATAAGAAGATCAAGATGGTGATCTCGATCTAAGGGTGGAAGACTACAAGGATCAAGACCCAGAAAGTGGCGATTTTTATTAAGTCTTTTTATTTTCCAAGAGATGTAGGCAATTGCCATATTACTTTTGTAGTAGATGCCAATGATATTAGTCTTTCTTCAAAGTAGGCGTACTCAATGTAAGTGTGATGTCTAGAAAAGTTTTGAGATAAGTGGTACTTAAGCGAGCTTTGCTCCACCGACATCTCTCTACTCACCTGGTCACATTTACATTGGAATTACCGAAAGAAGTTAGACGACTACCATTGTTTTGCATTAACTAGTTTATTGGATTAGATTTTCTTTGGTTAAAGAAACAATGATGTAATTCCGTTTGGCTTATTAATAAAAGTTGAGTTCTTTTCTTTATGACTCCTTTTTAATTACGAGATTTTCTTTTAGGAATGGATGAACTTCAATGTCTTGCGGATAGTGCGACTACGCACACCATTCTACGACATAGGCAATTATTCTTAGAGATGTTGCCTACATATTCATCTGTGACTATGATGGCTGGGCCATCAAGTTTAGTTCAAGGACATGGAATGGCCCAATTCCTTTTGCCCAATGGCACCTTGATTAAAGTCACTGAAGCTCTCTACGCTCCTAAGGCAAATTGAACCTTATTAAGCTTTAAAGATATAAGAGCCAACGGATTCCATGAGGAAACGCATAGTGAGAACGGAATAGAATTCCTTTGCATTACCTCTAATGATTGCGGACGAAAGTGCATCTTAGAGAAACTTATGTGTCAATCTAGGTGGACTTTATGTCACTACAATTCGACCAATTGAATCCAACAATATCATCAGAGAAGATCTCTTGGATTCCGACACGTATTGGCTTTGGCATGACTGACTAGGACATCCTGGTCGTGACATGATGCTCCGTATACTTAAGACTTCACACGGGCATCCTTTCTTCAGAGTGAGAAGAAGCAAGAATCAAAAATTGATTCCAGGACTTAGCAAGACCGCAAAAATTGCAGCTTCTAGTGCTGCTGCTATCTTGGACCGCCGAAAGGCCGCCCCTGTCCTTAGTGATGACACCATAAATGGCGCCAACCATGAGCATGACGCCATGGTTGCTCCTCCTAGTGGCCATGACGCCACACAAACCTATTTCCATGGCTCTAACTCCATAATGGGAGATGTAGTCACACACTTTGCTTCTAATAGCGCTACAGACGCTCCAGCCCAACCCAAATCCTCATTGGTTGCTTTTAAGGCCCCTTGCTCATTTTGCAAAGACTGTTCCTTCGGGAAATTAGGACCGAGACCGTCCTATGCAAAGGATCCTAAAATACTGATTGCGTTCTTACAGAGAATCCAAGGAAATATCCGTGGACCAATTTAACCATCATGCGGCCCTTTTAAATACTTTATGGTATTGGTTGATGCGTCGACACGCTGGTCACATGTCGCGATGTTGTCCACTCGAAATGCTACTTATGCTGAACTCCTCGCCCAGATTATCCGTCTACGGGCTCACTACCCTGACCATCCTATTAAGTCCATTCGACTTGATAATGATGGGGAGTTTACATCGAAAACGTTCGATGACTATTGCATGTCACTGGGGATTGATGTAGAGCATCCAGTTCCCCATGTTCATACCCAAAATGGTCTCGCAGAAGCCACTATCAAACGACTACAGATAATAGCACGGACATTGGTTATGCGCACCAATCTCCCTGTTTCTGCTTGGGGATATGCAATATTGCATGCCGCAACGCTAATTCGTCTACGACCCACTGCAACCCAATCTTACTCTGCGTTACAGCTAGTGACTGGGTACGAGCCTGATATCTCGCATTTACGCATTTTTGGGTGTGCCATCTATGTGCCTATTACGCCGCCACAACGTACTAAGATGGGTCCACAATGACGAATGGGTATATACGTTGGATATGAATCTCCAACCATTGTCCACTACCTTGAACCCTTGACAGGCGATCTCTTTACCGCTATATTTACGGATTGTCACTTTGATGAGACAGTCTTCCCATCGTTAGGGGGAGATAAGAACACAGATGTTCAACAGGAACGACAGAAATTGTCGTGGTCTGTCCCCACTATGTCTCATCTCGATCCCCGTACCGCACAGTCCTAACTTGAAGTACGAAGAATAATCGAGCTCCAGAACGTAGCAGACACTCTGCCTGATGCGTTTTCTGATGTTGCCAAAGTGACGAGATCACACATACCTGCTGCAAACGTGCCTGCAAGGATCGATGTCCCAAATACTGGACATCACGCCACTCCTGTGACATCAGGAGATGGCGCCATTGCCCAGCATGGTAATGATGTGGCATCTATGGCCGTAGGTCCCTCAAGGAAGCGCGGTAGACCAGTTGGTTCGAAGGATACTCTCCCTAGAAAGAAACTGAATGAGGCACAAACAAATCCTTTGATCATCGATACTCAAAATCCATCCCATGAGAATGTTCCGGATTACGGTTATGTCCAAGAGACATCATTGGGGGACACCTCAATGTCAGAACCTATCCATAGAATATAGAGATCTCTGTAAATTACACTAGTGTACATGGGACATGGAAAAGAAGCTCCATCATCATTGATGATGTATTCGCGTATTCAGTGGCACGTGAGATTATTGAGACCGATGACATCGAACCACGCTTCGTTGATGAATGTCAACATAGAGCTGATTGGCCAAAATGGAAAGTTGCGATCCAGGCAGAACTTGATTCTCTAGCGAAAAGAAAGGTATTTGGCAAAGTTGTACCAATACCGCCCAACACCAAACCAGTTGGTCACAAATGGGTATTCGTTAGAATGCGTAATGAGAAAAACGAGATTGTAAGATACAAAGCTCGCCTTGTGGCTCAAGGCTTCTCACAACGCCCTGGAATCGACTATGAGGAGACCTATTCTCCTGTAATGGACGTCATTACGTTCCGCTACCTTGTCAGTTTGGTTGTTGCCGAAAAACTGAACATGCAGCTTATGGATGTGGTTACTGCGTATCTATATGGAGATCTAGATACAGAAATATACATGAAGATTCCAGATGGAATTCAGTTACCCAAATCAAGTGGCTCTAAACCACGGAGAGCGTTTGCGATTAGATTGAAACGCTCACTATATGGATTGAAACAATCCGGACCGATGTGGTATAACCGTCTAAGTGACTACTTGATTGGAAAGGGATATGTCAACAATGAACTATGCCCATGTGTGTTCATAAAAAGAACAAGTTCCAGATTTGCAATAGTAGCGGTTTATATTGATGACATGAACATAATTGCACTACTAGAAAAAATACATACAAGGACACCAAACAAGGACACATAATTTATGTGGAGTCCTTGAAGGTTTTTAAGGACACACAACTTCAAATTGAAATTTTTTTAGTGAGTGGACAGTTTTTAACGACACGTAAACCATTTTTGTTGTGTCCTAAGATTGGGCTCCAAAATTTCAATAAAAAAGGCGGAGCTGCAGTACTTGGCGTTTTCGATTCCCTCCCGAAATTTCACTTCCCCCTCCCCGACTTGCACTCCCGCCGATTTTTCTTTGCCAAAAGTTAAACTTCCCACTTGTTTTTCTGCACACAAATTCTATTTTTTCATTGACCTACCTCTCTCTCTCTCTCTGCATCTCTTCCTCATCGAATTCAATCACCACAGACGAGTATTCTCTCTCCTTCTCGATCTGTCTATACGGTTTTCTTCTTGCCAGATCTGTGAGCTTTGGTGCTGGGTAACAATTGTTTCTTCATGATTCCCCGTTGGTTTGCTTTCACCAGGATCTATGAGCTTTCTCCGTTGCCGTTAACGAGGATCCGATCTAAGAGTCTTGACTGGCGGTGGCTTTCTTCTCATCCAAATCAGAATTAGATGGGTATGTCAGTGGCTCGATTTATATTGCTTAATTATGTGGATGAGATCTTGGAGGTTTAATTTTGTTTTCATCTACTCTTCCGCAGATGCCAAGTGAGTGTGTCTGAGTGAGTGAGAGAGAAAGAGAGAGGGAGGATCAATTTTGATGGGTTAGGCCCTTTGGGATTATGTTCTCTCTAGACTTCAATCAAATTTTAGCTCTGTTGGAGTATGTCGGATATTATTTTGAACCACAAATTCAGCTGTGCTCTATCAAGATCATGTCTATATTGAGGTTCCTCCTCTTCCATTCTGTGTTCTTCTTTGCTCACTGTGATCCATTAGATTCTTATATGGCCTCCAGCTTTGTGCTTGCAATATGTTTTCCTAATTTTGCGTATGATGTTATTTTTTCTGGATACACTTTTAATACAAAGTATCTGATAAGACCTAATATATATATCTATTGCCCAAAACAAAACAAAAAAGTTCTCGCATGGATGGCTTCGTGGAGTTACTGCTAAGATCCAATGCTGCAAGCTCTTTGATTGGAAAGTATGCAGCCTGCCTAGAATTACGCTCAGAAGTTTGTAAGTCCCTTGAGGATGCAAGTGAACCAGCTATACTGATAATGAAGGTTAGCTCGTACAATACCATTATTCCATCCTTCTTGAATTAATTATTACATTCTAGAATGTCCATATTCTTATTCTACATTTTTACAGCTTCTAGAAGACAATATAAGCCAACCAGCTCCCAATATCACTCATTTTCTGCTCCATTTTGATCTTGAAAGTCCTACTTGACAGATTGTGTTACAACCAAAATTTCCTCACAGGTCAAGTTGCTTTAAAAGCTCTGCAATCAGTTCATCTCTATATGTTTCAATTTCTATTTCTTGAAGTGTACTCTTAAATTTTATTTGCAGTTGTTTGAAAGTTATTCTTGAAATTCTGGACAAGCTTTCAAAGCCTAAAGTAAATATGTCACTTCATGAATCTGGGTTTAAGGTTAGCTGAAGCAATCTCTACAGTTGGAAAATGTTTTCTTCTTATTGTTCTCTCTGGATAACATATTCAGTTTCTTGTTGAATTTTTCTACGCTCTGTTCCACTGATATTTGTTTGATCCTTTCCAGCTCCTTTATAAGTTGTGCTCGGATGCTAAGACACACGATTCTATGATGAAGCTGTTGAGGGGAAAAGAGTATCTGTTCTTTGCAAAGGTAAAAGGGGTCTAATTTATTTCTTTCTGAAGCTCTTTAATAAGACTTTAAAATGTTAATCTGTCTTTGTTCTGTTCCACTGTATGTTTGTGTTCTTTCATGTATATCTAAAATGCATTTACCTTTATCATTCAGCACCTAGATTCAATTGGCGTTTGCCTCTTCCTGAAGAACATTCCCTGTGCATCAGTTCCCTTCACCAGGTTGCTTCCATAATTATTTAGCTTTTTTTCTTTTTCTTTTTTCATTCACACCATTGCATGTTTCATGGGACTTTGCAGTTTTCTGACAAGGCCATACAGGTTTCATTGCACGAATTTCTTTTCTGTAGCTGTCTTCTTGGGTGGTTTTATTTAGTTTAGTATTACTCTGTAGAATTACAAGAAAAACATTTCATGAAGTGTTATTAAATTAACTTTGAACTGGACATGGCCCTGTTCTACTCTAGGTAGAATTTTCCTGTCATTATTTGATTTTCATTAAGGTGTTATAATCCATGTTAACTGTCTTTCATTTTGATATGCTCATTTGGCATTCAAGTGTGTAAAGACCCATGGGCAGTGTAAGTTTGTCTATCTTAACTGCACTCCTCTTGAACCTAGAGCCTTTGTTAGATTGTACATAGTTTTTGACATATATGTTTGACACCCATGGTTGGTTACCTTTGCATATCTTCATCAGATCTCTATGCTCGTGTTCCTGTCCTAAACTTAACAACTACTAATTGTATACTGTTTCTCTTGCTACTAATTGTATACTGTTTCTCTTACTGTTCACAGAGAACTTGGCTGTTGAAACTATTAGCTATTGAACTTTATGTTGGCGATGTCAATGGATCCACTGATCTAGAAGCATGTGATAGCATTCTTGAGCATCTTTTTGGGCATGCAAATGTCGAAAATACCAAGAGTAAGGTATTGTTAATTGCTTAAACTTTTCAAGTGAATTTCCCCCCGTCGTATTCCACTATGATTATTGGAAAAGTTACTAAAATTTATCTTCATTTGTCTTTCCTTTAGGAAATCTATGCATATTCACTTCTTTCTTATCTTTGAGTTGAGCAATAATGAAAACCTCTGCATTGAGTAACCGGGCCTGATATTATAAAGGATTGAGAGGATGTTCATGATGGATTGATGATAGTGAAGAAAATTATAATAGTGTTGACTTTTATTGTTTTGTTCAATTTTCTTGACTTTTTATTCTATTGTTTCAGGTATTGGAGTTACTTGAGATAGTCCAATCTGGTTTGCAGGATACTAGCATGGATGTAAATGCAAACCTTGATATGTTCAAGGCCTGGTCAGACATTATTGAGGTCTGTTCTTTTCCACTGGGTTTTAAGTGCTAAATTTTTTGTTACGCTTTCCAAATGGTTCGCCCGGTTTAGTGTTCATTTTTCTTTTTTATTTGCTTGAGTAGATCTCTGCTTTGAGAAGGATATCATCACTTGGACAACGAACTGAAGTTCTATATCAGTATGATCATAACCTGTTTCTTTTTTTCTTTTCTTTTTCCCTATTTCTATGTTCTCCAGAACTTATACGTCTGATATTGACAGGATTATTGTTGTTGCTTTGACTACTTACCCTGCCTGTAACGACAAGATGAGAGAGGGATTGTGCAGGGTATGATTTATTTATTTTTCCTGGTCTTAATGTTGCTGTAATCTAAAATACTTTATCGCTTTATCCTCTAATAAATTAATGTTTCCTTAGGTTGCACTGACTTGCATGATCAAATTAAGAGATGAGAGATTTTTATTTCCTGATGACGACCTGTTAAAGCATATATTGAAAATTTTTGAACAAAGATCATCAGAATCCTTAATAGTACGGTAAGATTCTGGTCAAATTAGTGCTGCTATGTGCAAGGCCAATACCTGTTGATAAGCCCTGTGGTTGGATTCTAGACTTGGCTCAATCTAATTGTTGAATTTCAGGAGTGTTTATATGTACTTGATATTGGTTTGTGCTATATTTATCAGGTTATGATTGAAGATATTGGGAAGCAGATTAAGCAATTATAAACCTACAAGGTGCAGGACATTGATTTACTTGACTAGAATTGTTGAACTTTAATTTGTTATACTTTATAAATTTGTTTGCATATGGTGTATTTTGATTTAGTTAATATTGGATTTGGTGGTGTATTTTGAGGGATGTACAATTGGAGAAAGCTTCCTTTTATTATTAATTAATTAATTTTTTTTTTTGGGTTTTTTACAAGTTTTAAGGACACGTTTTGAACGTCCTCTATGACTCTTTTAAGTGTCCTGTTTTAGTTTTAAGGACACATATGAGTGTATTTTTTGTGTCCTCTTATGGTTTTAAGGACCCCATTTTCAGAGCTTTTAGGACACAGTTTGTGTGTCCTAGTATAGAATAGAGGACACCTATTAGAAGATATAAGGATGCAATTTAGGTGTCCTCTTATAGATTTAAGGACACTGCAGCTAGAGCTTTAAGGACACACAAACTGTGTCCTCATATAGAAAAGAGGACACGTTTTCAGTGTCCTTGTTTGAGACTTATGATGACTCCCGGATAGAGGACTCTTTTTTAAAGAGTCCTTGTATGTATTTAAGGACACTGTTTCAATGTCCTTAAATCATGTTTTTCTAGTAGTGTTGGCACCCTTAAAGAGTTAAGGGAAACCACTGAACACTTGAAATCCGAGTTTGAGATGAAAGATCTTGGGAAAACACGGTTTTGCCTCGGTTTAGAACTTGAGCACCGTAGAGATGGTATCCTGATTCATCAATCAGCTTATACCCAAAAGATGCTTAGGCGTTTCAACATCGATATGATTAAGCCTTCAAGCACCCCAATGGTCGTCCGTAGTCTTGATCCAAAGAAGGATCCATTCCATCCAAAAGATGATGACGAAGAAGTGCTAGAGGCAGAAGTGCCCTATCTAAGTGCAATAGGCGCATTATTGTACTTAGCACAATGCACAAGACCGGATATCTCATTCGATGTGAACTTACTAGCTAGATATAGCTCTGCGCCAATACGACGCCATTGGACTGGTGTTAAAGATATCTTTCGATACCTAAGTGGTACTATTGATATGGGCTTGTTCTATCCCTACAGAGAGAAGATGGATTCGGACCCATCTAGTGTCAGAGACGCCACATATGGTGGACCGCGTTCTATCTCCCCACCCCAAAACGATATAAGTATTTTGGAAGATTTTGCTGATGTTGGGTACCTCTCTGACCCACACAAAGGTCGCTCCCAAACTTGTTATGTTTTCACTATGGGAAAGACCGCGATATCTTGGAGGTCTACAAAGCAGACCTTAGTCGCTACCTCTTCGAATCATGCAGAGATTATTGCTCTTCACGAAGCAGTTCCTTAATGTATATGGCTTCGATCCATAGTTACGCATGTCTGAAGCAATTGTGGTTTGAGGTCTACCATAGATGAGCCAACGAGCATTTATGAGGATAATGCTGCTTGCATTGAACAAATGAAGCAAGGCTACATCAAAGGCGACAACACTAAGCACATATCGCCCAAATTCTTCTATAATCAGCAACAACAGAAGCTCCTCAAGATCAAAGTAAACCAGGTTCGATCTGAGGACAATGCGGCAGACTTGTTTACTAAGTCATTGCCCAAATCCACGTTCGATAAACATGCGGCAAGAATTGGCTTGCGGAAATTATCTGAACTCCCATGATCGTGGTCATCAGGGGGAGGCGCAGACATCAGGGGGAGATGTCTACATGTTTGTCTTAATCGTGAAGGGTGTGTTGTGCTCTTTTTCCCCTTCGACCGAGGTTATTTTTGTCCCACTGGGTTTTTGTTACTCGGAAAGGTTTTTAACGAGGCAACAAGAGAAGCACCACATGTGGACAACACAAGGGGGAGTGTTTAAGGATATCTCTATTTGTGTTTGGCCCAAACTCAAGGTTACTTCACCTAGTGGTAATAGGGTTCAATTAGAAGAATCTAGAGATTATCTTTCCTTGTATGATTCTAACTTTATGCATTGTAATCCTCTATATAAAGAGGCCCCTATTATCAATGAGAATACATAGCAAATTTCTCTCAATTTCTGATTCCCTAAAACACCAATTTGTTTTTCAGAATATATAAATGGCAATAAAATAAAAGAGACATTCGAAATTTGGGATGAATTAAATATTGCTGCTCCATCGAGCCACCAGCAGGCATAATTAAAGGACACAAGATGCATGTGTTCATTGGATCACAAGAATTCTTTTCTTCCACAAAATGCATTAATCGTCTTTGTGGTCATGAATCTAAGGGCTTCCACTGGGGCCTGCGCCATCAAGGAGGAGTTGTTTAATTCTTTTTGGATGAGCCTGACTTGCACTACTAGATGCTGCATCATCATCATTGTGTTGAAGCACTCGCTTGGGATTGCTCTCCTTCAATAATGTTTGCCAAAGCTCCTCCATATCTTCCTCATATATCACACGGATCCCACACTTATTCACTTGCGGAATCTCCACTCCATGCATGTCTTCGTACAGGGTGAGTTTAAATGAACATTCAAGCTGGTAGTAAATATCCTCCCACTGCCACTCATGTGCATGGAAAACGTGATCACAATTCTCATAGAAGAACCAAATGTGATCCAACACAGGTCGTTCCCACTTTTCCCCATACTTATAACCTGTGCCACCCAATGATCGTCCATTGGCCTTCAATGAGCAATCAATGCCCCACCGAAGACAAAGCGGGAGTGTTTTGAGGAGGCTAAAAATGACACAGAAAGTGAATCCCATCCACTTGTTTGTAAACCAACCTGGATGCAGCTCTATAGTTATCAAAGACCCTACACTTTGGTGATTGTACCACTCAGGTATTTCATTTCCAGGAGCAACAAAGTTAAATGTTCTATGGTCAAATGATTTATGAAATGAATGTACGGAAGAACCGTAACGTTGAAACTTAAGGTAGCGTGCTAGCAATGAAAGTGCTATACTCCCACAGCTTTCATTCTCCACCATTTTGAAACAGTTACCAAAATATCCTCCTAGTACCGAATTGCATTGTCCTCTTTGATTGGTCAATGTATCTAATGAAATGCAGTTGCTAGCGTATACCCATACATGAGATGGAAGCTCTGGTAATGTCTGAAGCTTGCTACACAAATCCAACTGAAGACTTTTAAGTCTAGGGAGCTGGCCGATGCTCTCAGGCAGTTTAACGAATTGATTTTTGCTCAACTTTAGAATTCTTAATGAGGCTAAACATCCAAAATCACTGGAGATTGCTTCGTCAAAAAGATTGCAGTCACTTAGATCCAGTTTAGCTAATGAATGCAAACTAAATAAACAAGGCAATGACAATCTTGTGGGAATGTGACTTCTTTTTCGCAATAACTCAAAGGGATTGAACATCATATTCCATGATTTAGGTGACTCTGCTTTAAATCCAGCAAGAAATAATTCTTTGAGGTTTTTCAAAAGACCAATAAAGGAGGGCACTTCTCTTATGCCACTTCCACTCACATCAAGCCTCTCCAAACAAGCAACATGACCCAGCTCACCTGGCAGGTTGTCAAGCTTTGAGCAACCAGAAAGATTGAGAACTTTGAGAGATTTTAAGCCACCTACACTGCTTGGAAGACACACAAGATGTTTGCAATCTTTCAAGTTCAGCACAGTAAGTCTTTCAAGCACTTCAATTGTTGGGTCAACCTCATACAATCTTATACAACCTTCAAGACACATAATCTCGAGATATGGCATACCTTTAAAGTTTGGGGTGCTGACAAGATCCAGAGAGTGACTCAGATCAATGGTTTTCAAATTGTATAAAGGCTGCATGTCAAGTAAAAAGCATAGAAAATATTAGCTTTCATGATATGCTAAAGTATTAAACAATAATTTAAAGCAATAAAAGAATGATGTAGTATACCTCAGTTCCTATCCTGAAATGTTTAATACAACTATGACACAAGCTAAGTTCGAGCAGCTTCTGAGGGTTGAAATGTGATGGTAGAGATTTTAACGGATACCTCGTCCAATCAACAATCAGTAAACTATTGGGAAGATATTCAAGCCCCTTAGGTAGATTCCCATTATTGATCTTCAGGTATCTCAATTTGTTCATCATTGAAAATGATTTTCGATTCACGTCCACCTTTACTTCTGACTCGGTTGAGTCCACAAATATGCCTTCTATTGCTTCAGTTCCCTGTTAACCCAATTTTATCATATCATAAAAAGCAGATTTAGCAGACTGAATTGTCATATAATGTATTAGCAAATAAGAATTTAAATTACTCTTGTACTAAATCTCTTACAGAATTATTGGTCAAGATATGTTTGATGTCTTCAAGAAGCCACAACCTACTGCACTTGCCCGGCTCGTTAGGAGATTCCCGCCGGACAATTTCCCGTCCCATTTCTTGGAGCAAATCGTGCATCCTTAGTCTTCCATGAGAAACAGTCAAGAGAGATCTTTCCATCAAGACTTTTATTCCAATAATTGCAGAAACATTGCAACTGTTTAATACTTCTGTTACTCGATCTTTGTCCTGTCCGTTAAAGAAACATGCAATGTCTAGGAATATTTTCTTCTCTTCAGAATCTAGATCATCATAACTTGTTTTAAGTATGTCGAAAATTTCCAAGTTACAAACTCTTCCCAGTTTTCTCAGTCCACTTTTCCATTCAGTTAGATCTCTTCCATACAAAAAAGAACCCAGTACTTCAAGAGCTAAAGGAATGCCTTTAGCATAACTTATAACAGATTTTGACAAATCAAGAAAATCTTCTTTAGGGTGGCCTCTTTTGAATGCTTTCCAGCTGAAAAGCTGGAGAGAATCCTCATCATTAAATTCCTCAAATTTCAATCTTCTCTCCACTCCATGTTCAATCAACAAATGCTCATTTCTAGATGTGATGAGAACTCTACTCCCTGAACCAAACCAATCTCGGTTTCCTGCCAAATATTTTAAATGGCTTGAATGGTTCACATCATCAAGAATGAGAAGAACTTTTTTGTGACCTAACAACCTCCTTATATTGGTGGCTCCTTCATGAGGGTCTGATATGTCGACCTTTTTTGTCCAAATCCCAGAGAGAAGTTGCTTTTGTAAATCAAGTAGACCACTTTTTTTGGAGGAGTTTCTAACATCGGTAAGAAGGAAACTAAATTCAAATTCACGAGCGATTTTCTCATACACCGCTCTTACCATAGTTGTCTTACCAATCCCGCCCATTCCCCATATCCCAATGAAGCGGACGTCTTCCACCCCTACATCTAAAAGAAAATTGACTTGCTGCAATCTTGAGTGAATCCCAACTAGATTTTCTGCACAACTGAATGATGTAGGTTGCAATTTTGTCCATATAACATCTACAATATCTCTTATGAGCTTTGATTCATACCTACAACAGAAAATAAACAAAACTTATCAGGTTATTGCTATGAAGATTTAGTCAATGAAAATGTCTCTGCATTGGACATGAAGAGACAAAAACAAAAGAGTATATGCATACCATTCCTTTGAATTCCACCCAGAGAAACTTGCCACTTCTGTTAAAGCATGTCTCCACCTTCGCACTTTGTCTTTGTCATCTCTAAACCTTTCTTCATAATTAGCAAAGGCTTCTCCAAAACTCCCTGTTTGCTTTCGTATATCAGAAGGATCAACATCGTAGAAAATTGGCAGTACAGTTTCTCCTGCTTTCATACATTCAAGAATCCTAACAAGTTCATCCAAGCACCATGTTGACGATGCATAATGTTGTGAGAGAACAATGAGAGCAAATCTTGATTCTTCAATTGCAGCAAAAAGTGCTGGAGAAATAGGTTCCCCTTTTTGAAGTTGAGGATCATCCCTGAAAGTTATGATGCCTTGATGATCTAATGCAGTGTATAAATGGTCTGTAAAAGACTTTCGAGTATCCTCACCTCTAAAACTCAAAAAGACATCATATTTCCACTGAGGAGATGAAGGGGGAAAAGATGTAGAGGTTCTTTGTATGCTCATTTCCTATATTCCTACTCGTAGAAGAGTAGGTATCCAAGGACTATATATATGAGTAACCCCAGAAGCTTTCAACACTAGCTATTTCAAGGCTTGGAATTGACTATAATGGAAAACATGTATTTGTGTTTCCTGGTTTCTTCTCTTCCCCACTGCATAAAACGTAGAATAATTTCCTAGTCAATCCACTATAAACTAAAAAAGAATTGTATAATTGATTATGAAGCAACAAACATTAGCTGGTTTGGTTTTTTGGAGTCGATTTTTATACCCTTGTTTTATCTTATACGGATATCTAAATACACACACACAAAACACTAGAAAGAAAATATAGTTGAGGACACGACTGGCCAGTGTCAGAATGATTCATTGAAAGACAGTTAAAAAAAATTTCCTTTTCTTATTTTTAGCTGAAACCCCTCGACAGAGTGAAAAACAGTTGAACATTAGCAGCAGCTGCAAATGCAAATACTATTCCATAACACATCCCCATATAACCAAAATTTATGATTAAAACTAATGAGTGGCCAAGAATTGAAGTATACATGTATGTTCCAAAATTTCATTAGAAATTCTGAATATAAACCTATGATCAATTAGAAACTGATGCCTCTTTTACAATAAATCATGAGCACAACTGCAGTACACTAATCAGAGAAAAAGACAACAAAAACGATAAAAGTTGATCTTGAAATACAGAACAGAAACATAGCAACATATGCAAGCAAATTAAAATTGTAAAAAGAAACACAAAATTGGGATAGAAATCAGTTAGACCTTAACCTGGTTTCGTGGGAACTTGAAGTTGGGATCGGATCGACTTAAAATATAGCAGTTTTTTATCATTCAATGTTCATTTCATTCGTTCCAGTAACAAAAAAGATCAAGAATGAAAGGAAGCAAAGAGGTGAGAGACTTGACTTTTGAGAGAGAAATAGATCTATCATATCGTGTGGAAGACTAGCAGGAAGAGACTTAAAATAGATACCATACCTATCTTTAGGGAAGACTAGTTGGAAAAATTGACCACAGTTTTCAAATGAGTTAAATAAATAATGTTTTGAAATTTTGTCACACATCAGACTGACAGCCCGTATAGTGTGTGAAATGTTATTCCACAATAAAAATCAAGACCCTGGAAAGAAAAAAGAGTACGAAGGTTTGATATCCGGGATCAAATCAGCTCTTATTTATCGTCTAACAACAATGAGAGAGACAAAAGAACAGGAAAAATAGGAGTTGGACTATCAATAAATATATTATCATCTGGAATGTAATACTCGTAATAACTACGAGCATTAATAAAATGCTCAATTTAGACTTACCCTACATGATGGTTCAGCTAAATAGTTCTTCTCCTACGTTACTCTGTTTAAATAATGGAGAAAATTAAATCTAGCTCAGTATGTATATAATAAAGAGGAACTCTTCAATGTGCAGGATATTTGGCTTGAGAAACACTTGACATTGAGGGCTGATAATCCAACAGTATTCGGGGTCTTTGATACGCCCAAAATAGACGCTCAACTTAACCCTGCAAGATGTAGTCGTTAGCAATATAGAGTAAGCAGGGATCGTTCAAGCCGGGGATTGAGGGTAACTTTATAATTCACACAAATGAAAACAAAACAAAACTAACTAGTGCACAAAACAAATAACAATATTAAACTAAAGAAAACGTCAAATAGTAGAAAAAGAGAAAAATATGGCCGGAAAAGAAGGGGATAGAAAGGTGCGTTACAATCCTAAGTTGAAACAGATTTTGGGGTTTTTGGTTTTGTTAACAAAAATAAAAGAGAAAACAAAAGGAAAACAAATTTGATTTTAGGTTTTGAGAAAATAAGATGGAGAACATGTTAGAGACTTGGAAATCCACCACCAATTACTTTCAAACAATGTTAAGTTAACCTAGTTTCAATTACTAAGGTGTGAATAGAAATCAACCAAGAAACAAGTTGGAGCAGATCATGTCCCTTATTAATGTTTCCCTAATTACTTAGTCTACGTGAACGCACAATAGCTAAGCCTATCAAACATGCAATCAAGGTATAGAACGCTATCCTATCAACAACACATATAGTGTCAACACATTTGAAGCATTAAGATCTCATGGAAACGATTGATTATAGAGTTGCAGTCTAGTGTGGAACGTCTACCTAGCATGCTCTTCTAGTTGTTTAAAACATCAACTTTTGTTCAAAGCCTTGCATACTTGTGGATTAGAAAACAAGACGATTAGGTGAATTATCACTATGCCAAAAAAGCTATCAGACGACAAAGGAGATCTGTCGTCTGATTAAAAAAATTTCTGTTGTCTAGTACGGTGCCGTCTCTTGGGGCATCAGACGACAGATTTCCTCTGTCGTCTTATTTATCAGACGACAGAAATTTGTTAGGTCTTCTGTTGTCTGATGAAATCGAGACATGAGGCTAGTGAATTCAAACAACAGATAAATGTCGTGTGATCTAGAAACAAATAACAGTTCCTTAGAATTTCTGTGGTCTGAATGGACTTATAATAACAGTTAAGTGTTGTTTTATTCCAGTTCAATAACAGTTAACTGTCATTCTTATTCAGTTTAGAATACAATTATCTATCGTCTTTAGTCACCTACGATAACATTTATATGTTGTTTTATATGCATTATAGTCACAGATAAGTGTACATTGAACTTAGTTAATACTACATTTATTTACCGTTTGAGTTTAGTCACAGATGACAGTTAAATGATGTTTAAAGGGAATATAAATAACAGTTGTCTGTGGTTTTTATTAACTTATAGTAATAGTTATCTGTTGTGGCATATAACTTGGAATTACAATTAAGTGTGGTTTAAAAGTTGTTAAGGTTACATTTATCTATTGTTGTGGTTTATACTCTACAACAATTAACTAAAGGTTGAAGAGCACAGACAGGACAATTATTTGTTGCTTGAAGCTAATTTGAGCGACAGTTAAATGTTGTTTCATTTTCGACTCTGTCTTTGTTTTGACATGAAGACGACAATTATCTGTTGTACTCGTCCAAATATGAACGCATTTTTTCTTGTTTATGTTGTTCTTTGACGCATCCAACATCATTTTGTTGTTGCTCTCTATTCCAGATGTCATACTCGTATCCCTGTTGTGCCATAATCATGTAAATCTGGGAACAACACAATGCATTCATCACATATGAAATCCATTCACAAAAATACCAATATTTGATCAATCTGTTCCTGCAGCTATACATACATCCATCATGGAGCTAAACTTAATAAACATCAGTTCAATAACCCATAGCAATTGGCATGATCAACAAATGTAACCCAAAAAACACTGATATCTCATACTACTGATCATAAACTGTACTTTCAGGCCAAAAATAGATACTTAGACCAACTGCATAACTAGTTAATATGGGTTATAGATGATGCATGTCCAAAATTAGAATCTTCTCGACACACTAGCTTTGTTGAAATTGGCTGACATACTTTGCCCACTCGGCCCGGACCTGATCAATGTCTTTTTGTGTGTAGAAGTGATTTGCTTTCCTTTCCCACTGCAAGTATTAAAAAAAAAAAATACAAGAGTAATCAGAATGGAAATTTCTTTTTGTGAATGGATATGTTTCACAACAGTAATCAGAATTGGAAGGAGTTGATATTTATATATATATATACTAGAAATACTACCGCGCTTTGCTGCGGAATTTGTTCTTGTGAGTAAATTAGAAAAATAACATACAAAAGGAAAATCATCACATTTCATTCAAATAGTGAAAACAGTTTTCATACATCTTAGATTTTAGCTGCAATCTATTCGAAAGGAGATGATGCAAACATGCTAGCTGCATAAAAAGGCTAGATATTCTAGTTGCAGCTTTACAAAAAGGATATAAGAGATAGATTAATCTATCAAAGGAGCTGCTAGAGTGTATTTAAGGAGACAAAGTACTCCAGTTGGTTGTTTTAGTTGCAGCTTTGTAAAATGCCGGTGTTGGTTAAAAAAAGTGACGGCTCCGATTGGAGTTGTAGTTGCAGCTACACGAAATTGATTAGTCTAGTAAAAGCTATAACATAGCTATTTCAATTCAATTGTTTTTGTGTTTTAGCAGCTGACAATGGTGCTGATGATGATGATGTAGTTCCATGTTTTTCCACTTTAAAACAAAGTTGATTCTTCAAAGTGAACAAACAGTAGATGAACCATAACTTTAATTCGTTCTGGATACAAAAACAGTCGGTCTAAATTTGTAACCAGAAACAGTCGGTCTAAATTTGTAACCGGTAGTGCAGATTCAAAGAGCCTATTAATGTATATTAGTTTTAATGTTTAATCAAAATTGATCATTTCACTGAAACATGCTACATAGAGTTCACAAACTATTAATATGGATTAGTTTCACTCTGTTCTTCTCTTTTGAAGGAGAGATCATGATAAGGGAAACCGCTTTAAAGCAACAAATGCAAATCTTCTCTTAGATTTATTTCATTTATGCCCTGGACCCAAAAAAAAAAAAAACATATGTACAAAAGTACAGAACTCAAACATCTGCACATCAAATAACACATGAATAGCTTTGGCATATGATACCAACAGATCAAGAGAGAGAAATTGGTAAATAGGTAGCAAGTAAAAGAAGCGAAAATTAACAAAGTTTATATGCACAATCATAGTCAACAGCTTTAAGCACTTCATACATTGATGTCTTTATTTATCACAAATAATCCTAAAGATACAACAAAAACTCTGGAGGCATGCTTTTAATTTGACCAAGTAAAAGTTATTATCAATTACCTGAAATAACTTGGGCAAAATCCATCCACTTTCAAGGTCAATCTCCAATATCTTCATGACCTCCATAACCTGTCAGAGAGAGACTTATTGGATACTTTGGAAAACAATAATGGAACATAAAGAGATTAATAGATTTGTTAAATGGTGAGAAGTAGAGACTGAAACCAGAGACCTAATAACAAACTCTACTGCATGTTTTATGAATGAAAAGAAAAAAAAAATTAAAACTTCATCATTATAGTATACTAAAGAGCAGTTCATGAATGAAAAATGTATGTCATTATGAAAAACACATACCAGTATGATCATAAAAGCAAAAAAAAAAATCAAAAGCTTGAAACTCAGATTAAGGAAACATAAAAATCAAATAAAAAAGATACAAAGATGAAATCAATGTTTAAAAAGAGAGTAACACCTTTGAAAAGCAAACAATTATCCACATTATACATGAAAATCATCAGAGAAAAGCTATCACTTGGAAGAGCAAAAGTTATTACCTTTAATTAAAGAAAAGTTAACAATCATTTGCTTGTAGAACCATTCTAATACTATTCTGATATATCACCAATACACCAAATTCACCTTCCAATATACCAAGCCATTACGTTCTTTAACCATGTTTCAAAAAGAAAAAGTACAGTGTCGAAACATTGATTTCTTATTCCTTAAGAAGCTAAAATGTAAGAATGTACATACATATAAGGATTGGAACTTCCAGTGCAGTTTCTCATCCTTGATGCCAATAAATCAGCCATCTGCTCTATCTCGGGAAGAAATTTAAGAGCGTGATAGTTCACCCCGCACCTCAGCCTGTTGATTTCTTGAGGAACATTGACATACCTGAAACAAAAATGGCCTGATATTGTAAGGTTAAATATAGTTGAGTCATTCCCTAATAGCTTAAGCTTATATCTGGAAAAAATATTACAGCTTTACCAAATCAAAAATCAGATTTCATAATAGAAAAGCAGCATGTAAATCTTTTTTTTCTTTGAACCAAAATGCAGCTACAATAATACAAATAGATACTTTAGAAGAGATTAATAAATACTGTCACTATAATTTACTGAGATTTAAAGAGTGTTATTTAGGACTTCTATTTGCACAGAAGAAGTACAATGTAATGACAATTACAGATCATTATAGAGATTAAAACATGAAATTTGCAAAAATTGAGCAGCACCTATCTATAGAGAAACATCAACTCATATCACCTAAAGCTCTCATATATAAAATTAATGGACACAGAGAAGAACACAAAGAACTATGGCTTATATGTAGACCACATCTAACCTCAGTTTACCGATTATATAGTTGATTTCTAATGTTTAACATGCTTTATTTATTTGATCGGTCCTTTCCATAACCATATGAATGATGTCCGCATCATTCCAATCTTTTACCTCTATTTAAACAACCAGTTTCTACATGAATTAAAAAAAAAAATTACCAAGTTCGTTCGTTCTGATGACAAAAACCGATTCAATCTTTTGACTATAGCTGCAAATACACACAATAAATTTATCACTTAAAGAATCAAAACTACACAATCAAACCTGAAACAAACCATACCCAAAACTTAATTTGACCAAAAAACAACACAATAAAAAACACACAACCCCGAAACCCTCAACTTCCATCCACATTAACAAAAAACGTCTTTATATAATTTAAAATAAAGATTCAATTGTCAATGCCCAAGTCATTAGGAAACTGTCATATAAGGTCATACGAATCCTTAGTTTTTCCCTTAATACTCATATCCTAAACGACCCGGCAGCTTCCATTACATCATTAAATCTGTCTGTAGAAAGGTAGTGTGTGCTGCAACACAAGATGAAAATATTGGAAGCAGAATAACCCTGTCAACTACATGACATAAACGCAGAAAGAATGAGACTTCTTCCACCATTTCACACTAATAAGATCCTTACAGAGACAGAATATATTGTTTCCTACTATAAAAAAATTCATGTAGTTGCAGTATATGTTGGCATAAAATGCACTGAAACAAACGAAACGACCAAGTCTTTTCTGCCTTCTGCTGTCTTTTACTGTATCAAAGAGATGAGGAAAGATAATGACAACACCTATAATAATAATAATGATGTAACTGAGAAAGGGAGAGAAAGTGATGGCTTCCAAGTACAGAATCATTTTGCCGTAACGAAGTTTATTTGAACCCCTCTCCTTATAATGGCTCCCTTTTATTATTGACAATCATTTCATGATTGTCATCATAATGGATAACAACTGTGTGGTACTTTTTCATGATTGCACTAAATTACTGCAAATAGACCCAAAGAAATTCTCAATGTTAATGTCATCGTATATAGTATATAAATGCACATCCTACCAAAGCAAAATCTTTATGATTGCTGGAAAAACTGACACTAATAAACTAACAAATTGATATATAAAAAAGTAAAGAAGATATTAAGCTAGGAAAAAAAAAGAATCATGTTGGAAACAGAAAAATAAATATGTATTGCAAGACAGATTCTCCTTACAAGACAGATTCTCCAGAAGTTGAGTACTCAAATTTGAGCAAGAAAGATTCTCCTTCCAAGACAGATAGAGACTTCATATCCTTAATAAACCCAAGAGAAGAGCTCCCATTGGTAGTAGATAAGTCAGTTATATACCTATTATCACATCACACATGAGATATTAGCTTTGAAGATATGCTTTAATAAACATAAAATGACAAGTAGATCTAGATACTCACAGCTCTGTCAGAGAAGTCAGATTGGAAAGTGCAGATGGTATAGGACCTTCAAAGGAGTTTCCTTGAAACCTCCTAGCAAAACATTTAGCTTACTATTAGTGGAAAATATATTTTTCCTCCATAAACATTAAGCTTATAAAGCTTAGCTATAAGATGAACCTATTATCATTTAACTGAACTGGAACAAATATAGATATCGAGTATTTATTTAGAGTAGCTTACAAGGAAGTAAGCTTTGACCAATAACAGATTAACAAAATAACATCACTTCTCATAATTCATATAATCATATTTATAAACAGAACAATAGAATAAGCCAAGAACTGGGTTTAATCAGTTCCAGATTCAGAGCAATCAATCAAATCCAATCCTAGTAATCAAAACCCACCTAGTAAACTGATCAAAATTTTGAATTAAAGACTGAGATATCGAGTGATGTGGAGAGAGAGATGAAGACCGTCATTCGAGGAGAGACCGAGAAAAGAGATGTGTCGTTGCCCATCATGCAACTGCCGTCGATCATCGATTTGTCAAGGAGATTAGGAGAGAAATCTGGGTGAGAGAGGACTGGGTTTTAGAAAGGATTGTGAGAGGTCGGATTTTCAGTTTTGAATCAAGGGGATTGAGAGAGGACTGGGTATCAGACTTTCCATTTAAAGAATGAGAGACGAAGTCTCTTTATTCGTCATTTTGAATGTTGACCGTAAACTAAATGAAGCAAAATCGAAACTCAATCGAACAAAGACCTAACAACTACATCGAATTTGCAATGAAAAACCCCAAACCAATTTCCAGAAAAACCCTAAAATGGAACACTGAACCCAATCGAAACCCCTAAACTAAATGAAGCAAAATTCTTACCAATAACCCAATCGAAAATAGAATAGTCCAGCTTCTTCTAATCTCTTGAGTAGCTGGTGGAGAACTCCATTAAGCCGGACTTGAATGCAAACAGTAAGGATGTCGAGGTTGAAGGAGAGATTAGTTTTGGGTAAGGAGAGATAAGATTTGAGAGATGGCCGATTTTTGAGAGGTATAGATGGTTAAGTTTTCCTCCAGATGCTATGAGGTACCGAGTTTCTGGTTGGTAAGAGAGTTTTAGACAGAGGTAATGTTTGTGGGAATGAAAAACACGAAGCTAGGTTTTGTGTTATGTCAAAAGAGACTTCAAATAAAAAAAGTCAAACTCACCTTCTTCAAACAACAGAATTTCTTATCTCTGTTGTCTGAATAGTTTTACATTCACTAGTCACCGATAGGGTTTGGGCATTTGGGAGGGAAAATCTTTAATCTTGTTGGAGGGAAATCTAAACTTTCTGCTAAGAAAATTTTCATTTTTTCATACGACATTTAAGTGTCGTCTGAGTCTGACCATATCTTCAAAATGAAACAAGCATGATTTCTCATTGTATTCAGACAACACATTTAATTTATGTGTCGTCTGAATTTAGTCTGAAACACTCAGACGACAGAAAATGACTATTCTGTCGTCTGAACTCTGTTGTCTGATAGCTTTTTTGGCATAGTGTATTTTCTAAACCTAGCTCCAATTACATGCATAAATCCTATGTTGGGCACCATAAAACAAACACATGCAAAAGTTTTCAATCAATCAGAGATAAACAACCAATCCACACCAAAGATCAAGAAACTAAGTTTAAACAAACATATGTTCTACATAATTGGGGCTTCAAACCTCGCCCCTAACAAAAAGTAACTAGCCACACATCGTCTTAAATTCAACAAATAAAAGCATGAGTATTAGATTACAAGATGATAAAAACCGTAAAAGGGAGAGTATGAGAGCCACGAATTCACTTTTAGACAGCCTTAGATGCAGGCACTCCTTCAAGATAAGTCACGGCAGAAGCTTGATGGAGATGGATGGTGATGTGCACGGTTTTCCTTCTTGAAGACTTGGGAATTTTTGAGACTTTGTGTGCTAGGGTTTGGGAGCAGAAGATGGCGCTGTAGGATGGTGTTTTTCAATGTGTTCAGAGCCTCTATATATATATAATACACAGCCCAAGTTTCATGTTCCAATTCTGCTTTGAAAGCCTCTCCTAATTGAATGAGGATTACTCTACTTGGTGCATAATTAAATGGTTTTCAAGCCTTAATAATCTTCACAAAATCTTGAGGAATCATTCTAGGACTCTCCTTCATATTTGCAGCAGCAATAACCTTCCAAAAATGCCCTGGAAATCCGTCCAAAGAAAAATTCAGCCAAACTGTCCTGTTTTAACTAGGATTCAATTTCTGACTCTGAAGCTTCTTTCTTGGACAAGGAACGACTTCGTCTTGACAATTTTCTGGATGGTTCTTGACTCCCACGTGATCTATGACATCATATATTCTAAATTGATCAACAACCTTCTGGAAGAACTCCAAGAAAATCGCTGGAAAAGATCTCCCAAAAAGCTTCGTGAAAAGCTGACAGGTTCTGCCTTATCGGGAAGCCTAGTTTGTGCTTGGTTTCCTACTTCCTCGTTGATGATTATGACCAGTTATTTAGCTGTAGTTGAATTATAACATCATGTCTTCAAGGATCGCTGGCCCTTTCTGAAAAGGTACATCTGGAAGGATGCAAGAATTGCTCCTCAATACCGTTCCCAGAAAGCTGATTCTGAAACTGCAGTTTCTGCTTTGCAGCAACTGTTTTGTACAATGAATTCCGTGGTCTTCCCTTGTAATTTCTGGCCAAAAGGTTGATCAAAATTGGTCCTCTGCATCAGTAATTCATGATCCATGGTTCCATTGCTCCCTTTCAGCTCTTATTTCTCTTGAATCACTCCACGAACTACCTAAAAAGAAAACGAAGTCAAAACTGACTTTTTAAAGAAAATAGCTAAGAAAAGTATAAAGGTTTCACATTATATTTATCGCATTTTATGCTCCTATCAGTCTTGTGCTGATCAAGCTGTTTCTTCCCTCGACAAAGCAAGTACTCAATGTAAAGGAAATTTTTGAGGTCTACTTGCTTAGCATTACTGCGGGACTAATCTGATACAAATGATTCAATCTTGTGTCGGTCTTCAGGAGATTTTGAACAAGCTGGCCGCAAGAACCCTCTATATAGACCAAGTACTTGTCTCTGCATCCCAGAAAGCCTTGACCAACTGGGGGCTCCCATCCCATCTTCTTCTTATGTTTGGTACCAGATTTGTCTTGAGAACACTTCAAAAAGCTACTGCAATCTTTTACTTCTGTATTTTCCGCTAAAAAGGCACAAAATAGTACGTTTATTTAGTTCCAAGTAAACCAAAATCTTCCACTTAATAGAAGAGAGTTCAGAAACCGTTGTTTGTAATGGATCATAGTCCGCGGATTGGCATTCCGCCTTCGCTTCGTAACCTCTAACTGCAGCAACTAGTATTCTGTTGGATTGGACCAACATGACTTACCTTCTACATAACAATACGTTTTTGACATAAACAGCAAGACATCCAAGTAATGACTTATAACACAAACTACATAAGCAGAGCAGGATTGAAGACTATGATCAGAGACGTTTCATGGTTCATTCTAAGTTTCTAACCCACTTGCTAACAATGAACCTACATAGGATACTTAATTCCGAACTCAATACATAGAGTAAACATGCATAAACAAAAGCCAAGACCCTTTTATACTGTGTATAAATGCCATTAAAATGCAAATGCTGAGGCACTTCTAAATGGTAATCGAGCTATTCGAAATATACCAAGTAGCATTCAACTCATCAACCAATCAATGATGCAATTCATAGAGGATATTCCTCATTTAATCATTACAGAAAATTTAGATGTTAGCTGTTACGATTCCATAATGAGGAAAGTGAAGGGATCATATAAAACACTACAGGAATCAAATGTGATTACACTCGAGCGAACAACCGAAGAACACATAAAACTGACTAATTCAGTTCCAACGAGAAGTAATTTGAAGCTTCTATGCCATATTTAAGTCAGGACGCACATGATGGGCCAGCTGCAAAAGGAAAAAGCAAAAGAAAACATGGAGGCATGTTTTCTGCGCAGGAGACAGGGAAAAGGAAAAGTAGCAGAAGACAGGGAAAAGAGAAAAACCTGCAGCCGGCATTGGAGAGAGAGTGTGGGATATATAATCCCATATCGGCAGTCAAAGAAGAAGAAGAGGTGAGAGTGCAGAAATCCTGAAGGCAGAAAGTCAAAACTGCAGAAGGAAGAAAACATCTTCATCCAAGTAGAGAGTGAAGAGTGTTTTACTACATGTTGAGAGTGTAGTTGTGGTTAGGTAGCAAAACAAGTGTGTGAGAGAGTTTCCTTCAAGTAGTTGTTCTTGAAGTTGTGTATCTCTTGTACCCACATTATCATAGTGGAAGTTCTTGTTGTTGCTGCCCCGTGGACGTAGGCATTTTGCTGAACCACATTATTTCTGGTGTTCACTTTCCTTTACTCGTTTTATTTCTCTGCATATTATCCTTTTGTGGTTGGAGTTGTTATTTCCATTCTATTAATTTTCCCAACAGTGGTATCAGAGCTCTTGGTTCGTAAGGTGTTAGAATGGAAAGTTCAAGGAGTACCATGATCCGACTCAACCACTCTAATTGGATTACATGGAAGCCGAGAATGGAGGATATTCTCTATTGCAAAGATTTGCATGAGCCAATCGTAGGAGAGGAGGCCAAGCCGGAAGGAACTTCAGTTCCGACGTGCACGAAGATGAACCGCAAAGCGATCGGTCATATCCGCGAATGGGTGGATGACAGTGTATTCCACCATGTGTCTAATGAAACCAATGCACGTGAATTATGGCTGAAGTTGATGTCCTTGTTCGAGAAGAAGACTGCTGCCAAGAAAGCATTTCTAATCAAGGAGCTTGTAAACATGAAGTACAAAGATGGTGTTAGAGTGACCGAGCACCTCAACAACTTCCAAAGTACAATCAATCAATTGGCCACGATGGACATGAAGATTGATGACGAGTTGCAAGCCTTGTTGCTATTGGGATCATTGCCGGACAATTGGGAGACCTTTGTTGTAACTGTAAGTAATTCTGCTCTAGCTGGTGTATTGTCTATGGATAATGTTAAAAATAACATGTTGAATGAAGAAACTATAAGAAAATCTTCAAGCTCGGACAATAGCCAAGTCTTTGTGACGGAGTATAGAGGAAGGAGCAAAAGTAGAGGACCCAAAGGCCATGGAAGGAGTGTGAGCAGATCCAGAACAAGATTCAATGGAAAATGTCATCATTGTGGTATTTTTGGCCACATGAAGAAGAATTGCAACAAGTTGAAGAAGGATCCGAAGGAGGGTCGAGATGGCAATACTCATCAACCGAACGATGACACGAGAAACACTGAAGCTTCCGTGTCTCATGATGAATGTGAGTTCCTTTGTCTTGAAGGTGAATGCTTACATGTTGATGATTGTTCCGGTGTTGCATGGGTTGTTGATTCCGGAGCCTCTTTCCATGCCACTCCACACTTGGAGTACTTCACTACATACCAAGGCGGTGACTTTGGGACTGTAAAGATGGGCAATGATGGTTACTCCAAGATTTCAGGAATTAGAGATATTTGTTTTGAGACCGATTTGGGCAACAAGCTTATGTTAAAAGATGTTAGACATGTTCTGGGTCTACGTCTCAATTTGATGTCAACCGGTGTGCTTGACCGACAAGGGTTTCATCATCATAGAGGTGATCAAAAGTGGAGGCTTACCAAGGGATCGTTGGTGGTTGCTAGAGGGAAGATGTGTTGCACCCTATATAAGACATATGGCAAGATATGTAAAGGAGAGTTGAATGTTACAGATGACTCTTCTCCAAGTTTATGGCACAAGCGGCTAGGTCATATGAGTGAGAAGGGATTGCAAGTTTTGGCAAAGAAGTCTCTGATCCCCTTTGCCAAAGGTACCTCACTTGACTCTTGTGATTATTGTTTATTTGGTAAACAACATAAAGTTAGTTTCACAAGAACATTTACAAGAAAAGAAAATGTATTAGACCTAGTACACTCAGATGTATGTGGCCCTATGGAAGTCGAATCACTAGGTCATAATAAATATTTTGTCACTTATATTGATGATGCTTCACGAAAGGTTTGGGTTTATTTGTTGAAAACAAAAGACTAGGTGTTTCAAACCTTTAAGGAATTTCATGCCATGGTGGAGAGGGAGACAGGAAGAACCCTCAAATGTATCCGTAATGACAATGGCGGAGAATACACTTCGAACGAGTTCAGAGATTATTGTTCGAAGCATGGCATCAAACACATGAACACAATTCCTGGCACCCCACAACATAATGGTGTAGCAGAGAGGATGAACCGCACCATTCTAGAAAAAGTGAGAAGCATGCTGAAGACGGCCAACCTGGCAAAGAAGTTTTGGGGTGAAGCAATGACAACTGCATGTTACCTTATTAACCGAACACCATGTGTACCGTTGGGCTTGGAGACTCCCGAAGGAGTATGGACAAGTAGAAGCGCTTCATATTCCCACTTGAGGGTGTTTGGGTGCAAAGCATTTGCACATGTGCCAAAGGAGCAAAGATCAAAGATGGATGACAAGGCCATGCCGTGTATCTTTCTTGGATATGGCAATGAAGAGATGGGCTATCGATTGTGGAATCCAAAGACCAAGAAATTGTTCAGAAGCAGAGATGTGGTGTTCCATGAAGGTCAAACCATTGCGGATTTTGACAAAAATGAAGTAGAACATGCAGACCAGCTCACCTACGATTCATCACCGCTTCAAGAAGAACCTAGTGACAAAGCTCAAGATATGCTAAATGAAGATGTTCCTGATATGGCGGAAGCAGAAGCAGCAGAACCTGAAGATAATGATCAGGGGGAGCCAAATCAGGGGGAGCAGCTAGAAAATGCCCAAGTACCGGTTCGAAGATCCAACAGAGAGCCAAAGCCAAATACCAAGTATCATTCTTCACAATATATATTGGTGACTAGTGATGGAGATGATCTATATTCCAGATACATTCTGTTGACCAATGATGGAGAGCCTGAATGCTTTGAGGAGGCAAAGACTCATGCAGACTGTGATAAGTGGATGTTGGCGATGAAGTCTGAAATGGAGTCCTTATTGAAGAATGACACCTATGAATTGGTGGAGCTTCCTAAAAGCAGAAAAACACTCAAAAATAAATGGGTGTTCAAGTTGAAGAGAGACGAGAATGAACAGTTGACAAAGTTCAAGGCTCGCTTGGTAGTGAAAGGTTTTGGGCAGAAGGAAGGAATAGATTTTGATGAGATCTTCTCACCAGTTGTCAAGATGACTTCTATCAGAGTCATTTTGGGCATGGCAGCTAGCATGGATCTTGAGGTGGAGCAGTTAGATGTAAAAACAGCATTTCTTCATGGTGATTTGGAAGAAGAAATATACATGGAGCAACCAGAAGGTTTCGAAGTCGAGGGAAAGGAGCACATGGTTTGCAAGTTAAAGAAAAGTCTATACGGGCTTAAGCAAGCGCCAAGGCAATGGTATAAGAAATTTGACTCATTCATGGTGGGTCATGGGTACAAGAGAACTGATGCAGATCCATGTGTGTATCTCCAGCGGTTTACTGGAGGTAACTTCATTATCTTGTTGCTCTATGTTGATGATATGTTGATAGTGGGAAAAGACATTTCTATGATTCGCAAGTTGAAAGCAGACCTATCAAAGTCATTTGAGATGAAAGATTTAGGTCCAGCTAAACAGATTTTGGGCATGGAGATTACTCGTGACAGGCAGGCGAAGAAATTATGGCTGTCACAGGAGAGGTATGTTGAACGAGTGCTTGAAAGGTTCAACATGAAAGAAGCTAAGTCAGTAAGCTCACCTCTAGGTAATCATTTCAAGTTAAGCAGATTATTATGTCCAACTACACAAGTAGAGAAAGACAAGATGGTAGGTATCCCTTACTCATCAGCTGTTGGTAGTCTTATGTATGCCATGGTATGCACTCGCCCTGATATTGCACATGCAGTTGGTGTTGTTAGTAGATATCTTTCTAATCCTGGCAGAGAGCATTGGGAAGCTGTCAAGTGGATACTCAAATATTTGAGGGGCACCTCAAAGTTGTGTTTATGTTTTGGTGGATCAAAACAAATCTTGGAAGGTTTTACAGATGCAGATTTGGCAGGAGACCTTGATAATCGAAAGTCCACTTCTGCATACTTATTTACATTTTCTGAGGGAGCTGTGTCAGGGCAGTCCAAGTTACAGAAGTGTGTTGCATTATCCACCACAGAATCAGAGTACTTAGCAGCAAATGAAGCTGGCAAGGAAATGATATGGCTGCAAAGGTTCGTTCAAGAGTTGGGTGTGAAGCAAGGAAATTATGTGGTACATTGTGATAGTCAGAGTGCTATTCACTTGAGCAAAAATTCAATGTATCACCCTCGCACTAAGCACATTGATCATCGGTATCATTAGATCCGAGATGCAGTGTCAAAGAAGTTTTTCCAGTTGAGGAAAATCCACACCAACAAGAACATTTCAGATATGTTGACCAAAGTTGTTCAACAACAAAAATTTGAGTTTTGCAGAAGCGCGTCAGGATTGACGCATCCCTCCATCTAAGTCGGGAGGGGGAGATTGATGGGCCAGCTGCAAAAGGAAAAAAGCAAAAGAAAACATGGAGGCATGTTTTCTGCGCAGGAGACAGGGAAAAGGAAAAGTAGCAGAAGACAGGGAAAAGAGAACAACCTGCAGCCGGCATTGGAGAGAGAGCTGGAGAGAGAGTGTGGGATATAATCCCATATCGGCAGTCGAAGAAGAAGAAGAGGTGAGAGTGCAGAAATCCTGAAGGCAGAGAGTCAAAACTGCAGAAGGAAGAAAACATCTTCATCCAAGTAGAGAGTGAAGAGTGTTTTACTACATGTTGAGAGTGTAGTTGTGGTTAGGTAGCAAAGCAAGTGTGAGAGAGAGTTTCCTTCAAGTAGTTGTTCTTGAAGTTGTGTATCTCTTGTAACCACATTATCATAGTGGAAGTTCTTGTTGTTGCTCCCCCGTGGACGTAGGCATTTTGCTGAACCACGTTATTTCTGGTGTTCACTTTCCTTTACTCGTTTTATTTCTCTGCATATTATCCTTTTGTGGTTGGAGTTGTTATTTCCATTCTATTAATTTTCCCAACAGCACAAAACAACAATTTCGAAGCAACATCAAGCACTGGCTAAGTTGTTCCATTCCAAATAAGATTTGGCTTGCAAAACCGCCAACGCTTCTTTTGGTTGCTGCTGGGAATGTGAAACTGGACTAAAAGTTTTCAACTTCAATGTTTCCAGAAATCATAGATGGATCAAATTCAGAAACCAAATCAGATACACAAAGCAAAGTAATTTGGATATGTAGATACCAAAACCAAATGAAAAAGCATACCTCTGGAGAAGTAGCTCAGCCAAAAACGCAGAGAGAGAAAGGAGGAGAGTCCCAGTTCCCAACTTATTGGTCAGCCACGTGTTCTGGTCCTCTTATTGGGCCACATAGGAGTTAGTGAAATGACGATATTAGTCCAAGAGTTGAACTCAGTTCGATCTTTTTCGAAAATGGTGAAGCCTTTGTCATCGTCGTCCTCTACGAGCCGGGACGCCGTTGCCCTTTTCAATTCTCTGAGAACGGCTTACTCCGCCACTCCTACCGCTCTCAAGGTTTTTTCTTCTCTCTCTCTTTTTCTTTTCTATTGAAATTCTCAAACATCTTAACCAAATTTCTCATATTGGTTTTGTTTTGTGTTCAATCCTCAGGTCATTGATCTCTATGTTGGTTTCGCTATATCCACAGCTATCATCCAGGTAATGCATCGTCTCCATTTTCATGTTTTCAATTCGATTCCATCTAATTAAGGTAATCGTTAAATTGTGGAATTGGGGATGCCCCATTTTGATGTAATCTTAAGTAAATGGAAATACTTTTTTATTGATTTGAGAAATAAGATAAGTTGAGTGCTTGAATTGTCTTCTCTAATCTTTTCGTGTGACCAAGTTCTGGTTTTTCTGAACCAAGTTGTGAAAAGAAGGCTGCTTCTTGTTGTGATCTTATTCAGTTCTAGATAAGGGCTTCTGGGTATGTGCATTATGAAACTTTTGAGACCCAGTTTCAATTGTATGAGAATAATCATGATTTCTGGTAGTGACTCTGATTTTTGTTTTTATAATGAATACTGAATGGTGTAAGTAACTACAGAATTCTAGCATCACAAGAATTTCTCGTTTTCTTGAACTTCAGTCCCTAGATTAGCTTAATCTGTGAATTACAGTCTCTCTTATGTTACTCATCATGGTCAGAGTTTATCAGATGTGTTTTCCGTTTGATCTTTTGATTATTGAAACAATGCGTTGATCTTAATTATGGCTTGCTGTGATTGTTAACAATCATGTCATTCGTATTGTTTTGATCTAAATTATATCTTCCTGTCTTCATAGGGTTCCATACTTCCATGCTCTTCACTATATTCATACAATTAAAAACATTCTCCGCCAAAATGAAGCCTTGTTCTTCAGTTAACATATGCTTTTGTGTTCAAAGCTTAAGAGAGTTCAGAAGAAATTTGCAAGCAGAGGGATTAGTTTCAACTACACCCAATTGAGATATTTTAGGCATTTTGAACTTGTCTGAAATAAGTTAAGTTTAGTGCTTGATGGTCTTTGTTGCCAAGCATCTTTCTTTTTAAGTAACAGTAATGAAATGGCTTTTCTTATCTTGGTAGTTGTGGTTTCTTGTAATTTAACATCCATTTCTGGGAGATGATGTTATGCATTTTAATAAATTGAAATTAGTTGCATCTTACTAACTAGGATTAACAACCTGTTGTTATTGTTTTTTTTTTTTTTTCCAGTACAAATGCATACATTCTGTTTCATGCTTCAATTGTTTCAATCATAAGGCCTTCTACATTGAGGTGTGACAGTATGTATAGTTTTGTGTTCCACAAGTCACCATTATGCTAGCATCTATAAAATAAATGTTTTTCCATACTTGGTTTGTAGAGTCTGGTCTGACTTGTGAATTGTTTTTAAAAGGCTTTTGAAGCACCAGTTGCTGTAATGTGAAAAGGGACTTGAAGAATCGAACTTTTAGACAAACTAAACAATGCAGGTCATATAACTCAAGGAAGAGGACATATACCAGTTAATCAAACACAAGCTTTAGTCCAGTTTTCCTCTACCTCTTGGGGTCTTATCTTAATACACGGACACAAGACATGAAGCTCTACTACATAAATTGCATAATGAATATCAAAATTTGTTAGGATATAGGCATTACATGAGCATGACAACATGTAGCATAACTCATACATGAAAATATTATTTACATATCATTTGTCTTGATATCGATTCAATGTTGTGAAGTTCAGTCTCGGTTCTTGATAGAGAAAAGTCTTCAAATTTGTTTTTGTTGGAGTGTTTGGGCTTTATATGTTAAAGGACATAATGTCCTATAGACTACACGCGGAGCGCATCTTTTTCAACTGTTTGATTCACCATATCCACTTCTCTGTTGCCTAAATGGAATCCTGTGTTGGAACTTGATGTTGGTTAAATTAATTCTTGGGCCCGTAATTCTTTATTTGATTATCTACTTTGCTGCCGTGACCAGGTAGTCTACATGGCTCCAGCAATGATTTTTTCTCAACAAAAGGGATCCCATTTGCCTGGCAATACATAACACTCTAATGTAGGCCGATCCATATATATCTGTCTGACTGAACTGAATTAACAAAACCAACAAGGTGCCTTTTTCTAGCTGACACTCAAAAGAAGGCAGGTGAATCTCTGCATGACAATGAGAACTGCCCTGCATTAGATTCAACAATCACCGCAGACGGGCCATTGTCCTTATTGAGCTTACGCCCTATTCCAAAGTCAAAAATGACGCACCCCCGTATATGCACTGAAAGTGAGAAAAAGACAATAGCAGATGAATTAGATTTTCTGGGGATATAGTGGTGTGCTTAACTGAATTTTGAATAGTTGGCAAACCAATTTTGCTATGGCTTATAGCATTTCTCTTTCTATAAAATAAGTACAATTAATAAACAAATGAACTATAGAATCAGAACCAACTTTTCATTAGGCATCCTGGAGTTCATTAGCCAGGGAGAGGGACAATGTGAAAGAGTGAGTTTAATTACACGGTGAAAGCATCCTGGAATTCATAGTAACTATAAAGCCTTGGATTCCGCTACTTCTTCCCAAACTGATATGGATTAGTAAACCATGAATCAATATCGTTAAAGTAATGATAACGCAGTGGATTTTCATGGTAGAAGCCTTTCCCTCCTCCATCACCATTGGCAATCTTAAACTTTGTTGCTTCCCCAAAGACCATGCCATGACGCTGGGTCTATAATGCAACCATACAACACAAGGCCGAAGTTGTTGCCACCCGCATGGAAAACCTTTCCGCCAAAGTTGACCTGACACGCAGAGGGAAGATCAGGGTTTTTGTTCAAAGAGTGGAGTAACCCGTGAAACTGCAGCTTGGTTGACAAGAACTTTTTACAATCAGGTTTTCCTTCTTAATCACCCAAAAGAAAAAGGTATTAACCATGTTTCTGGTCATAAATATAAGGGCTTCCACCAGGTCCTCCGCCGTCATGGTGGAGTAGTTTAATTCTTTTTGGATGAGCCCGACTTGCACTACTAGATGTTGCATCATCTTCATCGTCAGAGTGTTGAGGGCCTCGCTTGGTATTAGTGCCAACATTGCTCTGCTCCTCCGCATCTTCCTCATATACCATACGCACACCACACTTCTTCACTTGCACAATTTCCTCGCGGATACGAACATCCTTCAATTGCAGACTTGTTAGGGCGCGTATTCCTGGTGGCCCCAAGCAGAAGGGACTAAATGAGAGTACAGGCTGATAGTAGATATCCTGCCACTCTTGTTTAGGGTAGCTAACATCACGGTGCACATAGAAGAACCAAATGTGATCCGACTTAAAACCCAAACGATGTACCAAAGCCAGCCAAGGGTTGTCCATTAATCTTCAATGAGCATACAATGCTCATCTCAACCGAAGACGGGAGTGGTTTTAGGGGTCTAAAAACGACACACCAGGTGAATCCCATCCACTTTTTACTAAACCAGCCTGGATGCAGCTCTACAGTTATCAAAGACCCCACACTTTGGTGATTGTACCACTCTGGAATTTCATTTCCAGGAGCAATGAAGTCAAATGTTCTATGCTTAAAATGTACGGAAGAACTCCAACGTCGAAACTTAAGGTAGCGTGCTAGCAACGAAAGTGCTACACGCTTGTAGCTTTCATTCTCCGCAATTTTGAAACAGTTAACACAACTTGCAAATAACACGGAATTGCATTCCCCTATTTGATTGACCATTGTATCTAATGAAATGCAGTTCCTAAGGGTTACCCATACATGAGATGGAAGCTCCGGTAATGTCCGAAGCTTGCGGCACCAGTCCAAATGAAGATTTTCAAGTCTAGAGAGTTGGCCAATGCTTTCGGGTAGTCTAACAAATTGGTTTTTCCTCAAATCTAATCTTCTCAATAAGGTTAAGCATCCAAAGTCAATGGGGATTGCTTCTTCAGAAAGATTGCAGTCACTTAGATTCAGGTAGGTTAATGAACGCAAACTAGATAAACAAGCCAACGACAATCTTGCGGGAATGCAACTTCTTTTCAGCAATAACTGAAAGGGGTTGAAGATCATACTCCATGATTTAGGTGACTGTGCTTTACATCCACCAAGAGATAACTCTTCGAGGTTTTTCAAAAGACCAATAGAGGAGGGCACTTCTCTTATGCCACTTCCACTCACATCAAGCTTCTTCAAACAGGCAACATGACCCAACTCATCTGGCAATTTGTCAAGCTTTGAGCAACCAGAAAGATTGAGATCTTTGAGAGATTTTAAACCACCTACACTGCTTGGAAGACACACAAGATGTTTGCAATCTCTTCCATGTTTAGCAGAGAAAGTCTTTCAAGCATTCTAGTAGACGTAGGTAGTTCTCTTATACCAGTGTCCTTCAGATAAAGCTTCTCCAAACTTTCTAAAAGTCCTACATCATTCGGTAGTTTGTTAACCTTTGAGCAACCAGACAGATTAAGAACTTTGAGAGATTTTAAGCCACGTATACTACTTGAAAAATGTACTAGATTCTTGCAATCTTTCAAGTTCAGCACAGTAAGTCTTTCAAGCACTTCAATTCCTGGGTCAACCTCACACAATCTTATACAACCTTCAAGAAACAGGAACTCGAGGTATGGCATGCCTTTAAAGTTTGAGGTGTTGACAAGATTCAGAGAGTGACTCAGATTAATGCTTTTCAAATTGTATAAAGGCTGCATGTCAAGTAAAAAGCATAGAAAAAGTTAGCTTCCATGATATACTCAACAATTATTTTAAGTAATAAAAGAATGATACAGTAATTATAGCATACCTCAGTTCCTATCCGAAAATGATTGATACAACTATGACACAAGCAAAGTTCGAGCAGCTTCTGAGGGTTAAAATGCAATGGCAGAGATTTTAACGGATACCTCGTCCAATCAACAATTCGTAAACTATTGGGGAGATATTCAAGCCCCATAGGTAGACTTCCATTATTAATTTTCAGGTATCTCAATTTGTTCATCATTGAAAATGATTTTCGATTCATGTCCACCTTTACTTCAGACTCGGTTGAGTCCACAAATATGCCTTATATTGCTTCAGTTCCCTATTAAACCAATTTTGTCATATCATAATAAGCAGATTTAGTACTTAGTAGACTGACTTGTCATATAACGTATTGGCAAATAACAATTCAAATTATTCTTGTACTAAATCTCTTACAGAATTATTGGTCAAGACATGTTTGATATCTTCAAAAAGCCACAACCTACTGCACCTGCCCGACTCGTTAGGAGATTCGCGGTGGACAATTTCCCGTCCCATTTCTTGGAGCAAATCGTGCATCCTTAGTCTTCCATGTGAAACAGTCAAGAGAGATCTTTCCATCAGGACTTTTATTCCAATAATTGCATAAACATCGCAACTGTTGAAGGATATTGACATAATGTGTGCCTCTACAAACTAGGGTTTAGAGTTGTAATAGGAATGTGTTTTAGGTATTCAATTGTAATCGGATTCTATTACCTTTTGGGTACCTTGTAACTCCCTATTTAAAGGGCTCCTATTATCAATGATAACACACAATTCTATTCACCTACAACACGTTATCAGCACGAGTTCTAACCCTAGCACAAAAGAAAAAAAAAACCTAAAATTTCTGCAGCCCCTAACCCGAGCCAAAAACTACCTCCCTGCTGCAGCCCTCCTGCCGCAAGCCACTGCAGCCTTCTGCTGCCCTTGCCGCTCACCAGCCCACCGGCCTACTTGCAAGCCCGCGTTGCCCAGCTCACCTACAACACGTTATCACCTGCTGCCTCCTGCCCCGCCTCCACTGCAGCCCGCGCTGCACACCAGCCCGCAGCCCGCAGCGACCAATTCGGCCCTGCCCACTCGACCCTGCCCAGCCACAGCTGCTGCATCCTTCCTGCCGCCTTCCTGCAGCCCCCTTGCCTGCACACCCGCGCAGCACCAAACGAAGAAGACCAGAAGAAAGAAAAGAAAGAAAGACCGAAGAAAAAAAAAACAAAGAAAGAAAGAGAAGGGCTGGGCCCGGAAGAAAAAAAAAAAAGGGGGAAGGGTGAAGGGCTGGGCCCGGAAAGAAAAAAAAATGAGGAAGAAAAAGAAAAAAAAGGAAGGGAGAAGGGCAGCCCACCAACTGCCAATTTTCCGACCAGATTCCAGCGATCTTAATTTAGCTACACGCCTGCATCAACACGCGCGTGTCTTCAAGCTAAGAACAATCACGTAAGTTTTTATAATTAAGGTTGCTGTTTTCTTGTATTTAAATTCATTTTATTTTCTGCAAATATTGAAATATATGTTGCCAAATGATTTTGATATTTAACAAAGCGGAATTGTGGGGATTCACGCTTAACGAACTAAGAGTGTTCGTATGAACTAAGAGTGTTCATAATTAAACGAACTAAGAGTGTTCGTGTGAACTAAGAGCGTTCACAATGCTTGGACTAAGAGCGTCCGTAAGCATCAAATTGTGACCATATTAAAACAGCATTGTTTGGTCTAATTCAAAAGAGATTCTTGGAAATTGATTTCTTGGTAGCATAGCTCGGAAATCTTATTGTTTTAGTTTTCGTGGAAGTTTAACTCCGAAACTAATATATCTTCTCTTCTTATTTTCAGGATGTCGAATGAACCTAGACTCGACTTTCCCATGCTTGACTCAACAGGCTCGGATTACCACAGTTGGGTAACCGATGTTGAGAATCATCTCACTTCAAGGGAATATTACCCATAATCCAGGCACCTAACCCGGATATGAGTTCAACGAACATCTACAAAGCATGCTCAAGCAGTTATCTTGATGCGACGATATGGACAAGGCACTCAAATTGGAGTATGTCGATCAAGGATGCAAGAGAGCTATGGGTAGCGCTAGATGAGCGCTTTGGCAATGTCCAAGATTCCCTCCTCCCTGACTTGAAGGTTCAATGGAACAATCTGCGCTTTGCTGACTTCAAGTCTGTTACTGAATATAATTCAGAGGCTCTTCGCTTACAATCCATGTTGAGATTCTGTGGGCAACCTGTCACAGAGCAAGAGCTAATTGAGAAAACTCTCTCCACCTTCCCTGTTTCAGCCATTGTGGTATCAAAGCAATACCGTACTGAAGTCAATGCTGGACAGATCACGAGGTTCCATCAGCTTATTAATATTATATCTGTAGCTGAGAAACATGATAACATACTCGTGAGGAATTATAATTCAAGGCCCATTGGAACTAAGAGCGTTCATGAGGCGAATTATAATGCACCCAAAGGAGGGCGCAAGGAGCGGTACCCTAAGAATGGGGGACATGAGGGACGTATGGGCCCATATAACCGCCCTAACCAGGAAGGAAACCGCAAGTTTGGTGCGGATACACGTGGTGGTAATGCCACACGTGGGAGAGAGGGTCGTGGTATCCCTAGCCGTAATGATGGCTCAATGGGTAGTGGTGGTGGCACCAACCCTCTTAGGGAACGCCCGCAACGTGCACAACGTGCACCTCAATTAAAGGGAGGCAACCGCAATGATGAGTGTCATCGATGTGGATCAATTGAGCATTGGTTCAAGCAATGCAAGGCAAGTGAGGAACTAGCTGCAAGCTACAGAGCATATAGAGACATGAGAGAGCAAGAAGTGTACCTTGCAGAAGAAGAAGAAGATGGTGGAGATGTCAATTTCACCATAGAGGGCTTTAAAGATGAAGATAAAGTGCACATGGATGCAACCGACTTTGATTAGATTAGTCCTTTTTATTTTTCCAAGAACTTTTGTAATGGCAATTTGCCTTAGTCAATAAATGACAATTGTCTTAAACTCTTTCTTATGTGGCGGACCCAATAAAATGTGATGTCTAGGAAAGTCATTGAGATTATTGGTACTTAAGAGAGTCTTGCTCCACCAACATCTCTCTCTACTTTCCTGGTCATATTTGATTAGAGTTACCAAATGGATAGAGTGACTACAATGTGTCTTACTTTGATTTTATTTTGGATTAGATTTTGGAAATGTAATCATTGGCTATAATAAAGTGTCAATTCGTTTACTTAATGTCTTGGACATACCTTAATTCGAACTTTATTATAAGAGCAATGGTTTTTCATGTGGAAACACATTATGAGAATGGACAGAGTTCCTTTGCATCACTCTAATGACTACGGACTAACGAGTATTAGAGAAACTTATGTGTCGCTCTAGTGGGTTGTATGCAACCACTATTTGAGTTATGAATCCAACTATGTCATGAGAGACGACTTATGGGATTTTGACACATATAAGCTTTGACATGATGATCCGTGTATTAAAGACTTTACACGGACATCCATTTTCAGAACGAAGAAAAGTAAGAACCAAGAATTGGTTCGAGGAGCTGCACATGCGCCTCATGGCGCCATGATTGTGCAAAGATAGGCCATACATGGCCAGTGCCGTCTACCCCCTGCGGCAAATACATGACTCCTCTATCTACTTCTCAAGTTTATTGTGACACTATGGCTTCACCAAAACCTTTATTGGTTGATTATAAAGCCCATGTTTCGTTCTGTAAAGCCTGTTATTTAGGATTGAGACCATCCTATGCAAAGGAGATGAGGAAATAATTCCATTCTCACAAAGACTCTAAGGGAATTCTATGGATTTGATCAACCAACTTGCGGACCATATAGATGTTTTATGGTGTTGGTTGATACGCAAACACGCTGGTCACGTGTTGTGCCATTATCCACTCGTAATGCTGCTTATACTACACTCCTAGCACATAACATATGGCTACGGGCTCACTACCCAGATCATCCCATTCAGTCAATTTGACTTGATAATGCTAGAGAGTTTACATCGACAGTTTTCGATGACTATTGCATATCATTGGGTATTGATATCAAGTATCATATTCCCATGTACACACCCAATTGGTCTCGCGGAAAAGCCACCATTAAACGACTACAATGGTAGCCCGGACATTGGTAATGCGCACCAATATTTCCGCTTGGGTTATGCAATAACGCATGCAGCTATGCTAATTCGTCTACGACTCATAGCAGCCACTCAACTTTTATTTGCGTTACAGCTAGTGACTGGGTTCGAGTTTAATATCTCGTATTTAGCATATTTGAGTGTGCGGTTCATGTGCCAATTGCGTCGCCACACGCGCATCAACATGAGTATTGCAACGAATGCATATATATATATATATATATATGTTGGACATGAGTCTCCAACTATAAGTCCGCTATGTAGAACCCTTGACAGGCGATCTCTATTTCGCTGGATTTGAATTCTCACACTTTGATGAGACAGTCTTCCGTCGTTAGGGGGAGATTAGAACGTCAATGTTCAACAGAACGACAGGAATTGTCGTGGTCTGTCCCCACTATGTCTCATCTTGATCCCCTCCCCTAAAAGTGACGAGATCACATCTATACCTGTGCAAACATGCCTGCAAGGATTGATGTCCCCACAAGAGGACATGGTGTCACCCAGAGAAGATGGGTACTGCACCACTACCATGGATGGTAGTATGGTGACGCCACAAAGGTGGCATAATGGCGTCATAGGCCATGGGTTCCACTAGAGAGAGTAGGAGACCATAGGTTCGATGGATTCTCGCCCTAAGAAGAGAGCGAGTTTGGCACAACTTGATCCATTGATCATTGATACTCATAATCCGTCTCATGAGAATATTTTGGATTGTGGTTATGTCCGAGACATCGTTGGGGGACGCCTCAATGTTAGAACCAATTCCTAAGAATATAGAGATCTCTACGAACTACACTAGTGTAAATGAGGACGTGGAATTATTGAGACCAATGACATCAAACCTTACTCCGTTGAAGAATGCCAACGTAGAGAAAATTGGCCTAAATGGAAAGATGCGATCCAGGTTGAATTGGATTCACTAACGAAGAGGAAGGATTTCGTGCTAAGATGCCAACACCTCCTAACATAAAACCTATTGACATTAATAGGTCTTCGTTAGATAGCGTGAGAGAAAAAAGAGATGGTAATCTCGCCTTATGGCGCAAGGTTTCTCACAACGCCCTGGAATCGACTACGAGAAGACATATTCTCTCGTAATGGATGTCTTGCACTCCACTACCTTGTCAGTTTGGTAGTTTCACAAATAACTGAACATGCAGCTTACGAATGTGGTCCACTACGTATCTCTATGGGGATCTAGATACGGAATATAACGAAGGTTCTTGTGGACTTCATTTACCCAAGTCAAGTGGCTCTAGACCACGGAGCGCATTTGCAACAAGGTTGAAATGCTCACTAAAATGACTACTTGATTGGGAAGGGATATGATGAACTATGCCCACGCGTTTCCATGACAAGTTCCTGATTTACAATTGTCGCGGTTTATGTTGACAAACATAATTGGAACCCTTAAGAGTTTAGGGAAACCGCTGAACACCTGAAATCCGAGTTTGAGAGGAATGACCTTGGGAGAACACGGTTTTGTCTAAATTCAGAACTTGTATACCGTGTCAAGAGACATTTTTGATAAAGTCAAAGATGCACCATGGTCGTCCGTAGTCTTGGCCCTAAAAGGGATCCGTTTCGTCCCAGGGATGATGACGAAGACGTGTTAATAGCAGAAGTGCTTACTTATGTACAATAGGAGCATTATTGTACTTAGCACAACACAGGACCGGACACCTCAATTATTATGAACTTTTTGGCTAGATATAGCCCCGCGCCAACGCAACTCCATTAGATGGTATAAAGACAATCTTTCGATATTTGAGAGGTACGATTGATATGGGCTTTTCTATCCCTACAGAAAGAAAGGATGACGGAAGTGGGATCGGACCCCACAAGGCAGAATGCCACCTTCCGTGCTCCTCCTCCCCTCCATCAAAATGACAACAAGCACTTTTAAATACTGAAGTGAACCAAATCCGATAAGAGGATAATGTAGCGGACTTATTTACTAAGTCGTTACCAAAATCCACCTTCGAGAAACATGTGAAGAACATCGGATTGAGAAAGTTATCCGAACTCCCATGATTGTAGCAATCAGGGGGAGATATTGACATCAAGGGGAGGCATGATGTCTACATGTTCGATCTCGAAGAGTGAAGGACGTGTTGTGCTCTTTTTGTCCTTCGACCAGGGTTATTTTTGTCCCACAGGGTTTTTGTTACCTGGCAAAGTTTTTAACGAGGCAACAATTAAAGCGTCATCACCAAGTTTGAGCGGCACAAGGGGGAGTGTTGAAGGATATCGACATAATGTGTGCCTCTACAAACTAGGGTTTAGAGTTGTAATAGGAATGTGTTTTAGGTATTCAATTGTAATCGGATACTATTACCTTTTGGGTACCTTGTAACTCCCTATTTAAAGGGCTCCTATTATCAATGATAACACACAATTCTATTCTCCTACAACAGCAACTATTTAATACTTCAGTTACTCGATCTTTGTCCTGTCCATTAAAGAAACATGCAATGTCTAGAAATATTTTCTTCTCTTCGGAATCTAGATCATTGTAACTTATTTTAAGTATGTCAAAAATTTCCAAGTTACAAACTCTTCCCAGTTTTTTCAATGCACTCTTCCATTCACTTAGATCTCTTCCATACAAAAAAGAACCCAGTACTTCAAGAGCTAAAGGAAGACCTTTGGCATAGTTTATAACAGATTTTGACATAGCAAGAAAATCTTCTTCAGGGTAACCTCTTTTGAATTCTTTCCAGCTAAAAAGCTGAAGAGAATCATCATCATTTAATTCTTCTGCCTTCAATCTTCTCTCCACTCCATGTTCAATCAACAAATGCTCATTTCTAGTTATGATAAGAACTCTACTCCCTGAACCAAACCACTCTTGGCTTCCTGCCAAATATTTTAAATGGCTTGAATGGTTCACATCATCGAGAACGAGAAGAACTTTTTGGTGACCTAACAACCTCCTTATAATGGTGGCTCCGTCATGAAGGTCTGATATGTCGGACTTTTTTGTCCAAATCCCAGAGAGAAGTTGCTTTTGTAGATTAAGTAGACCACTTCTTTCAACGAAGTTTCTAACATCAGTAAGAAGGAAACTAAATTCATATTCACGAGCGATTCTCTCATACACCACTCTTACCATAGTTGTCTTACCAATCCCGCCCATTCCCCATATCCCAATGAAGCGGACGTCATCATCCAGTCCTACACCTAAAAGAAAATTGAGTTGCTGCAATCTTGAGTGAATTCCAACTAGATTTTCTGCGTAACTGCATGATGTCGGTTGCAATTTTGTCCATATAACATCAACAATATCTTTAATGAGCTTTGATTCATACCTACAACACAGAATAGACTAAACTTATCAGGTTATTGATATGAAGATTTAGTTAATGGAAATGTGTCTGCATTGGACTTGATTTCTTTTATATTCTTGTAATGACATTTAAGAAAAGCCTCATAAGCTCAATTGGTTAGCTGCCTATATTATTTGTGAAAAAAAGAATGAAGAGCGCAAAAATTAATTACTGTAAATTAATGGCAAGAGACAAAAAGAAAAGAGTATATGCATACCATTCCTTTGAATTCCACCCAGAGAAACTTGCCACTTCTGTTAAAGCATATCTCCAGCTTCTCACTTTCTCTCTGTCATTTCTAAACCTTTCTTCGTGATTAGCGAAGGCTTCTCTAAAACTCCCTGTTTGCTTTCGTACATCAGAGGGATCGACATCATAGAAAATTGGCATCACTGTTTCTCTTGCTTTCATGCATTCAAGAATTCTTACAATTTCATCCAAGCACCTTGTTGACGATGCATAATTTTTTGAGAGAACAATGAGAGCAAATCTTGATTCTTCAATTGCAGCAAAAAGTTCTGGAGAAATAGCTCCCCCTTTTTGAAGTTCAGGATCATCCCTGAAAGTTATGATTCCTTGATGTTCCAATGCAGTGTATAAGTGGTCTGTAAAAGCCCTGCGAGTGTCATTGCCTCTAAAGCTCAGAAAAACATCATATTTCCACTGAGGATTTAATGGGGGGAAAGATGTAGAGGTTCTTTGTATGGTCATTAGAAGAGTTAGTGTACGAAGACTATATATACGAGTAACCCCAGGAGCTTTCAACACTAGCTATTTCAAGGCTTGGAATCAACTATCATGGAAAACATGTATTTGTGTTTCCTGGTTTTTCTTCCCCACTGCATAAAAAGTAGAAAAGATGAAAATTATTCCTAGTCAATCCACTATAAATAAATATTCATTCAAAAAGGAGTTGTATAATTGACTATGAAGCAACAAACATTAGCTGCCATGGTTTCTGTGGTCGATTTTTATTCCTTGGCTTTCTCTAGCTTGTTCGGGTATCTAAAATACACAGAGACACAAAACACTAGCTCCTTGTAAACTAAAAAGAAATATACTCAAGAACACGATTGGTGTCAGAATGATTCATTGAAACACAGTTAAAACAAATTTTACTTTTTCTTATATTTGGCTGAAACCCCTAGTCAGAGTAATAGACAGTTAAACATTAGCAGCAGCCGCAAATGCATATACAGATACACTATTACATAACAATATATCCTATTTGACCAAAAGTTATGACTGAAACTAATGAGTGCCCAAGTATACATTTATGTTCCGAAAATTCATGAGAAATTGAAAATATAAGTCCATGATCAGTTAAGAACTGGTGCCTCTTTTACAACAAATCATGAGCAGAACTGCAGAAATGCGAACCAGAGAAAAAGACGAGAAAAACATAGCAACATATGTAAGTAAATTAAAATTGTAAAAACAAATACAAAAATGGGATAGAAATCAGGGAACTTAACATGGGTTTCTTGGAAATTTGAAGTTGGGATCAGATGGACTTCAAATATAGCAGTTTTTTGATCAATCGATGTTCATGTCATTCTTTCCAGTGACAGAAAAGATCAAGAAAGAATAGAAACCAAGTGGTGAGAGACTTCACTTTTGAGAGAGAGAGAGAGATCTATCATATCTAGTGGTGGGTGAAGACTTGAGCAGGAATTGTTGGAGATCAAAGTAGATACTATACCTCTCTTTAATTCTTTAGTGAAGAGTTGTTGGAAAAATTGACCATTGGTTTCACAATGGCGCCAAGTAAATCAGTACAACAATGTCCTACGAACGCAAGTGCTTTGTGTCACCCGCCAAGTAAATCAGTACAACAATGTCCTATAAACACAAGTGCTTTGTGTCACCCAAATATTATCGACATATTTGGCTTGAAATTCTATCACACGCAAACGGCAGACGGCCTGTTGAGAATAAAAATTGTCGTTCCACACTAAAAGTTATAGAGTGTTGTTCCACACTAAAAGTTAAGATCTTGGTAAAAAAGATACAAAGGTTTCGATATCCTGGATCAAATCAGCCCAAATAACAGGAAAGAAAGTTGGACTATGAATAAATATATGTGTGTGTGTGTGTGTGTGTGTGTATATATATATATATATATATATACGGAGGCGTTCCAAAGAGGACGTCCGCACTTTCGCTAAAGTGCAGACGGCGCTGCTGCAGCTAGGCTCGGGGCGCGACGGAGCGGCGAGGGATGCCGGAAGGACGCCAGGGTCGGGCGGAGCCGTCTACAGTCGGTGGAGTCGCCGGCGACGTCGTTGGAGGGCTGCCCAGAAAACCTGCAGTTGCAGGTCGGGTTGTTGCCCAGAACCCGCAACCCCGACCTCCTCCGACCTTGAACACTGCCCAGAACAGTCCAAGATGCCTCCGGCCTCCCTCCTGCAAGCCGCGCGCTGCCGCAGCCACCTGGAACGCCTCCGTTGCATCGCCGTCCGCACTTTAGCGAAGTGCGGACGTCCGCTTCAGAACGGGCCTCTATATATATATATATATATATATTATCATCTGAAAGGTAACACTCATAACCACAGAGAACTACGAGCATCAATAAATTGACCAATTTATACTTCCCTACATGGTGGTATAGCTAAATATTTCTTCTGCTTTGTTACTCTGTTTAAATAATGGAGAAAATTAAATCTAGTTCAGTTTGTGTATAAGAATAAAGGGGAACTCTTCAATGTGCAGGATGTTTTGCTTGAGAAACACCGACTTTGAGGGCTGATTATCAAACAACATTCGGGGAAGCTGTTTCTTCCCAGATGAAGCAATTACTCATTGTAAAGGAAGTTTTTGCTGTCTAATTGCTTATCATTGCTGCGGACTCATCTGATACAAATGATTCAATCTAGTGACGATCTTCAGGAGATTTTGAACGAGCTGCCGGCAAGAAGTTTCAGTATAGACCAAGTACTTGTCTCTGCATCCCAGAAAGCCTTGAACCACTGGAGCCTTCCATTGCATCTTCTTCTTATGTTTGGCACCAGATTTGTAATGAGAAGCACTACAAAAAGTTATGGCAATCTATTTTGCTCTGTTTTTTCTGCTAAAAAGGAGCATAAAATAGTAGTTTTTTAAGTTCCAAGTAAATCAAACTAAACTACTAAAAGAAGAGAGTTCACAGAGTGCAGCAACTAATAATCCAGAACTGATGTTGGATTGGACCAACTCATCTTCTACGTAACGATACGTATTCGATATAAACAGCAAGACATCCAAATATGACTTAAACACAAACTATATAAGCAAAACAGGATTGATCATAGCCTTCAGAGACATTTCATGGTTCATTCTAACCCACTTGCTAACAATGAACCTACACAGGATACTTCACCCCGAACCCAATACATAAAGTCTGTTTGGCTCCAAAACCAGCTGGTGTGCAAACAGTCTCTTTTGAGCGAGAAATTCCACTATAATCAATTGGAGAGAATACAATTAGAGTTTTAGAATAAACTCTCTGCCCAAAACCCTAAATACAATTAGGTTAATGGTCTAATCTCTCTCACCCAAAAGCCAATCCCTGCGGCAATAATACCTTGCTATATATATACCCTATTAACTTAGGGATGCATATATAACCTAATTAACCTAGTCAGCCCATGGGCCCTCCACATTTGATTTTGTCCACCAATCAAATTAAAGTCAATATTCAATAATCTCCACCTTGGCTTTACTTGATGTAAATTCTCCAAAGTAGAACTTCAAAACCAATCACCGCTCCGACATCCCCGTAGGGAATTTCAAATTCTACAAATACCAATCAAGTTCAAGCAATGCTTGAACTTGCTCAATGGAACCGACTTTGTCAACATATCAGCAGGATTATCTGCAGTTCCAATTTTGAGGAGTTGAACATCACCGTCCTCCACCATCTGACGAATCTTGTGAAATTTGACATTGATATGTTTAGTACGAGCATGAGTAACTTGGTTCTCTGCTAAATGAATAGCACTTTGACTGTCACAAAAAATATCCACATATTCTTGAATAATTCCCAAGTCCTCAAGTAAACCACGAAGCCAAACTGCTTCTTTTGCACCCTCTGTTACTGCCATATATTCAGCTTCTGTAGTCGACAAAGCAATTGTAGATTGCAAATTGACTTCCAACTCACCGGTCCACTAGCAAGAGTAAACACATAAGCTGTAGTAGATCGGCACTTATCCAAATCACCTGCGAAATCAGAGTCCACATATCCAACAACACATTGACTCGTCTTATCTTGCTGAAAAACTAATCCAACATCCACAGTACCAAGAATATACCGTAGAATCCACTTCACTGCTTGCCAATGACCTTTACCTGGGTTATGCATATATCTGCTCACCACACTTAAGGCCTGTGAAATATCCGGTCTAGTACACACCATACAATACATCAAGCTACCAACAGCCAGCAGAAGGAACTTTAGCCATATATTTCATATCATCATCTGCTAGGAGACATAGTAGATTTAAGCTTAAAGTGAGAGGCAAGAGGTGTACTTACAGGTTTAGATTTATCATTCATGCCAAACCGATGCAGTACCTTCTTCAAATATTGCTTCTGTGACAAACAAACTTTGCCTCTGATTTATCTCTTTCAATTTCCATGCCCAAAATCTTTTTAGCTTCTCCCAAGTCCTTCATCTCAAATTCACCACTCAATTGTGATTTTAATTTATTTATCTCCACCTTGCTCTTAGATGCAATTAACATATCATCAACATATAAGAGCAAATAAATGAAGGTCCCATCCTGTAGCTTGCGAAAATAAACACATGGATCATAAAGACTCCGAGTGTACTTCTGACCGAAATAAATTTATCAAACCGCTTGTACCACTGCCTTGGAGATTGTTTCAAACCATACAATGATTTATGCAGTTTGCATACCCAATTTTCTTTACCAGCAATTTTAAATCCTTTTGGCTGAGTCATATATATCTCTTCTTTTAATTCACCATGTAAGAAATCAGTTTTTACATCAAACTGTGCAACCAAGACCAATAAAATACGAATAGAAAAATGCTTAACAACAGGAGAAAATACATCATTGTAGTCAATTCCTTCTTTTTGTGCGTAGCCTTTAGCTACCAATCTAGCCTTATACCGTGATCCTTCCTTTTTAGCAAACACCCACTTGCAACCAATTACTCTCTTCCCATGCGGTAACTGAACCAACTCCCATGTTTTATTCTTGTGAAGAGACTTCATCTCCTCACCCATAGCTTTTTTCCATTCTACACAATCTGCCTGTATGGCAACTTCTTCATAAGTAGTAGGAATTTCTTCTTCAGTAACTGGAAGTGCATAAGTCACCATATCATTAAGCGAAGCTGGCTTTTGAGCATTCCTTTTTCCCTTTATAGTTGCAATTGGTCCTTCTTGCTGTGTAGGCTCTTGGGTTGGAGCCTCTAATTCAATACTCATGTCCTCAATATTTAAATCATCTAAATCAACATTAGGACTCACTGGATCAATTGAAGTTTCAACAATTTTTTTTCTTTAACTCCACCTGCTACAAACTCTCTACGGTCATTCTCTGCTCATCAAAATTTTTCTGCTTGTTCTGATCAACCATAATAGCCTCATCAAAAGTCACATCTCTGCTTACAACAACTTTCTTCACATCTGGACACCAAAGCTTAAATCCCTTAACACCCCATTAAATCCCAAGAATATAGCTTTCTTGGCCCTTGGATCTAGCTTGCTTTCCCTGACATGAAAATAAGCAGGACAACCAAAAAATGTAAAAATGATAATCAGTAGCAGGTTTTCCAGACCATACCTCCCTTCATGGGAGTTTTTCCCTCAAGTGCAGTAGGTAACCTATTAATGAGATGGCTTGCATACACAACTGCCTCAGCCCAAAATTCTTTGCCTAATCCAGAATTAGACAACATACACCGAATTTTCTCCAATAAAGTCCGATTCATGCGCTCTGCCACCCCATTCTGTTGTGGTGTCTTTCTAACTGTGAAGTGTCTCACAATGCCCTCATCTTGACGTAGTTTCAAGAACAGATCAGATTTGTATTCACCACCATTATCTAACCTGAGCCTCTTAATTTTTCGACCGGTCTGAGTCTCAATCATCTTCTTCCACTTCACAAATATATCTAAGACTTCATCTTTATGCTTCATGGTGTACACCCATACTCTTCTAGAAAAGTCATCAACAAAAGAGACATAATAATGCTTACCTCCCAAAGATGCAGTTTTGGTAGGTCCCCATACATCAGTGTGAACATAATCTAGAGTACCTTTAGTCTGATGAACTGCAGTGCCAAATTTAACTCTCTAGTCTGTTTTCCCAAGACACAATGTTCACAAAATTCTAATTTTCCTGTCTTTGCACCTTTCAATAGACCTTGCTTCACTAATCCCTGCATTGCTTTCTCACCAGCATGTCCAAGACGCATATGCCATAATTTTGTATTGTCTGCATCATCATCATATGTAGTCTCAGATATTGCTGTTTCACCTGTCACTGTGCTCCCTTGTAGAAAATACAAATTTCTAAACCTTTCACCTCTCATCATCACAAGTGAACCATAGACAACTTTAGCAACTCCACTTTTCAATGTAATTGTGTGCCCTTTTGATTCTAAAGTTCCCAAAGAGATAAGATTTTTCTTCAAATTTGGAACATACCGGACATTAGTTAATTCTCTGACTACTCCATCATGCATCTTGAGACGAATTGTACCAATCCCTCTTGTTCTGCGAGGACTGTTGTCTCCCATCAAAACTACTCCACCATTCAACTCCTTGAAAGTAGAGAACCATTCCCTATTAGGGCACATATTATGTGAACAACCTGAATCCATAATCCACTTGTCAGAATAACCAACTGCAGATGAACTATCCAAAGCAAACTAAATCTCATCTTCTTCAAAATCTTCAAAAGCTGATGAACAACTCAAAGCAAAATCAAAGTCGTCATCTTCATCATCTCTTACAACATTCACTTCAGAATCCTTCTTGTCTCTATTCTTCAACTTAGGACAATCTTTCTTCCAATGACCTTTGTTGCGACAAAAAACACACTCATCTTTTGCAGGAAATTTACTTCTTGACTTGGAACGAGATTTACCTCTTTTTCCAGTAGGTTTTCTCTCATCAGATCTACCCCTTACTACAAGTGCTTCACCTGAAACATTATGAAGTTGCTTCTCTTTCTTTCTGCACTCATTATTTATCAATGAATTACACACATCATCAAATTTCACATCATTCTTTCCATGCAACAAAGTTGTAATCAAATACTCATACTCATCAGGAAGAGAATTTAGCAAACACAACGCTTTATCCTCATCACTAATTTTCACATCCAAATTAGCCAAATCTGCAAGTATCTTATTGAAATCACTGATGTGTTCAGACACAGAAACACCCTGTCGATAATTAAATCGAAAAAGCCTCCAGGTGAACCGATTTTCAGCACTCTTGATCATATATTGGTCTTCTAATTTCTTCCACAACGCTTTTGCAGAAGTTTCTTTCATGACAAAGAATTTCTGATCTTTAGCAAGGCACATTCTGATAGAACCACAAGCCCACTTGTTAATTCTCGCCCACTCTACATCATCTATGTCTGCAGGTTTATCTTCCAGAGCTATATCCAATTCTTGTTAACACAAGACATCCATCATCTCACACTGCCACATGCCAAAATTGTTGGTGCCATTAAACTTTTCAACTTCAAATTTGGCATTACCAATTGATGGCCTGGAAGTCGACCAACGCGAAGAACCTGAAGACTCAGTCCCTTTCTTTTTCTCTTCAACCATGATTTCCAATCAATGAATCAACTCCCAATTCAGAACCTGGCTCTGATACCAGTTTGTTGTGCGGAAGCGTAACAAACACAATATTGATATGGAACTAGATGAGCGACCAAACAACGAAAAAGAAAGCAAACACAAAAACACAAGAATTTATAGTGGTTCACTCAATCAATGTGATTAAGCTACGTCCACTTCGGAGCCAGCGAGAAATTCCACTATAATCAATTGGAGAGAATACAATTAGAGTTTTAGAATAAACTCTCTGCCCAAAACCCTAAATACAATTAGGTTAATTGTCTAATCTCTCTCACCCAAAAGCCAATCCCTGCGGCAGTAATACCTTGCTATATATATACCCTATTAACTTAAGGATGCATATATAACCTAATTAACCTAGTCAGCCCATGGGCCCATCACATTTGATTTTGTCCACCATCAAATTAAAGTCAATATTCAATACATGGTTCATTCTAACCCACTTGCTAACAATGAACATACACAGGATACTTCACCCCGAACCCAATACATAAAGTCAACATGCATAAACAAAAGCCAAGACCCTTTTATACTGTGTATTATAGATGCCATTAAAGAAACAAATGCTTAGGCACATCTAGATGATAATCGAGGTATTCGAATTACACCAAGAAGATTTAACTCATCAATCGATCAATGATGAAACTCATAGAGAACACTCCTCGTTTAATCATTACAGAAAATGTAGCTGTCAGCTGTTAGCGATTTCAAGTCTATATTGGTATGCACATAATTAAGCCAGGAAAGACTAGACAACTATTCGAAGCAACATCACGCACTGGCTAAGTTGTTCCATTCCAATTAACATTTGGTTAGCAAAAGAGCTAATGCTTCTTTTGGTTGCTGGGATCGTGAAACGGCACTAAAAGTCTCCAACTTCAATGTTTCTAGAAATCAGAGATACATTAAATTCAGAAAGAAAAAAATCAGATACAAAAAGCATAGTAATTTGGATATGTAAATAACAAAACCAAATGAAAAAGCATGCCTGGAGGCCGGAGAGGTAGCCCAGCCAAAAGACGCAGAGAGAGGGGGAGAGTCGCAGTTCCCAACCTATTGGTCAGCCACGTGTTCTGGTCCTCTTATTGGGCCACATAAGAGTTAGTGAAATGACGATATTAGTCCCCAAGTCCTAACCTTTTAGGTCAACCAAGACCGCAGTGTGTTAAAAGAGTTGGATCTAGTAGAGCAAGCAAGACACTGTAACAGAGAGACGAAGAAGAAGAAGAAGAAGGGGTTGCCAGAGTTGAACTCAATTCGATCTTTCGAAAATGGTGAGGCCTTCTTCATCGTCGTCCTCTACGAGCCAGGACGCCCTTGCCCTTTTCAATTCTCTGAGATCGGCTTACTCTGCCACTCCTACCGCTCTCAAGGTTTTTTCTTCTCTCTCTGTTTTTCTTTTCTATTGAAATTCTCAAAGATGTTAACCAAATTTCTCATATTGGTTTTGTTTTTGTGTTGAAATCTCAGATCATTGATCTCTATGTTGGTTTCGCTGTATCCACAGCTATCATCCAGGTAATGCATCGTCTCCATTTTCCTGTTTTCAATTCGATGCCAGCTAATTTAGGTCGTTGTTAGATTGTGGAATTGGGTATGCCCCATTTTGATGTAATCATAAGGCTCTGAAATTAGTTAGCTCTATTACTTGATGACTATGTAATCTTTTCTAGTGATTGTTGCTAAATTCTGGTTTTTCTGAACCAAGTTGTGAAAAGAAGGCTGCTTCTTGTTGTGATCTTATTCAGTTCTAGATCAGGGCTTCTGGGTATGTGCATTATGAAACTTTTGACCCCCAGTTTGAATTGTATGAGAATAATCATGATTTCTGGTAGCGACTCTGATTTTTGTTCTTATCATGAATAGTGTAAGTAAATGCAGAATTAATTCTAGCATGTAGCATCACAAGAATTTATCGGTTTTTTTGAATTAGAGTCTCTAGATTAGCTTAATCCGTGAATTACAGTCTCTTATGTTGCTCGTCTTGATCAGAATTTATCAGATGTGTTTTCAGTTTGATCTGTTGATCATTGAACAATGTGTTGATCACTTGATCTTAGTTATGGCTGGTTGTGATTGTTAACAATCTTGTCATTCGTATTGTTGTGATCTAAATTATATCTTCATTTCTCCATAAAGTTTCATTCGTTTTACCATATTGATACAATTAAAAAAGTTCTCAGCCAAAATGAAGCCTTTTTCTCCAAAGCTCCCCAGCCCCAGCTATGCTGTGGACTGTCCGCCGCTTCCTTCACAGTTGACACCTCTTGCCGCTCAAACTACGCCATCAACCACCCACCATCACCTCATGAACTTGCTGGTGGCGGAAGAGGTACTACGAGGGATTGAAGAAACGCGGGAATCAAGCGGAGCTGGTGGTGTTTCCGAATGCCATTCACATTTTCTATGCTTATCCCGAGTTGGAAGACTAGAGTTTGAATAAACGTACAACTCGAACAAAATATTAACGGAATCATTAATTATGTAATTTTTCAATTTTCAATTTTGTGCCAATTTGTTTTTCAGAATATATAAATAGCAATAAAATAAAAGAGACGTTCGAAATTTGGGATGAACTAAATATTGCTGCTCCATCAAGCCACCAGCAGGCATAATTAAAGGACACAAGATGCATGTGTTCATTGGATCACAAGAATTCTTTTCGTCCACAAATTGCATTAATCGTCTTTGTGGTCATGAATCTAAGGGCTTCCACTGGGGCCTGCGCCATCGAGGAGGAGTTGTTTAATTCTTTTTGGATGAGCCTGATTTGCACTACTAGATGAGCCTGATTTGCATCATCATCATTGTGTTGAAGCCCTCGCTTGGGATTGCTCTCCTTCAATAATGTTTGCCAAAGCTTCTCCACATCTTCCTCATATATCACACGGACCCCACACTTCTTCACTTGCGAAATCTCCACTCCATGCATGTCCTTGTCCTCGTGCATGGTGAGTTTAAAAGAAAATTCAAGCTGGTAGTAAATATCCTGCCACTGCCACTGCCACTCATGTGCATCGCAAACGTGATCACAATGCTCATAGAAGAACCAAATGTGATCCAACACAGGTCGATCCCACTTTCCACAAAAACCAAGACTTGTGCCACCCAATGATCGTCCATTGGCCTTCAATGAGCAATTAATGCTCCACAAAACACAAGGCGGGAGTGGTGTGAGGAGGCTAAAAACGACACAGTAGGCAAATCCCATCCACTTGTTAGTAAACCAACCTGGATGCAGCTCTACAGTTATCAAAGACCCTACACTATGGTGATTGTACCACTCGGGTATTTCATTTCCAGGAGCAAAAAAGTGAAATCTTTTACGGTCAAATGATTTATGAAATGAATGTACGAAAGAACCACAATGTTGAAACTTAAGGAAGCGTGTTAGCAATGAAAGTGCTATACTCCCACAGCTTTCATTCTCCACCATTTTGAAACAGTTACCAAAATATCCTCCTTGTACCAAATTGCATTGTCCTCTTCGATTGGCCAATGTATCTAATGAAATGCAGTCGCTAGCGTATACCCATACATGAGATGGAAGCTCTTGTAATGTCCGAAGCTTGCTACACAAATCCAACTGAAGAAGTTCAAGTCTAGGGAGCTGGCCGATGCTCTCAGGCAGTTTAACGAATTGATTGTTGCTCAACCTTAGAGTTGTTAATGAGGCTAAACATCTAAAATCACTGGGATTGCTTCGTCAAAAAGATTGCAGTCACTTAGATCCAGTCTGTCTAATGAATGCAAACTAGATAAACACGACAATGACAATCTTGTGGGAATGTGACTTCTTTTTCGCAATAACTCAAAGGGATTTAACATCATATTCCATGATTTAGGTGACTCTGCTTTAAATCCAGCAAGAAATAATTCTTTGAGGTTTTTCAAAAGACCAATAAAGGAGGGCACTTCTCTTATGCCACTTCCACTCACATCAAGCTTCTCCAAACAAGCAACATGACCCAGCTCATCTGGCAGATTGTCAAGCTTTGAGCAACCAGAAAGATTGAGAACTTTGAGAGATTTTAAGCCACCTACACTGCTTGGAAGACACACAAGATGTTTGCAATCTTTCAAGTTCAGCACAGTAAGTCTTTCAAGCACTTCAATTGTTGGGTCAACCTCATACAATCTTATACAACCTTCAAGACACAGAATCTCGAGATTTGGCATACCTTTAAAGTTTGGGGTTTTGACAAGATTCAGAGAGTGACTCAGATCAATGGTTTTCAAATTGTATAAAGGCTGCAGTCAAGTAAAAAGCATAGAAAATATTAGCTTTCATGATATATTAAATAATTATTTAAAGTAATAAAAGAATTATATAGTATACCTTAGTTCCTATCCTGAAATGTTTAATACAACTATGACACAAGCTAAGTTCGAGCAGCTTCTGAGGGTTGAAATGTGATGGCAAAGATTTTAACGGATACCTCGTCCAATCAAGAATCAGTAAACTATTGGGAAGATATTCAAGCCCCTTAGGTAGATTCCCATTATTAATCTTCAGGTATCTCAATTTGTTCATCATTGAAAATGATTTTCGATTCACGTCCACCTTTACTTCTGACTCCGTTGAGTCCACAAATATGCCTTCTATTGCTTCAGTTCCCTATTAACCCAATTTTATCATATCATAAAAAGCAGATTTAGCAGACTAAATTGTCATATAATGTATTAGCAAATAAGAATTTAAATTACTCTTGTACTAAATCTCTTACAGAATTATTGGTCAAGATATGTTTGATGTCTTCAAGAAGCCACAACCTACTGCACCTGCCCGGCTCGTTAGGAGATTCCTGGCGGACAATTTCCCGTCCCATTTTTTGGAGCAAATCGTGCATCCTTAGTCTTCCATGAGAAACAGTTAAGAGAGATCTTTCCATCAGGACTTTTATTCCAATAATTGCAGAAACATCGCAACTGTTTAATACTTCTGTTACTCGATCTTTGTCCTGTCCGTTAAAGAAACATGCAATGTCTAGGAATATTTTCTTCTCTTCAGAATCTAGATCATCATAACTTGTTTTAAGTATGTCGAAAATTTCCAAGTTACAAACTCTTCCCAGTTTTCTCAGTCCACTTTTCCATTCACTTAGATCTCTTCCATGAAAAAAAGAACCCAGTACTTCAAGAGCTAAAGGAAGGCCTTTAGCATAACTTATAACAGATTTTGACAAATCAAGAAAATCTTCATCAGGGTGGCCTCTTTTGAATGCTTTCCAGCTGAAAAGCTGGAGAGAATCCTCATCATTAAATTCCACAACTTTCAATCTTCTCTCCACTCCATGTTCAATCAACAAATGCTCATTTCTAGATGTGATAAGAACTCTACTCCCTGAACCAAACCACTCTCGGTTTCCTGCCAAATATTTTAAATGGCTTGAATGGTTCACATCATCAAGAATGAGAAGAACTTTTTTGTGACCTAACAACCTCCTTATAATGGTGGCTCCTTCATGAAGGTCTGATATGTCGGCCTTTTTTGTCCAAATCCCATAGAGAAGTTGCTTTTGTAAATTAAGTAGACCACTTTTTTCTGAGGAGTTTCTAACATCGGTAAGAAGGAAACTAAATTCAAATTCACGAGCGATTTTCTCATACACCGCTCTTACCCTAGTTGTCTTACCAATCCCGCCCATTCCCCATATCCCAATGAAGCGAACGTCTTCCACCCCTACACCTAAAAGAAAATTGACTTGCTGCAATCTTGAGTAAATCCCAACTAGATTTTCTGCATAACTGAATGATGTAGGTTGCAATTTTGTCCATATAACTTCTACAATATCTCTGATGAGCTTTGATTCATACCTAGAACAGAAAATAGACTGAACTTATCAGGTTATTGATATGAAGATTTAGTCAATGAAAATGTCTCTGCATTGGACTTGAAGAGACAAAAACGAAAGAGTATATGCATACCATTCCTTTGAATTCCACCCGGAGAAACTTGCCACTTCTGTTAAAGCAATTCTCCACCTTCGCACTTTCTCTTTGTCATCTCTAAACCTTTCTTCACAATTAGCAAAGGCTTCTCCAAAACTCCCTGTTTGCTTTCGTATATCAGAAGGATCAACATCGTAGAAAATTGGCAGTACAGTTTCTCCGGCTTTCATACATTCAAGAATTCTTACAAGTTCATCCAAGCACCATGTTGACGATGCATAATGTTGTGAGAGAACAATGAGAGCAAATCTTGATTCTTCAATTGCAGCAAAAAGTGCTGGAGAAATAGCTTCCCCTTTCTGAAGTTGAGGATCATCCCTGAAAGTTATGATGCCTTGATGATCTAATGCAGTGTATAAATGGTCTGTAAAAGACTTTCGAGTATCCTCACCTCTAAAACTCAAAAAGACATCATATTTCCACTGAGGAGATGAAGGGGGAAAAGATGTAGAGGTTCTTTGTATGCTCATTTCCGATATTCCTACTCGTAGAAGAGTAGGTATCCAAGGACTATATATATGAGTAACCCCAGAAGCTTTCAACACTAGCTATTTCAAGGCTTGGAATTAACTATCATGGAAAACATGTATTTGTGTTTCCTGGTTTCTTCTCTTCCCCACTGCATAAAACGTAGAATAATTTCCTAGTCAATCCACTATAAACTAAAAAAGAGTTGTATAATTGACTATGAAGCAACAAACATTAGCTGGTTTGGTTTTTTGGGGTCGATTTTTATACCCTTGTTTAATCTTATACGGATATCTAAATACACACACACAAAACACTAGCTCCTTGTAAACTAGAAAGAAAATATAGTTGAGGACACGACTGGCCAGTGTCAGAATGATTCATTGAAAGACAGTTAAAAAAAATTTCCTTTTTGTTCAAGGAAAACCGATTTTGTGTTTAGCCCAAACTCTAGGTTACTTGACCTAGTGGTAATAGGATTTAATTAGAACGATCTAGAATCCTAATCAATGTAGAATTACTTTCCTTGTATGATTGAGATTCTATGCATTGTAATCCTCTATATAAAGAGGCCCCTATTATCAATGAGAATACGCAGCGATTATCTCTCAATTTCTGATTCCCTAAAACACATTATCAGAACGAGCCTCTAACCCTGAAACCCTAATTTCGTAGCCCTCAAAATCCTGCAACCACCGCCCCACATATCGAAACCCTAATCCCAAGGAGCCCAGAACCGGCGGCGGAACCGCCGGAACTGGCAGGAATCGACCTGAACCGGCCGTCGGAAAATCCGAACCGGGCCCTGCCTTGTGCCTGCCCCCTGCGAGCCCTGCCGACAGCTGCCGAGATCTGCTGAGTCCTGTGCCTGCACCTGCCGAGATCTGCCAACAGCCCTGCAAGCCTGCTGCCGAGTGCTGTCGACATCTGCCGAGAGCCCTGCACAGCCCCTGCCGACCCCTGTCGACATCTGCCGAGTGCTCCGCATAATCCCTGCCGAGACCTGCCGACAGCCCCTGCAAGCACCTGCCAATAGCCTGCCGAGACCTGCCGACAGCCCCTGCAAGCACCTGCCGAGACCTGCCGAGGCCCCTGCCGACACCTGCCGAAGAGCTCTGCATAGCCTCTGCCGAGCACCTGCCGACACCTGCCGACACCTACCGAACACCTACCGAGCACCTGCCGAGCATCTGCCGACAGCTGCCTAGCCTCTGCGCAACACCTGCCGAGCGCCAGCTTGCCAGCCCTGCACAGCCTCCGCACGGCTCTGCACAGCCTCCGCACAACCCCTGCAGCAGCCCTGCCCAACTCCGGCCACCACCGCCGGCCATCAATTTCCGGCCACCTCCGGTGACCCTTTTTCTGGCCATCTACAGTAACTTTTTCGGTCAAAATTTCCGGCCACTTTTCAAGGTAAATTTTTCGAAAAGTTCCCGTTTTTGAAGTTTTTCATTCTTTTCTTCTTTTTTCTCGGGGACCTGTAACCTCCCTTCTTCTACCCCCTTTCTTCTTCATAGGGGAGACCAAAAGCCGAACTGTGGGAGTTCGTGTTCACTCCAAGCTTGAAGCTTGTAGAGTCCTCCAAACTTAGAGTTTGTTGAGAAGAATACGATCGACCACAAACATCATTGTTTCAATCTAATCCAACCCCTCTTGGAATTGAATTTCTTGGAAGCGACTACGCTCGGAAATTCCTAATTTCTTGGAAGCGACTACGCTCAGAGATTTTTATTGCTTTCGTGGTAGCTTATTTTGCTCCGAAACTAACCCTACTTTCTTGTTGTTTTTCAGGATGAGTAACCTGAACAAGTTGAGCTTCGCTCCACTAGAGACAACAGGCGCAGGATACCACAAGTGGGTCCGTGATGTGCGCCAGCATCTTAAGGCTTATGTGATCTTGAGTACGATCCAAGAGCCAAGTCAGGACGTGCTTACTCCTCAATAAGATACTGCTTTTGAAGCAAATAGAGCTACCAGAGAGGCTAATGAAGCAAAACACATCATTCTCATGACAAGTCACATGAATGACGCGCTCCAAAATGAGTACCTCAATGAGGAAGACCCAAGAAAACTATGGGTAGAACTCGAGCAGCGTTTTGGCAACGTCCGTGATTCCCTGCTTCCAGACTTAGAAGTGAGATGGCATAGCCTCCGCTTCTGTGATTTCAAGTCTGTACTTGACTACAATTCAGAAGCACTTCGTATCAAGTCTTTGATGGAATTCTGTGGACAGAAAATCACTGATACGATGTTGATCGAGAAAACTCTCTCCACCTTCCCTGTCTCTGCATTGATGGTAGCAAAAAACTATCGGATTGATGTCAATGCTAGACGCATCACAAGATTGCATGAGCTTATTGGAGCCATGAACGTAGCTGAAAAGCACGACAACATACTTGTAAAGAATTATAACTCTTGACCCGTGGGAGAAAAGCCAATTCAGGAGTCTAATTATAGTTGCGCCCCTAAAGGAGGGCGCCAGGAGCGAAACCCTAAGGAAAGGGATTATTCTGGACATTCTGGTCCATATTCTTTCCTCAAAGAGGAAGGAAATCGCCAAGATAGGCATGCACAGAACCGTAGAGGTAAACGTGTGAAGAGAGAGAAAGGCCAAGCCTCTGGCTATGGTGGTGACACCACCAAATGGAATAGCCATCCCCAAAGCACTCCTAAGCGCCTCGATCAAGGGAACCTGACCACAATGATGCTTGTCTTAGGTGTGGAGCGTCCGGACATTGGGCTAAAGCATGTAATGCACCCCAGAATGTTGCTAACGCGTACAAGACGTATCATGAAGCAAGGGAAGCAAATTACATGGAGCAAGAAGATCAAGATGACGATCTCGCTCGAAGGGTTGAAGACTTCAAAGGCCAAGATCCAGAGACTGGCGATTTTGATTAAGTCTTTTTATTTTCCAAGAGAGGTAATAGGCAATTGCCATATTATTTTGTAGTAGATGCCAATGGTATTAGTTTTTCTTCAAAGTAGGCGTACTCAATACAAATGTGATGTCTAGGAAGGTTTTGAGATTAGTGGTACTTGAGAGAGCTTTGCTCCACCGACATCTCTCTACTCACCTGGTCACATTTGCATTGGAATTACCGAAAGAAGTTAGACGACTACCATTGTTTTGCATTAGCTAGTTTTTGGATTAGATTTTCTTTGGTCAAAGAGACAATGATGTAACTCCGTTGGTTTATGAATAAAATTTCGAGTTCTATTCATTATGACTCCATTTTGATTCACGAGCATGTTACTTTGCGACTACGATGGCTGGGCCATCAGTATTAATTCAAGGACATGGAATAGCCCAAGTTCCCCTTGCTAAATGGCACCTTGATTATTGTCACAGAAACTCTCTACGCTTCTAGGGCAAATTGCACCTATGAATAGCCAACGATTCCATGCAGAAATGCATGAAGAGAACAAAATAATGAGTTCCTTTGCAATAGCTCTAATGATTGCGAACAAAGGCGCATCTTAGAGAAGTTTATGTGTCGCTCTAGTGGACTTTATGTCACTATTCGAGCTATTAAATCCAATAAAGTTATGAGAGAAGATCTCTTGGACTTAGACACATATTGGCTTTGTCACGACAGGATAGGTCATCCTAGTCATGATATGATGATCTGTCTATTAAAGACTTTACACGGACATCCATTCTTCAGAGTGAGAAGAAGCAAGAATCAAAAATTGATTCCTAGGCTTAGCAAGACCGCAACAATTGCAGCATCTGGTGCTACAGCCGTCTTGGGGCGTCATAGAGACGCCCAAGTCCTATGTGACAACGCCATAAATGGCGCTCCCCATGGTCAAGACGCCATGAATGCCACTTTCCATGGTTCCAATGCCACGATGGGTGATGTAGTCACACATTTTGCTTCTAAAAGCACTACGGATGCTCTGGCCCAACCAAAACCCTCATTGGTTGCTTCTATGGCCTCTCGCTTGTTTTACAAAGCCTGTTCCTTAGGGAAATTAGGACTGAGACCGTCTTATGCAAAGGATATACTCATTATGTTCCTACATAGAATCCATGGGGATTCTGTGGACTGATTTAACCAACTTGCGGACGTTTAAATATCTCATGCTGTTGGTTGACACGCAAACACGCTGGTCACGTGTTATGCCATTATCCACATATAAATGCTGCTTATGCTACACTCCTAGCACATATCATACCAATAACGGGCTCACTCCCCGAATCATCTTATTCAGTCAATTGGATTTGACTATGCTAGAGAGTTTACATCGAAGACTTTCGATGGTTATTGCATTGGAACTAATGTTGGACATTATATTCCCATGAATAAACCCAAATGGTCTCGCAGAAACGACTACGATGGTAGTCTGAACATTGGTAATGCGCACCAATCTTCCTATATCCGCTTGCGGTTGATGCAATATCGCATGCAGCTATGCTAATTCGTCTACGACCCACTGCCACTCAATCTACCTCTGCGTTACAGCTAGTGACTGGGTACAAATTGCACCTACGCATATTTGAGTGTGCAAATTATGTGCCAATTGCGCAGCCACAACGCTCTAGGATGGGTGCTTACAGACGAATAGGCAACTACGTTGGATTTGAGACTCCAACAATCGTCCGCCAGTTAATGCCCTTGCAAGGCGATCTCATTACCGCTGGATTTGCGGATGTCACTTTGATGAGACAGTCTTCCCGTCATTAGGGGAGATAAGAACACAGATGTTCAGCAGGAACGACAGGAATTGTCGTAGTCTGTCCCCACTATGTCTCATCTCGATCCCTGTTAAAGTGACGAGATCACACTAACATGCTGCAAACAAGCCTGCAAGGAAGTACGTCCCTACAAGAGGATGTAGCGCCACCCTACACGGAGGTAGGTATGGCGCCAATGCCAAAGAAAGTGGCACTCTGGCATTATAGGCCATGGCCCCAGCTAGGATGCGTGGGAGGCTCGTGGGTTCGAAGGATACATTGGCACAAACCAATCCTCGATCATCGACACTCAAGAATCCGTCTCATGAGTATCTTCCGGGTTATGGTTATCGTTGGGGGACGCCTCAACGTCAGAACCTATTCCTGAGAATATAGAGCTCTATGAAAATTACACTAGTGTACATGAGACGTGGGATAGAAACTCCATCATAATTGATGATGTAATTGCGCATTTCGTTGCACATGCGTTTGTTGAGTCAAATGATATCGAACCACGCTCCGTTGATGAATGAATGCCAACATAGAGAGTTTTTGGCCTAAATGGAAAGGTGCGATCCAGGTTAAGATGGATTCTCTAAACGAAGAGGAAGGTTTTCGAGCTAGAGATGTCAAAACCTCCTAATATAAAACCTGTTGACTAATGGGTCTTCGTTAGAAAATGAAGTGAGAAAAAGAGATGGTAATCTCGCCTTATGGCGCAAGGCTTCTCACAAAACGCCCTGGAATCGACTACGATGAGACAGATTCTCTCGTAATGGATGTCATTGCACTCCACTACCCTGTCAGTTTGGTAGTTTCTGAATAACTGAACATGCAGCTTACAAATATGGTCACTACGTATCTCTATAGGGATCTAGATACGGAATATACATGAAAGTTTATGGTGAACTTCATTTACCCAAGTCAAGTGGCTCTAGACCACGGAGCGCGTTTACAAAAGGGTTGAAACGCTCGCTAAAATGACTACTTGATTGGGAAGGGATATGCCCACGCGTTTCCACAACAAGTTTCGGATTCTATCGCCGTTCATGTTGGACATGATCTTCATTAGAAGCCCTTAAAGAGTTAAGGGAAACCGCTGAACACTGGAAAATCTGATTTTGAGATGAAGGATTATGGGAGAACACGATTATGTCTCGGTTTGGAACTTGAGCATCGTGTTGATAGATGCTTAGGCATTTTGACAAGGTCAAACCTTCAAGCACCTCCATAATCGTCCGTAGTCTTGATCCTGAAAAGGATCCTCTTCGTTTGAAGGATGATGACGAAGATGTGCTAGAGGCAGAAGTGCCTTACTTGAGTACAATAGGCACATTATTGTACTTAACTCAATGCACAAGACCGGACATCTCATTTGCAGTGAACTTGTTAGCTAAGGTATAGCTTTGCGCCAACGCGACGCCATTTTGATTGGTGTAAAAGATATCTTTCGATACTTGAGATGTATGATTGATATGGGCTTGTTCTATCCCTACAGAGAGAAGATGGATTTGGACCCATCATACACCAGAAACGCCGCCAACGCTGGCCTGCGTTCTCTATCCCCATCGCAAAACGATATAAGTGTTTTGGAAGGTTTTGCTGATGCTGGGTACCTCTCTGACCCACACAAAGGTCGCTCCCAAATTGGTTAAGTGTTCACCTTGGGAAAAGACCGTGATATCTTGGAGGTCTACAGAACAGACCGTAGTCGCTATATCTTCGAACCATGCAGAGATTATTGCTCTTCACGAAGTGGTTCGTGAATGTTTATGGATTAGATCCATAATCACGCATGTTCGAACAATTGTGGTTTGAAGTCTACCACAAGATGAGCCTACGAGCATTTAGGATAATACTGCTTGTTTTGAACAAATGAGGCAAGGCTGCATCAAAAGCGATAACGCCAAGCATAATCAGCAACAACAGACTCTCCTCAAGATCAAAGTGAACTAGGTTCGATCTGAGGACAGTGAGGCAGACTTGTTTACTAAGTCACTGCCCAAATCCACGTTCGAGAAACATGTGGCAAGAATTGGCTTGCGGAAATTATTTGAACTCCCATGATCGTAGTCATCAGGGGGAGGCGCAGACATCAGGGGGAGATGTCTACATGTTCACCTCGAATCGTGAAGGGTGTGTTGTGCTCTTTTTCCCCTTCGACCGAGGTTATTTTTGTCCCGCTGGGTTTTTGTTACTCGGCAAGGTTTTTAATGAGGCAACGAGAGAAGCACCGCGTTTGGGCAACACAAGGGGGAGTGTTCAAGGAAAACCGATTTTGTGTTTAGCCCAAACTCTAGGTTACTTGACCTAGTGGTAATAGGATTTAATTAGAAGGATCTAGAATCCTAATCAATGTAGAATTACTTTCCTTGTATGATTGAGATTCTATGCATTGTAATCCTCTATATAAAGAGGCCCCTATTATCAATGAGAATATGCAGCGATTATCTCTCAATTTCTGATTCCCTAAAACACTTTTCTTATTTTTAGCTGAAACCCCTCGACAGAGTGAAAAACAGTTAAACATTAGCAGCAGTTGCAAATGCATATACTATTCCGTAACACATCTCCATATAACCAAAATTTATGATTAAAACTAATGAGTGGCCAAGTATTGAAGTATACATGCATGTTCCAAAATTTCATAAGAAATTCTGAATATAAACCTATGATCAATTAGGAACTGATGCCTCTTTTACAATAAATCATGAGCACAACTGCAGTATACTAATCAGAGAAAAAGACAACAAAAACGATAAAAGTTGATCTTGAAATACAGAACAGAAACATAGCAACATATGCAAGCAAATTAAAATTGTAAAAAGAAACACAAAATTGGGATAGAAATCAGTTAGAGCTTAACCTGGTTTCGTGGGAACTTGAAGTTGGGATCCGATCGACTTAAAATATAGCAGTTTTTTATCATTCAATGTTCATTACATTCGTTCCAGTAACAAAAAAGATCAAGAATTAATGGAAGCAAAGAGGTGAGAAACTTGACTTTTGAGAGAGAAATAGATCTATCATATCGTGTGGAAGACTAGCAGGAAGAGACTTAAAATAGATACTATACCTATCTTTGGGTAAGACTTGTTGGAAAAATGGACCACAGGTTTCAAATGAGTTAATAAATAAATAATGTGATCAAATTGTCCACATGTGTTTTGAAATTTTGTCACACATCAGACTGACAGCGTGTATAGAGTGTGAAATGTGTTATTCCACACTAAAAATCAAGACCCTGGAAAGAAAAAGAGTACGAAGGTTTGATATCCTGGATCAAATCAGCTCTTATTTATCGTCTAACAACAATGAGTGAGACAAAAGAACAGGAAAAATAGGAGTTGGACTATCAATAAATATATTATCATCTGGAAGGTAATACTCGTTGTTTGAGCCCAAAATAAATATTTTTCCCGACATGGGGGACTCGACGAAATCTAGGCCAATATCGGTGGCCCAAGCTATTTATTTCCGACAAGTTCGGAATATATTGTTTAGAGGCCAAATAAGGCCTATTTAGATATCAAGCAATCGTGAGGCAAATCGTGATATTCATGGATTTACTAGTAATTATCAAGAGATTTGATGATTAATGGTGATTTGCTTGGTTGTCAAGACTGTGCAAAACGGGAGCATAAAATATACAGGCTGTGTGTATGGCCGAGATTACGCGAGCGCGAGCAAGATGGGTTGATATATAATTGACCATGCAATTAAGGTGGACGTGGAATAAGGGAAGCCATGCAATTAATCATGCTTGATAGCAATCCTCAAGGAATATAGTTATATATATATATATAACTATATATATATTGCATGGATGGCTGGACGTACAACATAGAAGGACATAATTATATATATCCTTATTAGTATATATATATATATATATATGTAGAAGTGCGCAGAGGGTCATATAGTATATATGATGGGTATATACAATTAAACATGGCAGACAAGTTGTCCTCTTCTACTTCGAGGTAGTCCACGGCTCCACGCAATTAAGTTCTATAGTGGACCAATTAAGCAGAAAATCAAGGGCCTCCCACATACGTGGCAATCAGGGAATGAAGTTGGATGTACGTCAAATGGAAGGGACACCATCACCTCTTAATTGCAATAATATATATATATATATATTCTTTCTGATTTGCATGCCGCCGCGAGCTACAAGAGTCCTCGCGAAGATATATATCAATATAGGATACGTACATATCCTACCACTGCATCCAAGAGGAAGATTACGTCTGAGACTCTAAGAGGCAATTAATCTTTGCCTATATTCTAGCGGTGACAGAGGCTAATAATATTAATTATCGCCTACGATAGCTATCAAAACTATTAAGAGTTTTGATTTGATTCAAGGCCAATAACTGTGGCCTAAAATATAGTATTTCATTCCTTTAAGGAAGGTGAATCCGCAGCAGCCTATATATAGAGGCTGAAGACGATACAGAAAAGGATCTCTCTCTAATCAATCAATCCCAGTGATTACAAAGCCTCCCCGGAGCAAACCTTCAACCTCGTTGAAACCCGGTGACCGCCCGCCAGTCCTAATCTCCTCGCGAGCCCACTGTCAGCCTCACCAGATCAACCCGACGACCGTACTTTCAGTCCCAGTCTCCCCAAGAGCCGACTGCTAGCACAACCGCCACTGTTACTTCCAGCGAAGCAAGGGTAATGCCCTCGCAACCCAGCGAAGCTAGAATCACGCTCTAGCAAACCCGTGCTTCTCTCAACTTCCCAGTGATTGCTCTGCTTAGTCTACAACACTAAGTATCGATTCGGTGAACGCAAAGAGACCACAACCAAAGCCCTTACCCGCGTAAGGCAAAGAAGTCCTTTTCCGAAAGGCAAGAAAAGAACCCTGTGACGAGGTTGGTGCTCTCCTCGTCCACAGCGCTTGAAGAAGAAGTCAGGTCACGGGACTACCCCAACGACTGCACCCCGCGGTGCTGGCACGCCTGCGCAACTACGCGCTCAAAAGAGACTGTTTGCACACCAACTGGTTTTGGAGCCAAACATTTTGGCACGCCCAGTGGGACCAAGCTAGAGTCTTTTGTATTCACCATCATTGGGATGCCATAGGAAAATCTTTACCAAAGGAGATTCCTAAAGTGAAAAGATGGCCAGTGTTGCCACCAATTATGACGACATTACAACAGAAGAGGCTTTTGTTTCGAAGCCTATCCCGGAAGGAGCGACCTTCGAGGAAACACTCGCGATCCTTATGGAGAATGTCGAGAATCATTTCAAGAAGATGAAAGCTAAGTTTGTCAGGGAAACCGCGAAGGCGAATCGACTCAAACGCGAAATGGACGAGAATGCTCAGAAAGCTAAAGAGCAAAGGGAGCGGCGCGATCGAGAAGCTGAACAACGCAATCGAGAGCTTACCCAGCAGAGGTAACAGGAAGACCGAGAGTGGGCAAGACAATATCAGCATATCCTGGATTGTATAGCGACCTCGCGCAAGGGAGATTCCAGCTTGACTACTCAAGTCGGTTCACAGCAAGGCGAATTGGAAAGCCAAAAATCTTCGCGCGAAGAGGTTGTTTCTAAGGTTGAATTGCCTACAGATGGCAATAAACCTAAATGCCTCATTGATGAGTCGCAGCCTTACATAGAGGCTTTGCATGGAGAAGATGGTCAACAAGATTGTTCCTCTGACAATATAATTGTTTCAGAACAAATATATGATTTCTCCACTGATCAAGCCAAATACGTGGCTGTTAATCAGATGCATGGGGGGCATGATATTGTCCAGGTTCACCCCCTTAGTAACCAGAAGCAGCTGTATGATCAATTTAATTATGGTTATGCTGCTGGACGTCATCATGACCAAGGTAATCAAAGCCACAATCAACTTAATTGTGAATTAAGTTGTTATATGGCTGCTGGACGTCCCCATCATGCAGAAGGTCAAGAGTGTGGTCCCCTTAATTATCAATTAAGGCATGGGCCATTTGATTATCAATTATGTTTTGGTCTTGAGAAGCCAATCTGTGGCTTTATTAATCAATTCAATTTGAAGATCTTCATATATGTTTCAAGGCCAGTCAGTGGCTTTGAAATTTGTAAAGAAGGATTCGGTGACCCCAAGTCCAGTCTTGACACAGAGCCAATCTATGATGAATATGATGATAATTATAATTTAATTATTGGTTCCAAAAATCATATGCAGGAGTACAAGTTCTTTGAAGCTCTTGATAGGGAGAATTTAGACCAACAAGTGGTCAAATACAAAGGCCAACCTGCAGTGGCTAGTTCTGAAGACACCATGTTCTATGATATGGTAGTTGGCGACAAAGCCGATCTTGGGACATTATTGTCTCCAAAATTGCAATTGAAGATCTCACTTCGTCAACCAACAAAGATACTTGGGGGGCAATACTCCTTCTACGAGCCAAATTTCTTCCAAGTTTTCAACGCGAAGTATCTTTGTTATTTTCCTACAAGCTCTCACAAGAGGGATTTTCAGGCTATAAATTTTGACACATCAGAGCTTGGAGTGAAGCATAGATGGCCTCCCCCGTGGCCTTCTAGAGGTTAGCCAAATGCACTGATGCTAGCTTCTTTATTTGCTTCTAATTTTTAGTTTACATCCTTCTTTTAGTAAAAAAAAAATTTTTTTTTTAAAATGAAAATACAAAAAGAGAGTTATGCGGCGCATCAGCGACTGGCCGCGAGCGAAAGTAAGCGACCGCGAAGAGCGCGGGGTCGCGAGCAAGTGATCGCGGAGGAATGGCCGCGAGCGAAGAACGGCCGCGACGGCAGTGTTCGCTGATATACATCGCCTGGGCTTCGCCAGCGAGCTTCGCCAGACATTCTCCAACAAGATTCACTCTGAAGTGAAGGCGATCTAAGGGCTGCTAAATGGATGGATGCGGATCCCAGTGGCAGACGTCGATATAGCTAAGTCAGGTTGCAGAAGATTCCATATCCACTGCCGCTGCGAAGAATCAAGCGCAATCCCCAGGAAGGATATGCAGATAAGGCGTTCGATGGAATGCCTGAGAGAACGGTGCTGTGAAGATGACATGTGCAGACTTGGGGGGCAGAACTATCAATCTTCAGAGCCTCAGAGGTCACCAACAGTAGCACAAGTCATACATGCCAATCGCAGTGGCATCGAAGGCCCATCAGATTGATGCGAGAAAACTTTGGAATGGTGGAACCGTGGAAGACACTTTCTGATAAGCCTTTGCAGCAAGTTCGAATTGATTATAGCCTTATAGGCCAAGGTGGACACACAGGAAAAGCTCGCGAAGTGAAGCTACCAAGAAATTTTCAGAGTTTCTTCCCACAGTAGTCTTGCATTTTCATGACGGAAATTCTATTAAGAGAATCTAGCCAGCAAGTGGCTCTAGTGTATGCCAGATACAGTGGCTATAGTTGCAGGGGAGAAAAGAAAAGCATAATTGATCCATACTACCATCAGGGACTTCTATTCCTCTGCACATCAAGCTAATTGAGTCGCAGTGGAGGAACGCATAATTAATTCAAACAGCAGGACCAACATTTCTTCTTGGAGAGATTCAAGCTGCTACTGAGGAGGACCATCTCTTGCCCAAAAAGGAATGTCTTCCTGCAGAAGTTTCATGGGCCAAATTGCGTGAAGCTGGAGATGAGGCAGAGGAACATGAGGTGGTTGAAAATGTTTGCTTTTCATTTAAGCCAACTACAGTGGCTTTAGAACAACTTTATTGCAAAACTAGTGCTGATTCAAGACCTCTTCAGTCAAGACGGGGAACTTTGACGTCGAGGTCTGGGGGGCAATGTTTGAGCCCAAAATAAATATTTTTCCCGACATGGGGGAGTCGACGAAATCTAGGCCAATATCGGTGGCCCAAGCTATTTATTTCCGACAAGTTCGGAATATATTGTTTAGAGGCCAAATAAGGCCTATTTAGATATCAAGCAATCGTGAGGCAAATCGTGATATTCATGGATTTACTAGTAATTATCAAGAGATTTGATGATTAATGGTGATTTGCTTGGTTGTCAAGACTGTGCAAAACGGGAGCATAAAATACAGGCTGTGTGTATGGCCGAGATTACGCGAGCGCGAGCAAGATGGGTTGATATATAATTGACCATGCAATTAAGGTGGACGTGGAATAAGGGAAGCCATGCAATTAATCATGCTTGATAGCAATCCTCAAGGAATATAGTTATATATATATATATAACTATATATATTGCATGGATGGCTGGACGTACAACATAGAAGGACATAATTATATATATCCTTATTAGTATATATATATATATATATATGTAGAAGTGCGCAGAGGGTCATATAGTATATATGATGGGTATATACAATTAAACATGGCAGACAAGTTGTCCTCTTCTACTTCGAGGTAGTCCACGGCTCCACGCAATTAAGTTCTATAGTGGACCAATTAAGCAGAAAATCAAGGGCCTCCCACATACGTGGCAATCAGGGAATGAAGTTGGATGTACGTCAAATGGAAGGGACACCCACCTCTTAATTGCAAAATATATATATATATATATATATTCTTTCTGATTTGCATGCCGCCGCGAGCTACAAGAGTCCTCGCGAAGATATATCATATAGGATACGTACATATCCTACCACTGCATCCAAGAGGAAGATTACGTCTGAGACTCTAAGAGACAATTAATCTTTGCCTATATTCTAGCGGTGACAGAGGCTAATAATATTAATTATCGCCTACGATAGCTATCAAAACTATTAAGAGTTTTGATTTGATTCAAGGCCAATAACTGTGGCCTAAAATATAGTATTTCATTCCTTTAAGGAAGGTGAATCCGCAGCAGCCTATATATAGAGGCTGAAGACGATACAGAAAAGGATCTCTCTCTAATCAATCAATCCCAGTGATAACAAAGCCTCCCCGGAGCAAACCTTCAACCTCGTTGAAACCCGGTGACCGCCCGCCAGTCCCAGTCTCTTCGCGAGCTGACTGTCAGCCTCACCAGATCAACCCGGCGACCGTACTTTCAGTCCCAGTCTCCCCAAGAGCCGACTGCTAGCACTACCGCCACTGTTACTTCCAGCGAAGCAAGGGTAACGCCCTCGCAACCCAGCGAAGCTAGAATCACGCTCTAGCAAACCCGTGCTTCTCTCAACTTCCCAGTGATTGCTCTGCTTAGTCTACAACACTAAGTATCGATTCGGTGAACGCAAAGATACCACAACCAAAGCCCTTACCCGCGTAAGGCAAAGAAGTCCTTTTCCGAAAGGCAAGAAAAGAACCCTGTGACGAGGTTGGTGCTCTCCTCGTCCACAGCGCTTGAAGAAGAAGTCAGGTCACGGGACTACCCCAACGACTGCACCCCGCAGTGCTGGCACGCCTGCGCAACTACTCGCTCAAAAGAGACTATTTGCACACCAACTGGTTTTGGAGCCAAACACTCGTACCTACGAGCATTAATAAAATGCTCAATTTAGACTTACCCTACATGATGGTTCAGCTAAATAGTTCTTCTCCTACATTACTCTGTTTAAATAATGGAGAAAATTAAATCTAGCTCAGTATGTATATAATAAAGGGGAACTCTTCAATGTGCGGGATATTTGGCTTGAGAAACACTTGACATTGAGGGCTGATAATCCAACAGTATTCAGGGTCTTGTGCTAGCTGATCAAGCTGTTTCTTCCCACGACGAAGCAAGTACTCAATGTAAAGGAAATTTTTGAGGTCTACTTGCTTAGCATTGCTGCGGGACTAATCTGATACAAATGATTCAATCTTGTGTCGGTCTTCAGGAGATTTTGAAGGAGCTGGCCGCAAGAACCCTCTATATAGACCAAGTACTTGTCTCTGCATCCCAGAAAGCCTTGACCCACTGGGGGCTCCCATCGCATCTTCTTCTTATATTTGGCACCAGATTTGTCTTGAGAACACTTCAAAAAGTTACTGCAATCTTTTACTTCTGTATTATCTGCTAAGAAGGCACAAAATAGTACGTTTCTTTAGTTCCAAGTAAACCAAAATCTTCCACTTAATAGAAGAGAGTTCAGAAACTGTTGTTTGTAATGAATCATAGTCCGCGGATTGGCATTCCGCCTTTGCTTCGTAACCTCTAAGTGCAGCAACTAGTATTCAAGAAATGTTGGATTGGACCAACATGACTTACCTTCTACATAACAATACGTTTTTGATATAAACAGCAAGACATCCAAGTAATGACTTAAACACAAACTACATAAGCAGAGCAGGATTGATCATAGTCTTCAGAGACGTTTCATGGTTCATTCTAACCCACTTGCTAAGAATAAACCTACATAGTCTCAATACATAAAGTCAACATGCATAAACAAAAGCCAAGACCCTTTTATACTGTGTATAGATACCATTAAAGATGTAAATGCTGAGACACTTCTAAATGGTAATCGAGCTATTCGAAACATACCAAGTAGCATTCAACTCATCTACCGATCAATGATGCAATTCGTAGAGGATATTCCTCATTAATCATTACAGAAAATGTAGATGTTAGCTGTTAGCGATTCCATAATGAGGAAGTGAAGGGATCATATAAAACACTACAGGAATCAAATATGAATACATTCGAGCGAACTACCAAAGAACACATAAAACTGACTAATTCAGTTCCAACGAGAAGTAATTTGAAGCTTCTATGCCATATTTAAGTCAGGACGGACTAAACAACAATTTCGAAGCAACATCAAGCACTGGCTAAGTTGTTCCATTCCAATTAAGATTTGGCTAGCAAAAACGCTAGCGCTTCTTTTGGTTGCTGGGAATGCGAAACTGGACTAAAAGTCTCCAACTTCAATGTTTCCAGAAATCATAGATGGATCAAATTCAGAAACCAAATCGGATACACAAAGCAAAGTAATTTGGATATGTAGATACCAAAGGACCAAACCAAATGAAAAAGTATACCTGGAGAAGTAGCAAACGCAGAGAGAGAAAGGAGGAGAGTCCCAGTTCCCAACTTATTGGTCAGCCACGTGTTCTGGTCCTCTTATTGGGCCACATAAGAGTTAGTGAAATGACGATATTGGTCCCCAAGTCCTAACCTTTTAGGTCAACCAAGACCGCAGTGTTAAAAGAGTTGGATCTAGTAGAGCAAGCAAGACAGTGTAACTGAGAGACGAAGAAGAAGAAGGGGTTGCTGGAGTTGAACTCAATTCGATCTTTCGAAAATGGTGAGGCCTTCGTCATCGTCGTCCTCGACGAGCCAGGACGCCCTTGCCCTTTTCAATTCTCTGAGATCGGCTTACTCTGCCACTCCTACCGCTCTCAAGGTTTTTTCTTCTCTCTCTCTCTCTCTTTTGCTTTTCTATTGAAATTCTCAAAGATGTTAACCAAATTTCTCATATTGGTTTTTTTTTTTGTTTTGTGTCGAATTTCTCAGATCATTGATCTCTATGTTGGTTTCGCTGTATCCACAGCTATCATCCAGGTAATGCATCGTCTCCATTTTCATGTTTTCAATTCGATTCCATCTAAATAAGGTAATTGTGGAATTGGGGATGCCCCATTTTGATGTAATCTTAAGTAAATGGAAAAACTTTTTTATTGATCTGAGAAATAAGTTAAGTTGAGTGCTTCAATTGTCTTCTCTAATCTTTTCGAGTAACCAAGTTCTGGTTTTTCTGAACCAAGTTGTGAAAAGAAGGCTGCTTTTTGTTGGAATCTTATTCAGTTCTAGATAAGAGCTTCTGGGTATGTGCATTAAGAAACTTTTGAGACCCAGTTTCAATTGTTTGAGAATAATCATGATTTCTGGTAGTGACTCTGATTTTTGTTTTTATAATGAATAGTGTAAGTAACTACAGAATTCTAGCATCACAAGAATGTCTTAGTTTTCTTGAATTACAGTCTCTCGGTTAGCTTAATCCGTGAATTACAGTCTCTCTTATGTTACTCATCATGGTCAGAGTTTATGAGATGTGTTTTCTGTTTGATCTTTTGATCATTGAACAATGTGTTGATCTTAGTTATGAGTTGCTGTGATTGTTAACAATCATGCCATTCGTGGTGTTGTGATCTAAATTATATCTTCTTGTCTTCATAGGGTTCTATACTCTTCACTATATTCATACAATTAAAAACATTCTCCGCCAAAAAATGAAGCCTTGTTCTTCAGTTAACATATGCTGTTGTGATCAAATCTTAGAGAGTTCACAAGAAATTTGCAATCAGAGGGATTAGTTACAACTACACCCAATTTGAGATATTTAGGCATTTTGAACTTATCTTAACTTTAGTGCTTGATGGTCTTTGTTGCCAAGCATCTTTCTTTTTAAGTAACAGTAATGTAATGGCTTTTCTTATCTTGGTAGTTGTTTGTAATTTAACATGCATTTCTGGGAGATGATGTTATGCATTTCAATAAATTGAATTTAGTTGCATCTCACTAACTAGGATTGACAACCTGTTGTTATTGTTTTTTTTTTTCCAGTATAAATGCATACATTCTGTTTCATGCTTCAATTGTTTCAATCGTAAGGCTTTCTACATTGAGGTGTGACTGTATGTATAGTTTTGTGTTCCACAAGTCACCATTATGCTAGCATCTATAAAATAAATGTCTTTCCATACTTGGTTTGTAGAATCTGGTCTGACTTGTGAATTGCTTTTAAAAGGCTTTTGAAGCACCGGTTGCTGTAATGTGAAAAGGGACTTGAAGAATCAAATATGTTGATATATATGTTTCTAGGTGTTTGTATGTCTTAAAAGTACTTTTAGACAAACTAAACAAGGCAAGTCATATAACTCAAGGAAGAGGACATATACCTGTTAATCAAACACAAGCTTTAGTCCAGTTCTCCTCTACCTCTTGGGGTCTATCTTAATACACGGACACAAGACATGAAGCTCTACTACATAAATTGCATGATGAATGTCAAAATTTGTTAGGATATAGGCATTACATGAGCATGACAACATGTAGCATAACTCATACATGAAAATATTATTTACGTATCATTTGTCTTGATATCGATTCAATGTTGTGAAGTTGGGTCTCGGTTCTTGATAGAGAAAAGTCCTAAAATTTGTTTTTGTTGGAGTGTTTGGGCTTTATATGTTAGAGGACATAATGTCCTATAGACCACTTCTTTTCCAACCATGAGCCCAACAACCCTCCCTTTATTTGATTACACGCTGAGCGCATGTTTTTCAACTGTTTGATTCACCATATCCACTTCTCTATTGCCTAAATGAAATCCTGTGTTGCAACTTGATGTTGGTTAATTAATTCTTGGGCCCTTAATTCTTTATTTGATTATCTACTTTGCTGCTGTGACCAGGTAGTCTACATGGCTCTTGTTGGATCATTCCCGTTTAACTCTTTTCTCTCTGGAGTACTTTCATGCATAGGGACAGCAGTCCTTGCTGGTAAGGAGACTATCTAGGTTTTTCTTTGTGGTGTGAGAATTCAGATGAGGAGATTAACTCTGAAACCAACTAAGCCGACTACTTTTTTTTGCAGTTTGCCTCCGTATTCAAGTGAACAAAGAAAACAAGGAATTTAAGGTGAAGATTCTTTCTTGCACTTTTGGACAAGTTTGCAGACTCTTAGGCTGTTTTCTTTTCCCACTGTTCCTCTTCACTTTATGTTGAAAACATTCGGAAGGTCGTCATACCACAGTTTCCCATTTGCCTTCCCCATCCTCCTGATTGCTGTGTTTTTAAAACTGCAGGATTTAGCACCGGAGCGGGCTTTTGCAGATTTTGTTCTCTGCAATTTGGTTCTGCATTTGGTGATCATGAATTTCCTTGGATGAATTAGCACCTTTTGGCCTGCTTTGATACCGTTTCCTAGAACAATGAGAACTAGATATGATCGATGATAAACAATTATTATGTATCCGCTGTAGCAACTTTGCTTGCCATTTTGATTTTATTTGATAAATTCACATGGTAGTTACCAAGTTATGCAGACCCGATATATGAAAAATTGGACCTGCAAATATGAGGATCTTCTTTACGTAGTTTATCAAAACTAAAGTTATATTATACGCTGGATTATGAAAAATTCCTCTTCCCTTTTGGTCTCAAAGGCATATGACCAATGCAGTATATACAGCATTCATGGGGTGCTTTAACTGTGGTTAAATTGTCATATATAGGCTTCAGCTTCTAGTTCCAAATCTAGCATCATGCTCAAACCCCTACAACTGTGCTCGTCATAAACTAACCAAATTCACATGCAACGTAGTTCACATCCTGGGGAAACGCCCATAATAGTGTGCTGTTATATAGCTCCTTTTTACTATGCATCTGTTACTACCTTTACCATGTGTTTTCGTCTATCCTTTGCTTATTTTTTATTTCTATCATCCAAAGAAAAGAAAAAATCCAACCATAGTCTCATACTATCTGCTAATATTCTAGAGTTGTTGTAATCCTATTCTAAGAGAGATGAGGTGAGGAAAAAGAATGGTCATTGATGCGTAAAATCACTAGGTTGTATTCTCACATCAATATCTGGCCTACACTGTATAGATAGAGAATTACAGAGAAGTATCTTAAAAGCGGATACCTGAATGCCATTATGGCTTATGATAATCAATCTTCCTCGTGCGAATTACCATCAGGAACCGAGTTATTGCTACTTTTTCACTCAAATATATCGGTGTTTCAAACTCGGAACCTTGAATATGAAGGTAAATGCTCCATTGTCTAGCTACTTTCTTCAACAAAATATTGCTTAGTCTAGTTTCTTTGTTCAAACCCTAAAAGATTGGACAGAAGGAGCTTGCGTACAAATGTTTGCACCGACCAAATCCAATGCCGAAGTCAATGGAACATCTCAAATGTATAAATGGCAGAGTTGTAGCATATAAGTAAGGTCATACACTGATTCATTGTATTAAATTAATGAACAAAGGTAGACTACTCTTGTTTTTTTTTTTTTTTTTTTTTTTTACAAGGAGACCTGAAATTACATACAAATTAAGGTTGGATTTAATCTTCATATGTTACATGAAACCTCTTGTATCTCTTGCTCTGGTACTTGCCATTTGATCTGAATCTTGTCAACTCCATCCCTTCTCCAATAGGTAGTGTCACAGATTCATACCCTTTCTTTTGCTTAAAAACCTGATCAGGAAACGCACCTCCACCACCCCTTTTAGACTGATGAAGATTATTCAGTACCACCATGCTACCATTTGGATTTAGATTCATAATCCTTAACACCTTCAAGTGCTCTTCAATCTTGCAGTCGATGACCGCAAAATCAATATCCTTGAACTGCTTCACCACCAGACAAGGATCAATACCATACACAAATTCAACAACACCATCAAGGCCATTTTCCAGAAATAGGATTTTGCTCATTTTCTCCACATACTCGTGATGATGACTAAGAGGCTGAGTGATGCAGACGATGAGGCGGCCTCCGGTCTGCTTTGCAGCCACAGCCAGTGAAACAGTCAGCGGCGTTACGCCTTCGGATGTGATCTGTACCATTAACCTTGCTTTCTTCCCAGCTGCCAAAGCGGATACAAACTCCATGCATTTTGGCTCTATGATGCAACTTGTGCTTCCAAAAGTGCTGCTGCAATCTTGATTGCTTTGATCTTTACACTGAAAATAAATCAAGTAGTACAGGATGGAATCAGCCATTGCAGAAAATCAGAATGAACTATCTGACTGCAAAAATGGAAGAGATCGAAATTGAAAGGGTGCTATAACTTTACCAGGTGAAGAGTGTGGAGGTAAGCTTGCAAGGCAGCTTGAGGACACCATTCCATCGCCATTGTGAATTCAAGAATTGCTTCGTAACACCGAGAGACTATTTCTTTCAACTTAAAAGCTAGGAACAAGTTGTGGAAGGAGATCTTTAATTTGTTGAAGAATATCTATGAAGAGGGGGCATATTTATCGAAGCTGGAAAAAACTGGTTGTTCACTGATATTATTTCTTTAAGGTGATGGGTGTCTTTTTCAACTTATGACGTAATGACATGTGGCGTGAGAAAGGAGGTGATGTGCATGCAGTAGGTGAAATCGTGGCACATTTTGGGCATTTTCACGTGACTGACTGACCAAAAAGGAATTCACATCCCAAAGGAATAATGATCGGAATTGCTTGCTCCTGGGTCTACTGGATGTGGAGGAGACACTTGTTACCTCTCAAACACGTGGAGATGGATGACATAATCGATTAATACAAGTGTTTAGTTTTTGCTGAAATCTCTGCTAAGATTACTCCAAAGTCTGCTCATAAAAGTCATAATGATATTGTAATGTTTGGACCGACCCAAGTCTGCTCGTAAAGTCAAAATGATAATATCAATATTTCGACCAACCCATCTTTTTGTTCATTTCACGTGAACGGCATACTTTCAGTTCATGCCGGTAAAACACACTTGCACTTAATCTTTTCCATCAAATTAAGTTAGACACATCTTGCAACATTACTTAACAAGAGGTGTTTTATTCACATTGGCTTGAGGGTTAGTAAAATGCATGCGCAATTGTCTCAAAGAAACTTAAATTGGGGCACATGGTGAAGCAAACGACTGCAATATTCGAGAATCATACGCTAGTTCCTCTGTTTTCCCTTGAAAACACGCAAATTCTTGGATTACGCATTATTTCTTGCTTGACAAAATGGAAAGCTACATTACACTTAAAATTAGAATCACGTGTCTCCAAAAAAAAAAGTGTGACAGGTGTTGGATTCCCACAATTCTAGAGGAGACAGCACAAAGAGAAGAAACAAGAAACAATGGGGTAAAGAGAGAACTATAACTGAGCTTTATGTAGAATGTATTATCATGTATAATGATACAATTCAAATAATAAAGATCAAAACATTTCCTCTACAATTTGCCAAAAGTTAATTAATTACACGGCAGTGAAGCAGCTGTCATTTTTTTGGTTCTTTCCAAGTCCAAATTATAGTGTAGGAAGACTTCATGGGTAGCGTGATACCCATCACCTAATCGATATCTTTTACAGCATCCTGAAACCAACATCAGCAACAGAGTCAATTCAGCATGGAGAAAACAATGCCTTCTCCAAACGGTATTTTAAGGGAACAATAAGATGTATACCACCCAGCTTTTTCCATGGCCTCTTGTTTCCAGAGCAAAACATACATTTAGCTACCACATTGTGCACTAGATCTCTAATATAGGTGGGACACACTTGTATAGTCGTATTAGAGATATGATACACAATGCGGTCCTTCTAGGCTTTTAGCATTAGTCTTAAATCTGCCTCAAAGTTACTACCAGCTTTACAAATAGTCACTAATTTGCTGGATGGGAATGATTGTTTAGGCATCATAGTTTATTGTTACCTCATGAACTATCTAACACTCTTACGAATGAGATAAATAATTGCTTGGTACGGTAAATATTCTTGTCAATGTGGGAATTACCTTTGCTAATCGTGTTACATAAGCAGCAGCTAATGCTGTGACTAACAGTCCAGCTGCTAGTGTCAACAGCTGACCATTTCCTCCGGGCAAACCAACATCAGATTCCTCTTGCTGAAACATCAACCAAGAGAATTTTCTTAAAATCAAATGAAATTCTGTAACCAGATGGAGGTTGATATAAATTGCAGCAGAAGGAAACACCAAAAATTTAAATCCAATGTCCTTTCTAAATATGGAGCAGCATTTTTCAGACCAAATCTGATCCTTGACGTTCAGGGCAAGGAAATAGATAACTAGATGGTTGTCACTATAAGCTTAGGATAAAAGAGAGACGCACCAATCTACAACTGTGTATTCTGAAGCTAGCTGTAAAGAGTCCATTTTACCTTCAAGATATTGAATGACTTCTGACCATCTTCTCACCTATTCTAATTATTTCTAGTTCTTAGATTTTTAGCATTACACTCTAGAAATCACATGCGTTATGACATTTGTAGAGCCCAGTGTTGCAGATGCCAGCATGAAACCACCTATGCATCTGGATGTTATTTAACACCTTTTAATTTTCCGGACTAGTAACTATATCAACCACAGAACAGTATAGACATTGATAGCTGAATTGTGTCTGGTGCCTATCTAGTCCATCACACAAAGTAATAACCCACTAAGGTGTGACACTTCTACACTCTACCAGTAGAAGTATACTACTCAGAAGTCAGAACTACTGGATATATCTATAATCATATTACAATTAACATCTTTTGTACTATGCTCGCTCCATATCTTATTCTATGGCTTCTTAGCATGAAGATAAGCATAGCAGTCTATCAACGTCAGAATTATATTTAGGTGAAAGTAAGTTTTTATGATTACACTAAATAAATTAAGAGTAGAGATTTCAATGATAATTTTTGTTTAGATCGATCGTGTCAATGAATGGATGTTATTTTGCTATGCAGTAAGGTAGTATAAATTCCTTCTTCATAGTTTATACTCATTTACCTACCTCACACCCCAGCCCCTCCCGAGGAAAAATATATAGAAATATAGAATTAGAGAAAACATGTTAATATAGGTTTGGCTGACATAGAATTACCACAACAGAACAGGAAAAAGCGAGAGAAACTCACAATTATGGCTCGCCCAAATGCACCAGCACTCACATAAGCCCATGTTCCTGGAAGCATCCCCAACCAACTGCAAGAAGATTATATAAAGTTAGGACTAGGAAGTGAAAAATTTCACAAACATATTATACAGTTCAAGACATTAAAGATCTACTACTTTTAATGAAACTACCAGACATGACCATCATCCTCTTCCATAACTTTAATGCTTTTTTCCAATGGGCCAGTGAAGCCATTGGTATACTAATGGCGTAATAATGTGTACAAACTTGAAAAGGAGCATAAATATTTACATCATCAGTCATAAAGACAGCAAAAGAAGTCACAAGAAAGCAAGTAATATCCTATTTACTGTAACGCTTCTATGACTTCCTAACTAATAACAAACTATCCTACTCTAGTACAGTTCAAGCTTGACTTCCTTCACCTAGGACTCTGGGAATATGAAGAGCTACCAAAATACATTTCATGAGAAGAAAAGACATGAACAATTTTGAACCCTTCAGAGAAAAGGCAATGACAGCACCTAATGCATAAGGGCATTCAAAAATAACTTTTTTAGTCCAAGGTTAGTAGGTAATCCACTTAGTGACCAAAAGAAATTAGTTCAAGCCACCAAGATAAGAAACCCATTTAGACCTTGTACACTTCAAGCTGGTGCAAACTCAGCTTGTAATCAGCTTGTAACCCGTCAAATAGGACAATTTAACCCAATAATTAAGCTGGACAAAAAGAAATCAGACTAAGAGCATTGCAAATCAAGCTAAGCTTGAACACGTCCTAAGGCTCAGCCAGTGGGTACTCTCAAGAGTATCCAATGAGAACATTTGTATAACAACCAACATATAAGAAATCAGAAATTAATTAAGTGAACAAGAAGTAGGGTAGAGCGAACCTTCCCAACACATATGGGACAAACTTTACAGATGTCAATCCATATAAATAGTTCCCCAGAGAAAAAGGAAGCAAAGGGCTCAAACGGAGGAGAGTAACAACTCTGAAGCCATTTTCTCCAATAGCCTTATCAATTGCAAGAAACTTTTTGTTTCCCTCAACCATTTTAAGAATACGTTCACGAGCAAAATATCTAGCAATCAGAAAAGCAACGCTAGCAGCCACCTGAAATAGTAAATAATATCAGGGAAAAAAACTGAGTAGAGATATTAATAGTTTGTTCTTTGTAAGCTTGTAAAGTAACAAACTTACCGTTCCGCTTAGAGAGACTAGAATTGATCCAGTAACTGTGCCAAAAAGAAGACCAGCTGACATGGTCAATGGAACAGCTGGAATCGCAAGAATCTAGGAAAATATTATTTCAATGTGTCAGAAGTTGAAATAAGACTGGTTGGTTATCTACAGAAATCTGAAATAGATGCTATGAAAAATTTCTACAAATGTTGAATATTGTTATGAAAGACTATGAGGGAGTTGAGTTCAGAGCACATAGCCTGTGAAGGACCAGCTAATTTTCTCAGAATTTGAGAATAAAAGTAGATAATTTTTTCATTTTTTTAAAGATCCATAAACAGCTACTTATTCATTATAGCCTGAGAGGAACCGCTTAAACTTGTTTCCCATGTAACGGTAAATATAAATAACTAGCATAGGGATTGCCATATAAGGAATAAACAGATAGCAATATATTCAAGGAATGGGTATCAAATGCATACTTCCAGTCCTGCATAAACTGCAACAAACAAAGCATATCCCGCTGGACCATACCCTGTGCACCAAATGCTCTACGAGGTCAGTCAAAGATAGAATTTTTGAGAGAAAATAAACAAAAGCACAGCAGTTTTGCTTCTTATTTCTGGTTTTATCAAAGGATAATGCAAGCAATGGACAAGAACTTGATTGAGAGTTTCACAACAGATCAAAAATGATATATTATTCTATTTTTTTACCACCCGGTCAGACTTGATCACGGTAGGGCCCATAGGAGAAGCTCTTATGTTCAAACTTTAAAGTAGAGCCATTAAAGGGGAAATTCCATAGCAAGAGCTTTATAAAGTCAAAATAAAGCATGCACTGCACTCTAACCTCAAAAGGAGAGAACCTCAAGGAAAAAAAAAAAAACAATTTGGTCATATACGTATATGACTTGCACAACATGATTGCAGAACTGCATAATTTAGCTATCATAGAAGGTATTTGGAGCCAATGCTAATTGTTTTTCAGTTGCAGTTTTGAAGAAACAAAACGCTAGCAACTTCTGCAGCATTGTTTCCTTAAGAATTGGGCAGTATGAACTTTGGCAGGTTACTGCTAACTCTATACTTTTGTTAACTTGAATTGATTGTGTAAATATTTGGATAGCGAGAAATGCTAGATGCTTCACCAAAACTTTGAAGTCTGAGGATGATCTGACTCATCATGATTGAAGCTACTCACATTAAGATCCCTGCTCTTAGGGGACGCTTCCAATAAATATACTCTACGATAGACAGTCACTACATTTGGCTGTGGTACAATTTATATTGATACACGTCATAACTCTTACTACTACTTGCAGTAAGCTACTTATCCACCTATTTTCGTTTAAAGTATCATAAGGAACGGAAAAGGCATAATGAACATGAGAATTCCATATTGCAAGGCAATGACAAACCAAACTGTTATGTGTTTTGACAGATTTTCATGCTAAGCAACTGCTTCAAAGTTCACAAGCTAGATTCTTCTTTAACGAATAAACTCTAATCAGCAGGAACCCAAAGCTAGAGCTCCTAATACAGAAACCTAATCAGAGTTCACGACCAATCAAAACATTCAATCCAGCTCGAAATTTTCAAATCTGTTCAGCATTACAATTAGATGAGCAAATAATCCATTATGCCAATGCAGACAACCAAAATCAAAGTCACATGAATTTGCAATGTACTAGACCCCAATCCTAAGTCAAATTTTCATACACTCGCAAATGGAAAACCCAAATCTAAACACCAAACCACAAAATTCAAAGCAGAATTGAACTAAAACCTCATAAAGGGTACTCAAATTTGTCAACTTTTACCTTCAATGAGAGTCGTAAACTGATTCAAGAAGGCATTAACCTGATCCTTGTACACATACCCAGCCGCCCCAAACCCACCAACAAGCCCAACCAACAACAGCCCCGCCAAGACAGTACCTTTAAGCGCCAACCCACCCTCGCCCTCATCATCACCACCACCGCCGCCGCCGCCGCCGCCGCCGATTTTTTCAATCTCGCCGCCGTCGTCACTCTTGGGATTATTGAAGAGCCACTTGAGGCTCTGCGGCGGAGCAGTGGTGGTCTTCTGGAGGCGGCTGGTCTTGTTCTTGGTCTGCTTGAGAGAGGAGCATGGCGAGAGGAAGTGGAAGCGGTGGTGGTTGGGTTTGAAGAGGAAAGAAGGGTGGGAGGAGGAGGAGGAGAAGGGAGAGAGGCACGGCGGAGATGGTGGTGGTGGCCTCAGAGTGAGGAAGAGGGTGCGCATTTTAAGCAGTGGAGTGTGTGTAGGATAAGAGCGGGAGGCTCACCACAGCCCATGTAAAGAGTACGACTAGTCTAGTGAACATGAAAAGAGAAAAAAAAAAGTGTGGTTTTTAAATTTTGGAGGAGGCTGGAAATTTGTGGAAATCTGTGAGGGATGATAAGATTGCCTGACTGTGGGTTTGAGTTCGGTGAAAGTCGGTTTTGATTGGGAGGTGCTGTGGGTGGTAGAGGGAGTGCCATGTAGTTCCATTGGTTTGCCTGATAATATGCTCACCTACCTGAGACAATAATGAAGCTGAAAGTACAGATATTTTGAGCAAATGATTGCTTTTTTCCTTTCTCTGATGGTAACTTGACTCAAAAAAAGGTTAGGATCTCTGATGTGTAAATACTCTTAATCACTAGAATTACGATTTCTATAAAGTGAGTTTACGTGAAAACTAGCTAACTTGCCATAAATAAAAGCGTGGTTGAGCATTTTGATTTGTGTTTCAAAACTGCTGTTATTTTGATTTTATTGTTACCCAACAAAACTAAGATGAAAGTGGCCATATTTTGAGGTTATGGCTACCCGGGTGCAAAGACTATGGACCCAAATTTTAAGGCAAGAATAAGAGGGTTTCCTAATTACCTGAAGACACCAACATTTTAATGTTCACAGAACAAAACTGAAACTCTGCAGTCAACTAACATAGATTGGTAGTTGATCCGATATCTTAGTGGTTGATCCGATCAAATGAAATACCTAGATTAGCAATTTTCTTTTGGGTTCATTTTGAACTCCTGCAAATAAGAAGGAAAGTGAATAATAACACCTTAAGAATCACTGTCAAGGCTCATCTCAGGTATCTTCAGAATCATCAACTTGGACAAGGGCGTGAGAATAATCATCTTCAAAATGGGAAAGGACATTTCATTTGCTTGAATGCTTGATATACAATGTTGTTACAACCTCAAATATTATGCTGGAAGGATAATACAATCAAGGATTTAAAGAAATGAAAACAATCTAAGTCATCTGCGAATTACTGCTTTCCAGTTGTTCACATGAAGATGAGGAACTGGCAGCTTGAGACAAATTTCCTTTGAGTAATAAATAGTTCAAGTCTGGCTTTGGCAAAGAAGATGTGATTTTGTGAAGCTGATCATTTACACTAGCTTGCAGTAGCTGAGGTGAAAATAGTTCTGGCTTTTCAAGAGCTTTTACTGCAGAGCTTGCTGCAAGACTAATCTGTAGGAAAAAGGAAAAGACATAAGAGAAATGAAATTTATCCTTCTATTTGCATGAAGAACTGTTGATGTTATGTTTTAAAAGTTTCATTATACATAATTCCTTACATCAAACAGACAGGAGAACAGCCACTTGAGATAACGCATACAACGTAAGATAGATGACTTTGTTTACTATTCTAATGAGAATTAGTCTTAATTCATGTCATCTAAATACAATTTTATAGTTCACAAGAGAGAGGCGGGCAAACTACACACAAACTAGCACACATTGCAGAGCACACAAGAGAACATTTCGCTCAGTCGTCTTGGTCATCAATACCCAATCTTGTTGCAAAAGTATAATATATGTGACAAGAAGCAAGATGGACAAAACAGCACACATACATGAATGATGCATCCTACTGTTTCCTACTTTATCTAGGATTTCTGTATCTGTGTTACCTATTCGAATCAACTTCATATATACAAAGAAGAAAAAAGGGAAAACTTGGAGAGTAGCCATAGGCAAGTAAGATGACTGTCGCTCAAATCAAGATTTAGATCCAATCTGGTCAAAAACTCATCTGTTGATGACCGCAACCTAATAAATCCAGAAGAGTTAGGCATGAGAAGGATTACAGCAAGAGGATTCAAATATCACGTATTTGCTACAATTTTGGTGTATCACAGATACGCCTGCAAGCAAACTGATGCTCTTGCATTCTATCTCACAAAGCCACAGTCTTTGATCTCTCCAGGACAATGTCTAAAGGAAAATCTGATAATACCCAAAGATCATATATTTTGCCATCCTTGCATAGGTTTTTCCTGAATCCTGGGATCAGCCAACTCCACAGCAGAAATCCTCAAAAAGACTCCACTCTTAGTTACTACTGAGTTCTAGCTACAAAAAGTCTTTATCTGATTCATTATAATCCATTATCTTATCACGACGAATATTTCTTAATCTCCAATAAAACAATCCGCACAGTTAAATGTTCTGCATGGGGCAACAATCAGGACCACCAACATAGAGCAACTTCTAGGTCACTCGCAAGCCAGGTCCTAGTATTGGAAATCAAAACAAACCTGGGCTAAGTTCCTAGCTCCTGGGAGCCACAACCAGTCACCAAGTAGCTAAATGGACAACAGCAACATCTTATAAAAACAAAAGCGAAAACATTCTAAAGCATCAACCCTAGTCTTTCTGGATATATGTCTTTTTGGTACGGTTTTAAACCACACTGCTATCAACACCTAAACTCATCAAGTACCTGATCCTAATCAGCCAAGTAGAATTAAACTATATACTAATCAGAGCACTAATAATGGACAGCATAATTTAGCGAAATGCATAATAACAATATTAATCTCGGAAACATATGAACTATGAAGGAGCTGAAATTTGAACATACCGACTGTGAAGCCATCTTTATGGCAGCTTTTGCTAGAGGCAGTATGCAAAACCTAAACCAAACCCAATACAACAACAATTAGACTTAAAATTGAGTACTTTACCAAAGAAATATGTATAAAATTTCCGAAATTGTACCCCTTTTTTTTTTCTTTTCAAAATAAATAAATCTGGGACATAAAATGAAAGTGAGGAACTTACATTCCACGGCCACCGGCCAGAGCTTCCTCCGATGGGTCTTTCCATTCATCAATTCTGCAAATTTAACATTTACCAAGTCAATTACTTAGGTTAAATATAATACAAAAAATATATATATATATATATTATATAGAGATGAGAGAGAGAGAGAGAGAGAGAGAGATACATACACCCAACCGTAACGGCGGTCAAATAAAAGGCGTTTGGATTTTGAGGAGGTAGAAACGGAGACTGAGGAGGTTGTGGACTCCATCCTCTGTTTCTCTGAAACTGATACCTGATAACACAGATTGGGGAAGAAGAGGAATATTAAGTGGGCCGGGTCGAGATGATGAGCCCATTGGGCTTTCAGGTTCATGGCAAATCCGTAAATAAAAACAGAACCGCCGCGCTTTATATATTTCAAAAGGCCACTCAGATTAAACTTCCCGCTTTGCTTCATTCCTCTCTCTCTCCTCTCTCTCTCTCTCCTCTCTCTCTCTCTCAGAGACTCGGAGCTTTGAAGATCGGCGAACATGAAACCAGCGGATCGGATTCCGGCAAAGGCCACAAATTCAGGTAACATTCTTTTCAAAATTGTACTGATTCCGCTCGTTTTCGTTTCTTAGCTTTTCTTTCTTGTTCGTTACTCCAATATTTGCTCTGACGTTTCCACCGGTGTTCCGTCCGGTTCGTCGGAAAATCGAAATGAAAATCTGTATACCTTGAATTGAATTTCGCTGTAAACTAAGAATATTTTTGTTCCGATAGGAGACAACAAAACCGAAGGAATTGAAATTTCGATTTGTGATTAGCTTAGGGTTTCTGCTATGAATGTGAATTTGGGCTTGAATCCCTTGAATTAATGGATTAAATGTTGGTTTTGGTGATTTCAGCTGGGGTTTGTATGATGAGAAACACATGGAGGGATGAACAGCACCCGTCTTTCATAAACTTCATCTCCAATTTCCTCACTGCAAATTCGTTCCGGCTTAAATTTGTCTCAATTCCAGCAGTAATTTCTTCAATTTTTCGAGCACTACATTTTATTTTGTAATTTAAAAGAAATTTGGTGCATCACTGACTTAAAATCTGTGGTGGTTTCGGTTGCATTGCAGGACTTCATTTTCAACTGTGGGGGTTCATCAGTGGCATTTATCTTTGTAACAAGCTTGGATTCAACTAATGTCTCTGAAATCTTCGCCAGGTGACCAAATTGTTCACAATTTTGGTGCCTCGAATGAGATTCTGCTTTTTCTTTTTTACTAATTTGGTGTGAATCCTTGTAATTATACAGAACTCAAATACTGAAGCAGCAATTTGCGCATTTCTATGTTATCTGTACCCTCCCAACCAAGGAACAAAATGACTTGTTTGTTCGTTCTTACTTCAAGTGAGTTATCTGAAACTTTTTGTTCAAGGAATGTGTCAATAGACTTGTTAGAGCTTAGCAGTACTCTTCTGTGACAATTTGATTATGAACTGACTGGAGCTGTTTGATCCTGTGAAGTTTCGGATTGGAGCTTGGTAAGCCGGCATTTGTTCTGGTTAAAGACTTAGAGATGGGTTTTGAAAAGATGCTAAGGATAGTTTATGCACGTGGAGGTAAATCTTGTTCTCTAAAGCTCAGTCACTTTAAGGATTTCCCATGAAAATTTTCTGAGTAGGCAATTAATCACAGTATGCAAGCGAGAGGATGTCACCACAAAATTGAAGGCTCAGGTTGGTGTAGTGTCAATACAAACATTAACAATCATATATGTTATACTTGGTTTTGATGACATAGTATGCACGTTTCTTTTGCTAAACATCTTGGGGTTTCTTGTTTGAAAAGAGAGAGCAATATGTGCAAACCGTGGGCATGTTTCAAAGAGTGGTCACATCCATACCAGGACTTGACAATCATGATGCAAATGCGGTACATTAGTCTTCATAGTCCAGGATTATATATATATATATATATATATATATATATATATATATATATATGTTGTATGCCTAACTAAAGGTTATTCTGGCAATTATGCTCAGCTTAACCAAGCAGTTGGATCAATTGAAGCAATTGCCAAGGAATCGAAGGAGCATATTCTGGAAAACACAGACCTTTCAGCTAACAAGGCAGAAGTAATTTCAAGGTTTTTCAGGGATCAAAAGTTTTACCTCAGTCCGAAGATCAATTGACAGCCCGGTTTTATCTCATGAACAAAGGAGTATTTGTGATCATACAGACCCTTGCCTTTATATTGTTGACTTTCACTGTGCATAATGTAGTTACTGGAATTGGTGTGAGGATGTGGTATTGCAGATGAGGTTTGAGAACTAGAATTATCTCCCCAGGTTTTTAATTCTGCATACGGCCTTTAGGTTCTTGATGAGTACTAACTAGCATCAAGACTGGCATGTGGCCCATTTACATTACGCTAAATGGCCAATTTATAAATCTTCTTATTGTAACTTCACATTCAAGATACCAATGCATTCAAGCATCTGTTAGGAATTGTCAAGTTAAGAGAGCACTTGAATGAAACAGGTCAAGCATGGAACCAAATAATCACTACCAGGCTCAGAAATTCAAGTCGACTGAAACTTACACAAGAGCTCAAGAAGGGCCATTTTTTTTCCCTCCTCATCTTGGCTTTTTTATTCACCTACTCCCAGCAGAAAGTAACTACACCTCAAAACCAAAAAATAAATGAAAGCTACTTCCATGAGCCACGGTGCATCCTAATTCAAAATTACTAGATAAGTTCCATAATCTCCTATGTGGAAACCTGTTCGGAAATTTACCTACAAGTGAGAAGGATTATTACATCCACTGCTTGATAAGGCAGGCACAGATTACAAGTAGAAGTACAATCGGTTGGCTGACCATAGACACCATGAACCGTATGGGTACTAACGTAGACTACGATGGGGCACCAAGATATGAAGCAAGCCTCAGTATGTCACTGAAGACTCCACCAGCTGTAACTTCAGCACCAGCTCCTGGTCCGCGGACTATTAGCGGCTGATCTTTGTACCTAGTTGTTGTGAAAGCAATGATATTATCTGCCCCTGATAATTGAGCAAATGGGTGATCGTTTTTGTATGCTTGCAGCTTCACTACCCCCTTCTGGTTGACTACATCAACCACCCCAACGTATCTCAAGACCTTCAAAATCATACATCACAAGATAAGAAAAGAAATAAATCTCAAAATCATAAATCACAAGATAAGAAAAGAAATATCATTTAAAAAGAAAAAGAAAAGGGAAAGGGTTTGGAAAGTGCTGTAAAGCTAGCTGCTACATTATATAAAGTTGCATGATCCATACTCATAAGAAAATCCAGGGTTTCATCACACACAATGTAAGACAGAAACATCCACAAATCCGTCATAGCATGTCAGAAAATAATGCAAGTAATTGTACAGGGACACAGGAAACCAGAATGATACTATATTCTTGAATTTATAACAATGAGAAATAGTGAGTTATATCTTCCATAATTTGCCCATATAGATGATTGATACCTCCAGCAAATTGGAAAGATTCAATAGACATTGTAGAAATGCATCTTAAGATACTTACTTCCCCTGCATCCTCGGCGATCTGTCTTTTCTTAGCCAAGTCATGGTCGAATTGTGGAAGTTTCTGCATGAATTCCTCAGCTGATGCGCTATCCTGGAAAATATTATCCAAGACTCAATGTCAAGGTGTCTTAGGCACTTGGTAAGGTATAGCAAACAAATGGCAAGATCAGATTTTACCTTCAACGGTTCTGGCACGAGGCTTTCAACAGGGATATCAGAGAGTTCCAGCTTAAGACCAGATTCCCTTGCAAGAATTATTACCTGCATTTGCAGGATAACTTAGGAGGGCAAAACTTACAACAAAGCAATGAAACAAAAAATCATGATAGCTGAGGTTCAAGTTTGGAGACAAGAAAAAGCAACGTAAGTATGAAACTTAGTTTTTGTTAGTAATATCAAAGTACCTTTGGGAATCTACTGATTAAACACAAATATCATTGCATTAGAGGCCTAGACAGTCAGTGGACAAAAACCTAGCACACATTACCTTCCTACAAACATCTGTTCCAGATAGATCATCCCTTGGGTCTGGCTGCTCCGTAAACCCTGCCGCTTTGCCTCAGCCACCACCTCACTAAAGGTTCGTCTTCCTACTAAGTTGTTGAAGATATAACTCAAAGTCCCACTGCAAAAGCAAACCAAAGAGGCAAGACTTATGTTAACCGTAATACAACGTGTGGATTTCTGAGCATCAAGATTCATATGCTTAAAAGGGCCCTAATAATGTATAATTTTCAATTTTGATTGAGAAAAGATAAACCAAAAGTCGTCAGCATACCTGAAGATGCCCTCAATACGCAATATTTTGTCCCCTGTTTCTAGGAGCCCTTGTAATGTATTGATAATTGGGAGACCAGCTCCAACAGTGGCTTCGTAGAAGTAATGTGTATATGATTGCCGTTGAAGAGCTCTTAATTTCAAATACTGGAAATGGACAACAATTATGTCATAAATCATGAAAGCCTAGAAGTCAATACCCATGCAAAATATGAACAATATCACTGCCTTCTCAAAAGTAAAATTTGACTGTAATAGTAACCAATTTACACTGGGTATTGTCCAAAAAGAAAAATGATACTGGGTGATAGTTAAACGAAAGTACAAAATTAAGTGCAAAACTGCAAAGCTTTTCATTCTTTTTGCTGCCATTTCTATATAGGGTAATGCTGCAGGGCCACAGAAGCATATACACAATAGTATGGTATGAAAGAAGTCATAGAGTCCAATAATAAAATCCTTGTGACATACAAATATTACAGATATTTGTAATATTACCACTGCCCTTTTTGATGCAGAAGCCTTTGTATTCAAATAACAGAACTTGAAGATCTTTCAGATTATGTTATCATGCTTCAACTTAAAGAAGTTTGTATTCATAACTAACAATAAGGATTACTAGTAGCATTTCCATTTCTGCAAATTCATGTGTACAGTTCTTGGAATAAAGACCATAATAATTGTGGTCCTTGCTTGCTAAAACCTTTTAAATACTTTAAACAAGATATCTCAAAATGGTACTTAAGTGGATAGATATAATTAAAAAATGGGGATGCTGTTTATTTTTCTCAGTTAAGGCGAATCATATAAACTCCAAAAACCAAACTTTACAATTATTTAATGTCATCCTGATAAAACCTAAAAAGTTTGCCCACACATACAAAGGATTATTACCTGATCAAGAGGCCCTGAATTCGCCTTTTTGTTGGGGGTGACTACATGTATTCCTTTCCGCAACCAGCCATAGTAATGGCTTGCAATGACAGAGTCAGCTGTGCAGTCAACTAGAACAGTATTTGGAATAAAATGATTCCCATGTACATGCTGCACAAATTTTTCCATATCTGCCCGTTCTCCCTTTTCTTGTTGAAGTTCTCTCCATCTAGATAAGTCAACACCCCTGCAACCATATATAGACTAAAATATAAATTCCATGAATTGTGACTAGAGAATGAGTGATTTCCATTATAAAAGTAAATTTATACGCACAACACCATAAGAAGCAACTAGAACATTTATTTTTGTAAAATACAAAAAAACTGGAAAGATAAAAGACTAGTAGTATGGGCACATGAAATGTAGAAAATAACAAGAAGTTTATAGGTTTTGTATTGTCCAATTGTCCAGTATTTAGCAGAAGACACGAATACTGGTGCAAACAATGTCCAAATGACCGTACGGGCATTTATTACTAAATACAATAGACCTTGTCCAAATGACTATAGAAAATAACAAGTTCATAGGTTTTGTAATGTCCAGTATTTAGCAGAAGACACAAATACTGGTGCAAACAATGTCCAAATGACTGTACGGGCATTTATTACTAAATCCAATAGACCTGTAAGTCAAATATCAATTCTCAACAGTATAATCCTAAAGTTATAACACACGTACAAGTTGGACCACCATGATGTTCCAACTACCAAAGCACTAACTCAGAATTATATCCTTGATAACCTCATAGGTGGCATGCATACAGATGAAAGAACTAAGTGACCCAGCTCTATTATGCCACCATTTGATTTATGAATATTCCAATTAAAGGAATTAACTTACGTCTCACTCAAAAGCATTGTCCTTGAGCCAGTAATTCCCATTACACGCAAGTCAATGTTAAACTCTTCCTTAAGAGTTGCTGCCTGCAAAGATGAAAAAGGCTTTTATTGATTTTTGCCAACCCAACAGAAGAAATTAAAAGGATCAACTTCCATCAAAACTTTGTGAATAAGCAGTACCGTAAACTAAATGCTAAAGACAGCAAAATATGGATAATTGACAGAGAGGAAACTACAAAGTCATGCTTATGTAGATATAGACCATCAGAGTAGCACCTATAGAAACTACACTAGTAAATAAGGCAAATTGTGTGTTCAAGTAGAGAGAGGGAGAGGGAGGTAACTGCAACATAATGCCTAATCGGATCTAGATCTATGCAGTAGTGACTAAAACAGGTTTAGTGATTAGACCCAGTTTGTACCCATCCATTTTCTACATTCCACACCCTCTTTCATTGTATTCCATTGCTCACACTACTTCACCACTTTTTTTTTATTTCTCTCACAACTAAACACACACAGTAATAAGAAACCCAATCAGTTGGGCTTATAAAGCTAAAAGTTGAATTTTTAATGGCTGTAAATGACACTTGGCAGCATATGCATATGTAATCTATCACTTATCACCACAATATAATCATTAATATCGGCATTGATGCATATCACAATCATAAATAATATATTTTCATTAATATTATTAAAATATATCCATAGTTTAGATGTGTCAGCAACGAGTAAGTATAAAATCTTCTTGATTGAACCAATTGCAGACTAGATATTTTATTTCTGGCCCGGCATGAAAACTTACTTCAACTTGTTAACAATCCATGTTCTTTGCGCAAGTAAACTACGTGTTACATTTAATAACACAAACAGGAAAAGAAATGGATTGTAGGTGCTCTAATAGGTGAGTATACAGGAATTAAAAATACAAATAAATAATATAACCAATTTTTGACATCTAGCACACAGTATTAAAGTCTTTGACCAAATTAGGATTAAAAACTTGTAATAGAAAAGCATGCAATTTGACGTACAGATTACATACAAATGAAACATTGAAATAAATGAAAACAACAGAAGAGAATTTGTTGAAAGAAACAGCACCTGATCTCTCAGTTGATCAAGTAATGTAGCACCAATAAGTCCTGGTCCAACAATGCCCATTGCTATAGTGGTTCTTGAAAGATAAAATCTAGAGTGAACCGCTCTAAGGGCCCTAATACAATCCTCCCGCTTTAACACTACTGTAATGTTGTACTCAGAACAACCTTGAGCTATAGCACGCACGTTAATATTTGCCTGCAGTGTGGGAACAATTTAGACACCTTAGCATTGGGGATTATGGATTATGAGAACCATTAAATTTCAAAGACTACTGTTTAGAAGACAATACCCAAATTATCTGTAGTTACTTTTTTATAATCACGTTATAAATAGTTATACAAACAATTATAACATTTAGATTGACTTTAGGTTCAAATATTTCTATATGCGCGTGTGTGTGTGTAAAGATAGATCCCAAACCTTTGCCAGGGCGTTGAAAAGAGTTGCACTAACTCCAGGAGTACTTGCCATTTTCTGGCCAACCGCTGCCAATATACTACAGTTTGGAATGACTTGAACCTGAGAGGATTAAAAAAAATAAGGGAGAGAAACACCGGAAATAGGTGCAACATTTAGGGGGGGAAAGTGGTACTATATGAAAATATTCAAAATGGGAAGAGTAAAAAAAGGTAGAGGACTCAAAATCTCAGTAATGGAGATGAGGTAAGAATGAATACATTTTACGATGGATCAAATCAATATCATCATTACAAGCATTTTTCCCTTGTATTATTTAAGAGTTACAATTATTATAAATCATAAACAAGTATAGGTCCAATTAGACCATTCATGCTTGTACTACCAGTAACAGTGCAGTGTAAATTAAATAATGTAATATTATCACCTTGGTTCCACTCACTACATACTTAACACTAGGGTCCAACTTATTTTCCTTAAGTGAAATCACTAGCTCCACAACAATTTCAACCAGTCACAAGCACTTTTTTTTTTTTCCCTTTTTTGATACGAACCAGTCACAAGCACTTATTCACATAAGTTACTAACAGTAAAAGAAAGAGTTCTGCCAACATAGCCTATTCTATAATTGTCAAGAAAACCAATGAAACACCATTTAACTATCAATAAGAATAAGACTAAAGTAATTTTTCAGGATGCTGTCTATGAATTGCATACATTCGATACCAAGTAACCTGATCAAGAAATTTAGTCCAACAAAAATCAAGCACCTGAGAAAGACGCCCAGCATTCAAAGCTTCACGGAACCTAGATTGCAGTGCCTTAGAAACAGCTTTTACTTCCTTCTCCGGGACAGCAAAGCATACAGAATGTTCGCTACTAGCCTACAGTTACCCACAACTAAGCACACTAAGCATCATAAAATTGTTATACTGCTTGAACCCATCATGCACCAGAATAAAGAAGATGAGCTAACCTGAGATATCATAATAACATTAGCCCCCACATCTTTAACGGCAGAAAATATAGCACTAGCTGTACCAGGAACACCAGCCATTCCAGTTCTGGGAGAAACAAAAGGATAGCAATAATAAAGATGGGAAAAGCATTATCTATATTCAAAGAGGAAATGAAATGCAATTTCTGTAATGAACAGCTCACCCTTCAACATTTACAAGGGCCAAGTTATCTATTGTCGCAAACCCTCTGACGTAGGATTCCAAACTCTGGTCCACTTCATCCTCAGTAGTAGAAGAGCGGCAAATTTTTGTTCCAGGTGCAGAGAGGTTGAAAACATTCCTTATGATAATTGGGATGTCATATCGCATTACTGGAATGATGGTACGTGGATGCAGAACATTTGCCCCAAAATAAGACTACATATGTACATATACTTCATATTAAAATTGTGAATTAATCAAATCTCAGAAACTGCAAAATTGAATATAGAGGTTCACCATTTCCCAGGCCTCTTGATAAGACAATGTCTTCAGAATCACTGCTTCACTAACTGCAGAATAAAAGTTTCTTGACATTAATTTAACTCCCTCAGTAGTCAGTAATATTGTAACATTACAAAATGCATCATCAGATTATCCCCACAAAATGCACGCTTGTATACATGTATATTAGACAATTATTAGAGAATGATCAGTGTGGAACCTTTTCTACCAAGAATTTAAGTTACACAAACCTTTCCTGGGGTCCGCACTATAGACACCATCAACATCTGTCCAAATTGTAACTTGACCAGCCTTGAATAGAGCACCCATGATAGCTGCAGAGAAGTCACTTCCATCTCTCTTCAAAGTAGTAGGAATGTCTTGGGGTGTACTAGCAATAAAACCAGTAGCTATGATTGTTTTTGATGGATTTCTTGAGTACCATTTCTCAAGTCTCTTTTCAGTTTCTCGAAATCAGGATCGACTTGATCAGAGCCAGTAGGGTTGACAATAAGGACTTCCCTTGTATCCATCCACTTGCAATCCACTCCATTCTGCAAAGAAATAAAATTTAAAAAAAAAAATACATTAATATACCAGACAATTGGAACAACAGCAGTCCGTAAATGCTTCCAAAAAATGGCCAAACAATCATCAGACCTTCCTAACAACAGATGCCAGTAACTGAGCAGACCATAACTCTCCATGTCCTACCACAAAATCTGTGAAAGATTCTGTTGCATGACCAGCTGCAACCAGTAAACAAATTAGTCACCAGAAGAGGTTTTCTAATATAAACTGATGCACAAGTGTAAACATGAACCATTTGACTCCTGATATTTATTAAAAAAAAAAAAAAAAAAAAACCTCACATGCCATGTTTAGTTTCTGTAAAAAACTATTTGAGGATGTATTCAGGTCAAAGAACCGCTAATGTTATAATGTTTGAAAGAAATAATAAAAGAATAAACAATGTCAATAACATTCCGGGTGAAATCGAATCCTCCAATCACACAGAAGACATGTCTGTACAAGAGAGAGAGAGAGAGCAGCTTAATACCTATATATATTGCACGAAGCATAGCTTTCAGGTTACTGATGTCCTGATTTAATGCTGATAAGAAGTTACCAAGTTCATTCCCATCAAGTAAATCGACAGCTGTTGATCTGTGTTTTACTAAAACAGCATCTAATGCAGCCAAATAGGTTTCATCTCGTGATTGAGCCTTTAAGATGAGATCGTACATCATATCTGTTACCTTAGACATTGCAGAGACCACTACAAACTTCCTCTCCGACTCATCACTAAGAATTATATTTGCAACATTATTAATTCTTTCCGAACTTCCCACGCAAGTGCCCCAAATTTATGAACAGACAACTGTCACCTTTTGGAAGCTGGACTTTCTCAGGGGCGTTCCTACTGAAGTGTCTACTAATTAAGGAAAGAAAAAATAGTTAGAGGAAAAGTTATTCATCCACCACAAGATGCCAAGGACAAATTCGAAGACTTTGTAAAAAAAGAATAGAGATGAACCTGTGACTGATGCAAAGATGTTGGTTTTAGAAGTCTTTTTCCTTTCCAGCCCAGAGACAAAGCCCATCCTGAAAGAAGACAATAGACCTTTCACTTAACAAAGCTTTCCTGCTACTAGGAAATGCAACACTAAACTCTACACAAAAGCTTGAAAGCATTCAAGAAAAAACAGAAAACAGAATTATAAAATCAATAATCTATTTAAAACAGATGGAAAAAGCACGTCACTAGCATGACTAGAGTACATTTCCAACACTCCAAGGGCTGAATCTCCTCAGTGTTTTCACTTTAGTGTACCATTTAGATTATCAAATTATTCTCTTTCTACCTTTTTGAATAAATCCAGGTAAATTTCAAAACTTACTGCTCACTTCCCAGTGAAGGTTAAATTTACCAGCTTCATGTTAGCTATGATCTGTGTTTTTTTTTTCTTACTAAACAAGTGAAGAAAGAACGGGAAAAGTAGAGAGAAAATGGCAAACTGAAAGCTTTTTGAATACTTCAGAACAACATGAAGCTTCATAACAATCAAACATATTGCTCTCTTTTCATTGTTTTACGTCACAGGCTAATCTTCCAGGTTAAACTAAGAATTTACTACTTAACCTCAGTAAAGGTTAAACTCTCTCTCTCTCAAATCATGTTAGTTTTCTTTCACAGCAAGTCAGACAGAAACCAGAAACTTTTCAATCGAAAAATGAGAAACCGAAACTCGACAGTAATATCAAGCATGTAATTGCAGAACCTTTCAAGTCTAGCTCATATGCTTCGGCACGCATTAATTTAACCTTCACTTTTTACCACAAAATGAGATCAGTAAAATCTCTAAAACGCTTGTAAGGCATTCTAAGAAAAAAAGAACAGGCCTAAAAATGCAATACGGAATCGACCTTTCGAATCTGAAACTATTCACACCAATACAAATCCCTAGCTAATTAATCCAAGATAAATTGAAATTTCACTTGTTAAGCTCCCGAAAATGCTAAACAGAGTCTATATATCGAGACAGCTGATCCGTTTTGTACAGAGAGAAGCGAAAATGAAAGAATGAGATGAGAGAAGAAGGTGATACCTGCAAATAGGAGAGCGCTGAGGGAGAAGTAATGCGCGGCATTGATTAGAGAAGAAGCAGATCTTCTTAGGCACAAAGGCATTGGGGGAGAGGCTGTGATTGGAAATCGCCGACGACGAGAGCGACGCCATAGCTCTCTCTCTCTCTCTCTCTCTCTCTGTGTCACAGAGTCTCAGAGTCTCAGAGAGAAGGGCTGCTTTCGGGTTTGGCGGCTTCGATTAATGTAAAGGTGGCTCTGTCTCCGCAGGGAGTGATTAGGTGGGCTGGGATGGTATGCGGCGCTTCAACATGTGGGCATTCCATTCAAGCCTCGACACGTGGCGAAGATTAATATAATATTCCATGTGCTTAAAAGTGGCATACCGTGTTCAGTCGTATCCTGATTCACCCCAAAATGGACGCTTACCCAAAATGCGATTACAACGTGAAAACCACGGCTTGTCGAGCCTACTTTTCTCTTTTCTTTTTTCTACAGCATGATACCTTACACAGTTACACATTTATTATGCTCCACTATATTGGATCTTTATTTAAAGGGAAAATTTTAAAAACAGTACATGAAGTATTGGTCATTCCAAAGTTCGGTGTATTTGGTTTTAAAGAATTAACTTTGGTACATGAAGTTCCAATCCCGACCTACTTTTAGTACATGACGTCAATAACACCGTTAAACCTATGAAATTATTCAATTTTCAAAGGATAATTTTGGGTTTTCACCTCTCTCTCTCTCTCTCTTTTCTGGGTGTCTCTCTTCTTCTTCTCTCTCTCTCTCTCTCTCTCTCTCTCTCTCTCTCTCTCTCTCTCTCTCTCTCTCTCTCTCTCTCTCTCTCTCTCTCTCTCTCGGACACCCATTTATGGGTATCTTTCTTCTTCTTCCTCCTTTTTCTCCTTCTTCTTCCCTCTCCGATATCAAGTTTTATTTGGACACCAAATCTAATTTTCTTCTCCTTCTCCTTCTTCTTCCTTCTTCCTTCTTCTTCTTCATTCTTCTTCCTCCCCGATTTGATTTGGACACCCAAAATCTAGGTACCCAAATATGATTTTCTTCTTCTCCTCCTTCTCCTTCTTCTTCCTTCTCCTTCTTCTTCTGCAATTTTTCTTCTTCTTCTTCCTCCTTCTCCTTCTCCTTCCTTCTCCTCCTTCTTCTTCCTTCTTTTTCTTCTTCTTCTTCCTTCTCCTCCTCCTTCTTTTTCTCCTTCTTCCTCCTCATTCTTCTTCTGCAATTTTTTTTTGTTAATTCATGAAGAGACGAATTTACCCTTACAAATTTGACTAAAATCAGATTGACTAACGGGGGCCGTAACGGCATACACTGATTTTGGGTCAGGATTGTTATGTCATGTACCAAAGTTAATTCTTTGAAACCAAATACACCGAACTTCGGAACGGCTTATACTTCATGTACTGTTCTTAAAATTCTTCCTTATTTAAATATAAAATAATAATTCAGCAAAATAAGCAATGTATCAATTCACTATCGATACCAGTGTTCTAAAACTCGGCCGCCCAGGCCGCCTAGGCGCTGGGCGGCAGCTCTCCGACTCGCCTAATGGGTAATCGGTGACTCTAGGCATTCTGGATTTGGGCGCGGGCCTAGGCGGCTTGGGCAGAGGCCTGGGCGGCCTGGGCGGGCGCCGAGGTAGTTGGGTGGAACAAGCTGGGCGGTTGGGCTAGGAGGAACTCACGGCGAAGTACTGCGGAAGTCGAGGAAAGCACAGTGGACTAGTCGGCGTGCATGTTGACCATGCTATTTTCGATGCTGGAGGCGTGAACAATGACCAACGTTGGTGGAAGAAGGCGAAATTCTGAAACTGGTGGAGATCATGGAGGTTGGATAGTAAAGTTAGAAGGAGATATTGATGGAGATCATGCAATGATTTTTGGTTCTTGGATTTTTTGAAAATACTTCTCGGTTTATTTGTGAAAGAGAATAAGAGAGGATGATTGAGGTGGCCTTTTGTCAGTGTGTGGCTGCTAAGGGAAGAAAAATGGATAAGGTATGCACGTGAGATGTGAAGAAAACAATCTAATTTGTTGTGCTGCCGTGTTTAATTAAAGGTCTAGGGCTCTAGGCATGAGGTGTCTTTATTTCAATCAAATAATTGATTCCTTTAACAATTATTTTCCTCTTTTATGTCTAAATATTCTTGATTATATATTTATATACTATAAAAATGAATTTAAAATTCAAAAAATAAAAAACCGCCTAGGCGCCGCCTAGTCCCCCCCTAGGTGTCTGGGCGCTAGTCCCCTGGCCACCGCCCGACTAGCGCCTAGCGATTTTTCTAACCTTGATCGATACAGGACTCAATATCATATATATAAGTATTTTCAACGTGTTTAACGGGCCAATTTATTGTCTGAATTTTATGATCTAAAATTAAAATTTGTTTTATATATTTCATTTTTTGTTTGATGGTTATTTTCAGTTTTGTGTTTGTTATTTTAATTATGATTTTAACTATTTTATATATTAATATGTAATGATTATATCATTTATATGACCGTTGTAAGAGTAATGAGGCTAATTATGGTGATTTGTAAGTATGGCTTGTATGAGGGTACATGGCTAGAGTTAAAAGACACGTGTGTGGTTGGACTACATATCGATGTAGTTGGACGGACATGTACGTGTGAGATTATTTGTGGGATCGGTTGTGAGAGATAATCCACTCTAGCACAGCACTCTATCCACTTACGGTCCTTTTACATATTTTACATATATTTATTTTAAGTATACATCATTTTGAGTGCACGGGTGATTAAAGTTCAATAGGCTTCTTAGCTACACGATAGAGCTCAAAGAGTTGTTGTATCTCGGGGGAAGTTCGTCATTCAACCATGTGCAATAGGGGACGAATCATCTCTTAGGATAATGCACTTGCACACCTCAACTCGATAAATTTTTCTATATAAAAATTTATATATTATTATATTTATCTACAATTCTTTTAATTCTTATCTCTTTTTTTTTTTAATCAATCCATCAATGATTGTCATTAATAAAACTCAAGCCAGAACAGCCATTACAAATTGTTTCTGTGGAATAAATGGGTATGGTCTGGTCTATCAGAATGACGGAATGTAGTGTTACCATCGCCTTCGAGCTCTCATTTATATGTAAAACAAACAAAGGTCAGAGGGAAGACCGGGTTCGCCGGCCTTCAACACTCTGATGCCTAAGTCAGTATCGTTATAAGATAAAGATAGTGGAAAGCAATAGTAAACAGTTACCCTTAGAGTGTTGAAGCCTACTTATAGAGGATTTGGGGAGATGTAGCTCCCTTGCTCCTAATATGGGACATTTGGGTTCCCGATACCTCTTTAGAAGGTATCGCGACCCCTGTCAGGAAGTGTCTTAATGGTGCTCTTTGTGGCTAGATGAGTCATGTGCTTCCGGTATTTGTGCCTGGGAGGTATACATTGGTACACATACTTTTTTGCTTCTATTCAAAGATATACAAGATGTTGTGGGGATACCACATGGTACATAGGACTAGACCATTCATTATACAACCAGTGCTCACTTATTCAAGTAAGCCTATCAACTACGATATATTAGGACATAGTTATAGGCTAATGTAAAGAAAGATTACAGTTTTTCCTTGTCACTTCAAACTAGGGCTAGGAGGTTTCTCCGAGTACGAAACACTTAGAACATCCTCAGCTGGTACCTTTTTTGATTTAGATGGGTTTTTGTTCTTCGATCCAAGAGGCCTACCTCTTTTCTTCTTATGCTCCACTGTGCCATTTTCCTTTCGCATAGTAGCTAGAGGCAGCATTACCTCTTTTGGTACCAACATTCCCTCTAGAGTTTCCACTAGGCCTAATGATTTGGCCATAAATTTGGTATGGAATTCAGGTAAGTACTTTTACCTTTTTTGTCACCATGTCATGCACTTTGATGCCTTGGCTTTCTTCAAAGAGAAGTTTCAGCTTCTTTGGGGACGAGGATGGGGATGTTGGACGCACTCTTTTCGTGTTATGCTGCATTTTTTCAACCGACACCAGAGCCAAGTCATCACTGCCCTTTTTCAAGGTCACGGCATTATTGCTGCTAGGCAGACTGTACTGCTTTTCTGGATGTTCAACTATAGGTTTGATAAGCACTGGCATATGGCTTTTATGAGGGCCACCATTGCCAAACAGGTTCCTTGCCACAGACAGTAGTACATGAGTTTGTATGCCTTGGAACCCAAAAGCCCCATTAGTGAAGTAAGGTTCCTTGAAACTAGAAAAAGGACTTACCAATTCCAATCGGGCAACAACTATACTCCGGTTTGGTATTCTGTGCAGTTGCAATCATCACAGCCGGGCATGCTCCTTGATCATGGAAGATGAGGTTGCAGGCCTTGCAGTGGCCAATCAGATTTTTTGAAGAAGAATGAGATTTCTTGTATCACTCCATACGCTAGTTTTAGGGTTTTCTTCAAACAGAAAGGCTTCTGGATATCGTGATCCACATGCACATGAATCAACTCTCTATTGTCAAACAATTTCTGATCAATTTCCAGGTATTTGTCCACTATAGATGCAACATTCATGATGATTTCTTTCACCTCAAGGGCTGGTGGGATGTTTGTAATGCTCACCTAGAAGAACAGGAAGTTAAGAGGGATAGAATGTGGAGCAGCCAAACCATCATATTCCTGCAGAATAACCGGTGCCTTGTTGAAGTACTAAGGACAACCTTTGATCACCTTGTTTCGATCCTTTCTGAGATCAAAAGCAAAAACAAACATGTGTTATGATCCGTCTTGGACCTTGAAATCTTTCTCCAGTACCCATATTCACTTGAAATGACGATGCATATCTGTAGTAGCAGATGGTTTTGCTGTCAGTGGACGTGCAAGCAAATATGCTTATGATCCACAGTGAACTCCTGCTCTGTTCATACGCGACAAGGCCACCACCTCATTTCCTGCTGCCAGGGCCAAAGAAGCGGCAAAGCTAGTGGTGACATCTTCGATCGATATTAGTACTGTGGCTAGGGAGGACGATCAAGCAACGATCGCAAATTAGGGTTTTGGTTTGGAAGGTGACAATAGTTGCCTTAGGGTTTTTTTAATTTACTTCTTATCTTTATTGTTATTGTTATTACTCAAGATATTATAATATTGTTACTGTTTTAGGGAAACGAGAATTGAGAGGAATTTGCTGTGTGTTCTCATTGATAATAGGGGCCTTTTTATATAGAGGATTACAATGCATAGAGTTAGAATCATACAAGGAAAGAGAATCTCTAGATTCTTCTAATTGAACCCTATTACCACTAGGTAAAGTAACCTAGAGTTTGGATTAAACACAAATAGAGATATCCTTAAACACTCCCCCTTGTGTTGTCCAAACGCGGTGCTTCTCTCGTTTCCTCGTTAAAAACCTTGCTGAGTAACAAAAACTCAGTGGGACAAAAATAACCTCGGTCGAAGGGGAAAAAGAGCACAACACACCCTTCACGTTTCAAGGTGAACATGTAGACATCTCCCCCTGATGTCTGCGCCTCCCCCTGATGACTACGATCATGGGAGTTCAGATAATTTCCGCAAGTCAATTTTTGCCACATGTTTCTCGAACGTAGATTTAGGCAATGACTTAGTAAACAAGTCTGCCTCACTGTCCTCAGATCGAACCTAGTTCACTTTGATCTCGAGGAGTGTCTATTATTGCTGATTATGCTTGGTGTTATCGCTTTTGATGTAGCCTTGCCTCATTTGTTCAAAATAAGCAGCATTATCCTAAATGCTCGTAGGCTCATCTGTGGTAGACTTCAAACCACAATTGTTCGAACATGCGTAATTATGGATCCAATACATATACATTCACGAACCACTTCGTGAAGAGCAATGATCTCTGCATTGTTTGAAGATATAGTGACTAGGGTCTATTCTGTAGACCTCCAAGATGTCACGAACTAGCCTTTCCAGTCTGGAAGGAGGCTCAGGCAGTGGACCTGGAGCAACAGCAGCATGAGCCTCATGAGGCTCCATAACAGGGGCCGCTTCCGGCTCCTGTTCGACATTCACCCCTTCTCCCGCTTCAGGAGCACTATACATCTCGTGTCACTATACATCTCGTGTCACTCTCTCTCTCTCTCTCTAAAGCTAACTAGAGATCCCGCTCAATCTCTAACGTTAACATTTGGCGCCGTCTGTGGGAAGCCAACACATTGGCTTCGTCACCTACCATGAGCTAAGTCTGCTTAGCGGAACTCAAAGAAATTCTTCCCTCCTTCTTTGAGCCATTTAAAATTCATTGGTCACCCGTTTCTCTTTAGTCATTCTTGAGTCGTCATTGGTTCCCAGTGAGTTCATGTTTGAATTTGTGTTTCTTGGCGGCAACTTTTGCCAAGGCATGATCAAACACTACTCCAGCGGTACAATTAAAGCAGAAATGTGCAGAAACTTGCACCTTGAGGGCTGGTCAACGCCAACAACAAAAAAGTCAACGCTGGCCTTACTAACCCAAAAGTAGTCAACGCCAGCTCAAGTAGTCAACGCTACACCAAAAAAAAAAAAAAAATTTGCCGCTCACTACTCTGGACACCCAGAAAACTTCTCTGGGCACCCATGTTCATTCTTCGAATCATGCATCAGCGGTACATTTCCCGCCAACTACTCCCAGCAGAAGCAACATCTACTAGCTTCCTACTCGCCAAAAGGAGCTCCGCCAGTCAAGGCTTCACCGCCAGCAAGCTCGACTGCTACCTCCAGTAGGCAATCCTTCGCCGGAAACTGATCGCTAGCCAACCTCCGACGGAAAATCTTCCGCCACACTGTACACCGCTAACAAGCTGCAAGTGTCCGCCAAATCTCCCTGACACAGCTCCAAGAGCTCCGCCACCACTAGCTCCGCTGGCCAAACACCACCGCTAGCACCCGCTGCAGCAATCACAGGAACTACCAGCGGCAACCAGCCCCGCTAGCCTCAGCGGCTCCGCTCGTATCCATCAGCGGAACCTCCCTTCCTCTAAGCAAGCTTCTGAGCTTCAGTCGGCGGCACATTCTCCCGCCAAACTCCGTCAGCTACCCTCCTCCTTTGAAGCTCCGCTCCGCCACACTTCTTCAGAGGCCAAAGCTCCGCTAGGAACCGCCAAAACTTCACTGGCACCGCCAGGAAGCCTCCGCCGGGCTGCACCGACCTGACAGTGGTGGAGTTCCTCCACTGGGCATCACCACTCCTCCGCTGCTGAAACAAAGTTCCGCCAGCCACCGCTCCGCTGGGCAACCTCGTCCGAGCTGCACCGCTGACAAAAATTACCGCTGGTCTGCACCGCCGGACTGTACACCGCTAGCAAACCTCTACCAACCACCAGACCTTAATTTTTCATCTCCGGCTTCCAGCTTTGAAATTCTTTGATGGACGAAATCTCCGCCAAATTCTTTGGTCGGTTACAGCTCCGCCAGATCCCCTTGACGTCCGCACCCTTCTGCTTGCGGCTCTGCCAGGCTGTAGCACCAACGTCAACAACCACCACCGCTGGTAAAAACCACGCTCTGCCGGCACTCCTCCGCCGAACTCGAGCTCCGCTGTGCCACTGACCACCATCTGCCACCACCGCCTAACTTCCTTCGCCGGCGAACACCACCGCTGGCCAAATGCTCTGCTTAACTCGGCGTCTCCGCCGCACTTGGAGCATCTGCCTCCGCCCAGCGCCATGTCTCCGCCCCACTACAAACCTCCGCTGGGCGCATCCGCTTAACCCATCCTCCGCTGCAATTCATCGAAGAATTCGACATCTGAGTCCATGATCCTCATCTCGGAGCTGCGCCCATTGCTGCCCAATAAGCTAAGTTTTGCATGGTCCGCCTTATAGAAGCATCTGTGGACTATATGAACCCACGCCAATTATGCTTACTTCTATACACGTGCTATGCTAGCTGCCATATTACCTGATTATGCACATCTATAGCACGCTAGTCGCTCCTTTTTATGTGTTCCATATGCATGACCTGACACACACCTACATAACACACTTCATTGATAGGTTGGTCGGTTATACAAGCTAGTTTCTTTAACTTATTTTGCTTGTTTCCAATTATTTAATTCTAGCTGCACTTAGCGTCAAGTACTACGCTACCTAGCCTTGCTTAAAGGTTCACACGTACTTAGACATCCAAATTATGTATATGTATATGTATCTATTTAATAGGCCATGCCAATTAAACCATGTTCACATATCAGTTTGCCACACTTACCTGCTACTATAAATGAAGAGAGAGATATATATATTTCATATCCTGCACATGCACATGCACATGTCGGCTACCACACTAGTACACATGCATGTATGTTCATTTAGTTGCTGCCTTGAGGTTTATGTGACATACCATCTCTACTTCACATACATATCCCTGCATGGAATCTATAGTACCCAATACGAGGCTCATGATGCATGTATGTACTTCCACAGTTCCACCGCCATAGTTCCACTGGGCCTCATCTAAAATCATCAATTACAATGGCTGCATATATACATAGTTTTACAAATTTATATGCTAATCATCTATCTTTTGCCAAGGAACTTCGACGAAACAATATTGGAGCGTCATGCTTGGACAACTCCAACATGCGTTGGGTCTATATCAATGCCAACTCCGATTCGCTCCAAATCGACATAAGATAAGTAACTTCATCTTATCTTTTACGCTCTTTCAAATTGAGCTAGTGCCATGCCAATCACATGCTTTTACTACTTTAAGCATGCCTACACATATATCACACTTGATATGCATTTACATGTCTTCATGATCTCTAAGCATGTTTACAACAATGCAAAAATGTTATTAGCAATGTTACTACAAGTACATGCTATACACATATGCCATGCTACTACTTAATTGCAACTCAATTAAATAAATATGTGACACTCATCTAGAAGCTTGTGACACTTACGACTTAATTAAACATGCTCGGATAAACGACTTGTTCGGGTTACGACTCGCTTGGGTATCGAGTATGGCCACGACTTGCGCTTGGGCCACGCCTCGCATGCTCGCACAACGCCTACACACTCAACTACACCCAACTTGCTCGAACAACCCAACTTGCTCGATCATGTCCAACATGCTTTACTTAAGCCCCAAGTTCACAAACGCTTCATACGATGTCACCGGGACTACTTCCACAAAATTACTTTGGACACCCATTACACTTGCCACTATCTATTGTGCGTGTTATATGGCCATAAGATCCACATATACAAGTACCAATATTTTACATGTTCATACACATTAATGGAATATTGAGTTCTTCTACCATTTGTTGTTCGCAACAAAACGAATTCTTTTCGCATTCCATTAATACGAGCGGTAACCAATACAACAAGCATTCTACATATGCACGTTTTTGTCTCATTGTGTAGGTTAAAAGAGTCCCTTCTTGCTTACGGAGCTCGGGGACTTGTAGGGGCTAGGCGCCTCTTGGACATTGTTTATGCTTGATGACTTCATGATTATAACTCCCCAACCAAGAAGCTCCTCTTACTCGGGGACTTGTAGATACCTCTACTAGCAAGGCTAGTTTGCTACCTCACCAAGCATAAACAACACCCTCATGGGATCCAACCGCTACTTGCATCTTGTAGCCCTATGTTCAAGCTACGCTACGGTATTCGGAAGTCGCAAATCCGTCGCCGGGAAGCCACCTTTCTGGCCTTGCCAACATGCCCTCACAAATAGACTTTCTAGACTAGAAGTGGTGGTTGCTTGTCCCACATCGAAAACAATGTAAAGGAGACTCATTCCCACTTACTCCACTTCTCATTACATCTTTTGTAATCCCCTTGGGCCGCAAGGCTTAACACACTAGTACAAACATTCAAGTGGACGTAGTTTCCCACTAAGGCGGGAAGCGAACCACTATACATCTCGTGTCACTCTCTCTCTCTCTCTCTCTCTCTCTCTCTCTCTCTAAAGCTAACTAGAGATCCCGCTCAATCTCTAACGTTAACAATAAATTTGTATGTGTATATAGTGTACACACACACACACACACACACATATATATATATATATATATATATCTCGGAGGCCACATTTTAATTCATCGCCTCAGGCCGTTAGAATCTCAGGACTGGCCTTGCCGGGGCTGCTTCCCGGATCCCACTCCTCCCAGTAATCACCGCCTACCTCTGATGGTGTACCAACAGTAAATTGGCCCACCGACAGAGCCCTAGTAGTGCCAGACTACGCTCAATAGACGCACTGCCTCCGAAGACAACAAAGACGAAGATGAAGAGGCAAAAGCCTGAAATTTTCTCCATAAATGGAGTAGGTATAGGTCACTACGAACCAAAAGGGCCGCCTCACCACAAACCCTAGCAGAGCGTCCTGCTAGGTCAACGAGGAATAGACTGGCATAATGCTTGCAGGGTTAAAAACATGTTTTAAAGTCTTCCAGACTCACTACCTAGCTTCTGGAATGCGGTCATCTTGAAGGCAATAACATAATGCCGTCTTTTGCTGAGTCAAGAGCCACATAATCAACTAATAATTATCTTTTGCTAACCATAGATTCCAAATCCTAGCTGTCAAATGGAATTGGCAAACAAGCTAGTTTAGTATTTCGCATGCCTTTACCAAGTCAAACAATATTCAATTTCCGTTTGGGGCAAGTCGCATAGCAATGCAGAAGCAAACAACGATTTCTCCAAGTCATCACATTAAGTTTTGGAGCTTTCTACCAAGTATTTAGTTACAATGTGATCTTTGACCCTTTCTTCGGCATTGAAAGTTTCAAACCCCCACCTGAAGTTTTGTCACGTTCATTGTCCCAATCGCTTAGGTAGAGTCTGCCCCTTTGACCCGTTAATCATTATGATCATCACCGAATTCTGGTTTCCTTTAAAAGGTTTAACCCCAAACATTCATTGTCTGAAAGCCAAGACTTTTCTTCTTTGATCAATAAAATTCATCTCATGCAATACTAGTACACAAAGTTTTCCCAGGAAGCAGATTAAAGAATAGTGAGCAAGTTAGCTATCTTCAGCACACAAAGTTTTACGAGAATGGAAGACTTATTATTACAAGTTCTTCTATGGAGTTTCTATCTCCTCTCTCTTGTTCTACACCTTTTTGAAGACCTGAAAAAATTAGCCTTTTCCATAGCTCTAACTCTCAACTCTTCTCCTTCAGCATCTCCTTTGTCACTGTATCTCTCTTGGGTTGGGTCTCTTTTTGCGACAATTCAGAGCATTTACCATCACACCCAAGGCCAGATCAGGTCGAATGTAAAAAGGCGGGTTTTTGAGCAGCATGGTGAAGAAAACTATGAAGCAAAGAATTTGGCACATACCATAAGCTGCCAAGACAATAACAGTAAGATGAAAGAAAAGAATGAAGATAAAAAAGGTATGCATGGAATACTGCATAGTTCACAAAAGAAGTCTGGTCTTTCGGGTAATAGAGGGAGTGCTATCAATAGTAAGTTGCGAATGAGGCCTGCGAAGCTGTTTGTGCCTGATTTTTGTCCAAGGCAGGAGTTCATTGAAATGGGACTAAAGAAGTTGAAAGAGGACAAAAAGGAATTTGAGGTGGAAGGGAGGGATTTCTGCTTGGCAAGTAAGAAAGGTGCTAGAAGGGAGTTCATGGAAGATGGGCACAGAGAAATGGTTGATATAATGGGAGATCCCAAGCAGGTAAATAACCATATAGCGTGTTTCAGTAACTGGTTATATAATCTCTTTTATCTCTTAAATTGGGATAATATATGGCAATAAAATTTTGGTAAAGCCTAAGACACCAAAGTAGTGCCCAGCTTTATAATAGTCCTAGAGATGTCGATGTAATGCTTCTTGTTCATTGCACATGCAGGCATTTTTTGCTGTGATCGATGGGCACGGAGGTTGTGCAGCTGCTGATTATGTAGCTGAAAATTTAGGGAAGAACATTATGAAAGAGCTTGAACATGTTGGAGAGGATCAAGAACATGAATTGCAGCAGGCTATTCGCCAAGGCTACTCAGTCACAGACAAGGGCTTCCTTAGTCAGGTAACCAAACAAATTTTAATATGTTATCTTTTATTCTTTTGGACCAATTCAATGAATTCATGCATCTTTGAATCATTATACTCCTCAACCTTCTGTAAATTAACTATTTTCAAGATTGGTATGCACCCTCTGTGTTTAGCTCTTAATTAACAATTCATTGTCCATCTTTAATAAATTTAATAATTTCAAGTGAATTGTTATATGTTAGGAAATTGTTATGTAAATTAATTCTCTGATCTTACAGGGTGTGAGCAGTGGAGCATGTGCAGCCAGTGTGGTGTTGAAGGATGGAACGCTACATGTAGCAAATTTAGGAGATTGTAGAGTAGTTTTGAGTAACAAAGGAGTAGCACATGTATTAACAAAAGACCACCGTTTGAGTAGTGAAGATGAGCGTCTCCGAATCGAAAACACCGTAAGTACTGTCTTGAATCTCCATGGACTAGCTTGAATCATTTCTTTTGATATCTAGACACAGATTGATTAAAACAAATATGGGCGTGGATGTATAGGGTGGCTTTGTGCAACATTGCCGCAACGGAGTTTGGAGACTTCAAGGCTCACTTGCAGTTTCTAGAGCAATTGGGGATCAGCATTTGAAAGATTGGGTCATTTCCGAACCAGATACTAAAACGATTCCTCTAACTCCAGATTGCGAGTTCTTGCTAATGGCTTCGGATGGCTTGTGGGACAAGGTAAGCAATGCAATAACGAGCATGAATCCTCATGTTTATATTTCTGTGCTAATGTTCGATCTGCTTTAATTTTTAATGAGTTTGAGAATAGACATATTGATTGATTTATGTGCAGGTAGATGATCAAGAGGCAGTGAATGTGGTTTTAAAAGAGAAGGACTCACTAAAGTCTTGCAAGAAGCTTGTGAATATGTCTTCAAGCAGAGGGAGCATGGATGACATAACTGTTATGGTGATCAACCTTCGAAGCTTTTTGGCTGCTGATCATCTTCCGTGAATGACCACACTCATTGAGGTGTATATATATGGGGGAGGATAGAAGAACAGCAGATTTCAAATTGCATTGCAGAAGGACGTCGGTTTTCCCTTGCATAGATGTGTGATTCTCATGAACGAATTAGAAATTTGATTTTGTATAACATTTTAGCCAAATTAATATATTCATTCATTAATTTGTTTTTGTCATTTCAGACGATAAAATCCACCTTAAGGGATGAATTCTTCTGAATTCTTATCCATTAATTAACGATTTGAGGATGTGTTACAGTGCTTGGCGCTTCGAAACTCAACTTTCTTTGCAACCGAGGTGCACGCCCTCTTGGTCAAATATGATAGAATATAGAAAGCACTAATTAATTGTCCAACAAAAAGAAGATAGAAAGCACTGTACGTGTTTTTTTTTTTTTTTTTTTTTTTTTTTTTTTTTTTTTACTGTTATGGTAAGGTTAGTTTTGTTTTGTTTATAGGGAAAATTTCACAAACAGTACACCAAGTAAAGGTCACTAATAATTCTTATACATAAAGTTCCAAACTGATCATTTTGGTCTCTCGAGCTCGACCCACTATGTAAACACGACGTCAATGACGCCGTTAACTCTAATATCATTATGCATTTGTCAAATGGTAATTTAGTATTCTCACACTCTGGCCCATTTTTTTGGTTTAAAAAAAAAAAATCTTTTGATCTCCTCCGACTCTCTCCCTCTCTCTCTCTCTCCCCCCACATACCCAAACCCAGAAACCTCGACCCCGGCAACCACCGCATCTCCTCCACCTTCCAAATCCATACCCCCCAAACTTAACCCCACTTCTAATCCCATCAAAACCCTAATTCTAATTGTTTGGCTCCAGTTTTGTTGCAGCTGGTCAACAGTCACTTTTCTGCCTGGGCGTGCCAGCACCGTTCTGGTGCGGTCGTCGGGGGTGTCCCTTGACCTGACTTCTTTTCAGCGATTGAGGACGAGGAGAGCACCAACCTCGCCGCCAGATTCTTTGTGCCTCTTGGTGAGGACTTTGCTGTAGTTTCTTCTTGTCACACAATCGATACTCAATATTGTAGATTGAGCAGAGCGAAATCACTGGGAAGTGTTGAGATCTTGCTAAAGCGTGACTTTAGCTTGGCTGGTTTGTGAGGGCGTTACCCTTGCTTGGCTGGTTCCGTAACCGTTGTGGTCGCGGTACAACAGTCGGCTCCCTAGGAGACTAGGACCGAAGCACTTTGACAGAGGGTTTGGTGGCACTGACAGTCGGCTCCTGAGAAGACTAGGACTGGAGTGTGATCACCGGTAAGAGAAAGAGAGGGGTTCTCCGGAGAGAGTTGAGAAGTCGTAGAGACTCTTTGATGAGAAATGTGTGTTCTTGATTGTTGTGTTGTTTTTGTGCGAGGGTGTTACCCTTGCTTGGCTGGTTCTGTAACCGTTGTGGTCGCGGCACTACCGTCTGCTCCCGAGGAGACTAGGACCGAAGTACGTTAACAGAGGGTTTGGTAGCACTGAAAGTCGGCTTCTGAGAAGATTAGGACTAGGAGTGTGATCACCGGTAAGAGAAAGAGAAGGAGAGGAGTTGCTCTTAGAGAGGTTGCTCTAGAGAGAACTTAGATCATCTTAGAGATGTTTTGATGAATGAATTGGTGTTGTTGATTGTTGTGTTGTGTAACCGTTGTGGTCGCGGCACTACCGTCGGCTTCCGAGGAGACTAGGACCGAAGTACGTTGACAGAGGGTTTGGTGGCACTGAAAGTCGGCTTCTGAGAAGACTAGAACTAGGAGTGTGATCACCGGTAAGAGAAAGAGAAGGAGAAGAGTTGCTCTTAGAGTGGTTGCTCTAGAGAGAACTTAGATCATCTTAGCGATGTTTTGATGAATGAATTGGTGTGTTCTTTGTTGTCTTAGCCACTATATATAGGCTACCAAGCCATAGTGGTTGGCCTTAAACAAATCATGATGGATTAGGTTTGAGCACTTAAAACACTAATGTAATGTTAGGTTTAAGCACTTAAAACACTAATGGAATGTTAGGTTTAAGCACTTAAAACACTAATGGAATGTGTTAGGTTTAAATCATTTTCTGCTCCCTTATTCCTTTAATCATATCTCCACCAAAAATTTATATTTTTCCTTTGACTTCTTCATATGAAATGATCCACCATGAGTGTAGATTACTGTGGTAAAATTTCAGAATTTATTTCCATGTGGTTGGGCCGGAAATGCTGCTGGACCTCTTATTGGTCCAGTTTTCCAGTTTTGCTTTTGCAGAAAATTGGACTGATTGTTTGAAGGCTTTCCACTCAAAACAAGCTCTTGCACTCTTCATAAGAAATGATTCTTAGGATGTCTAGAATGAATCTAGAAAGTTTCAACTCATTTAGAGTTCGGATGATTAGTCTGCCACCCCTCATTTCTTGTCTAGCTCACTTTCTCCTAACCGAAATAGGAAAATATGCTAAAGTTGACTTTTCATTTCCATGCTTCCATCATTTCATTTTCTTGCAGCTCGCATAATCTTCCATAATTCTGCAAGTAGGATTTATTTAGCCTCTAAATAATATATTTCGAACTTGTCGACAAGATATAGCTTGAGCCACTGATATTGGCTCAATTTCTCCAAGACACATGCCTTGTCATGCCAAAATGCTCATTTTGGGTCCAAACATTGCCCCCCAGACCTCGAAGTCAAAGGTCTTCGTCTTGACTGAAGAGGTCTTGAATCAGCACTGCTCTTATAATGTTGTTGCTCCAAAGCCACTTTTATTGGCTTGACTGAAATTACTTGACTAATTCCATATAAGCCTCTAACTAGGCCATAAAGCTTGAATGCCACAATCTGAATTGCCTTTGTCATGAACTGACGCTTCCTTTGCCAAATTTATTGCCCCCATGTATCTGATGTCTAGTATGCAGTGAATTGGCGAAACTTAGGCAGGTTGTAAGAGATCAGAACTTTAGCGTTCCCCCCATGCGAAGGAGATTGCTTTTGATTGCGAATGAGGATCCTTCTCTTCCTTGGTGGTAGCTTCGCCATGTGTATAGCAGCAAGTATCTGCCTTGTTCGCTGGCTCTTTGTTGAGAATGCGATTGCTGTAGAAGAAGCCCAACTTGATGAACCTTTAGCTACTTCTGAAGAAATGGGCCACAACCTGGCTCGTGTCAGAGAACGGGCCACTCAGGCCGAAGCTAGTGCTATTGCAGCGAACCTCCGCATGAAGGAATTTTGCTTGAAATTGAGCTTCACTGGCCGATCTCTGTAGGCCTCCTCGAAAACCGTTCGGTTCCCCCACGCGCCAATAATCCCTTCTTTTCCGAGATTTAAGGCATTAATCACGATTTACTGACACTTAGTTTGAATCTTCGACTGTTCATCCAAGGGTGGAGATTCGCAGAGAAAATACAAAGCTGTAAAAAATTTCCGGAGCCGCTGACTCGACTTAGTATAGTGTAGTGTTGCTTGGCGTAGCAAAGAAACGATTATGGGCCTCAAAAGCAGGCATTCATGAATGGGCTTCGCGAGTGTAGGAACACTAGAATTGTCCCCTTGTCTTATGCGATGGAATTGTTTATGACTCCTCCGAGTCCCAGACACTGGGAAAGTATTTCTTCAAGTATCGGCCATTGATAGGGTTGTGATGGACATCTCCATCTAGGTCCTTGAGATGAAAAGCTCATTTCTCTAAGATTTTATAAATGAAAAACTCCAGTTATTTATTCCCCAACCACTTCTAATGTTGCGACTAGATCATATGCCTCTTTCTCCACTAAGTACAAAGATAACCTGTCGTACAAGGAGTGGAAGGCCTCTACCTCTTCCTCCATGAGTTCGTGATCCATTAATTAGCACTTGGAGATGACACCGCATATCCAGGCCTTTTGAGGTCGTTTTTTACGACCGCGAGCCCCCATTGTGCCAATTCAGAGGTCGTCACCCCTGTGGAGCAGCCCTTGTATTGATGTTACTGACTTGCAATGGAGTAATTGGCTCAAAATAGTACCTGGCATCTACGTAATTAGCGGAAACAGGGAAAGGGCGAGGGTCTACTTTAATTATCTCAGCCTTATCTGTCACCCTGTTCCACATATCAGCTCTTGGTGGAGTGTTGACGGAACACAATAGCTCCGATGAATCCAATCTCTTCCCAGGATGGCATTGTAGGCCGCGTAACAATCCGTAACGAAGAACGCATAAACGCCTTCCTCGGGACCCACCTTGATTTTTAGGAATAGTAAACCTAACGTCTTGGTTACTGTGCCCGCGAAGTTCTTCAATGTGAGAGAGGTAGACTGGATCTTCTCCTTCTTGATTCCCAAAAGCTGCATGGTCCTTGTAGTAATGACATTCACAGCGGCGCCAGTATCAACCATTATCTTGCTGACCTTAGTCCCATTAATTTCCATTGTGATATACAAAGGTCGCATGTGTTGCACCATGGAGGGTGTGCGTCTTGCGAAGCTCATGAAGAAACCCTTGCTGTTAGCATCTTCAGTCTCAAGGAACACTGCTTTTTCCACCGGTGTTGTTGCGGCTGAAGTGATCTGCAACTGTTGTTCTCCAATCGCGTCAGCTTCTACGCATTCCTGCGCAGCGACTGGTATGGCATACTTAGCAGGAAGCACATAAACCATATTGCAAGAGGTATCCACCATTTCTGTCTCGTCCAAGTCATCATCAAGATTGAGCTTTGGTTCATCTGCTCAGATTTCAGTGTTGAACTGTTTAGCCATGAAAGCAACCAATGATTCCTCTGCGGGGATTACCGCCTTGGCTTGTTCGTGCTCCTGTACCATGGGAACCTGATTCAGCGACTCTGAAATTTGTTTCGCTGATGGCACTTCCTCTAGGAGAGCGACCACCAAGCTTTGAACTTTCTTAGGCCTCCACTGCACTGTCGCGGACCAATTGTCTTTGCCCCCCAGCCTATCAAAGATGGAAGGCTCACTATTTCTTCCTTCGCGAGATACTCTCCACCAAACATTGACTTTACGAGCTGGCGGCGGTTCTTGCCTTGCGGGAACTAGGGACTTCTCCTGAGCGCTGCTGTTGAAGACACGTGGCTTTTGCTCTTTGTGTGATACTTTGGGCTGCTATTTCTGAACTTGCGGGGAAACGAATCTCTTGGAGGCCAGTGCCTCCAATTGTATCTGATACTCTTCTGGAGGTTTCAGTAATTGCGATGGTTTGATCAGTCCTTGATCTAGTGCTTCTAAGGTTCGCTTTGCTTATCCATACCTCCGCTGGAGTTTTCTCTTCCTTGAAGAGCTCATCTCCACCGCCTTGCCCTTCTTCTGTGTATACCATCTCCCTTCTTTTATGGAGGACATCGACACTGGCGGAATGTAAGGTCTGGTTAAAACCCCTTGCCGCTTATCTACTTGCTCTTCTTCCCTTGCGGTCTTCAACTTTTTGAATAAGTTTGAGTCCCTTGGAGAAAGTGTTTCTGAACCACTGTATACTATTGGGCTGCATGGTTGGAAGTTTCTAGAGGATGATACTAACCATATTGGCGGCAGAGATCCAAAGCGGATAGTCTGGGATGTTTCCTCATCTAGGGCTTGAGTGTCATATTCTTCCTTGCACCGCGAGCATAGGACCGAGTCTTGGATTCTCGCTTCATGACTTTGTCTCCAAGCCTTTTCAAATCCTTAGCCGCATGGTCTGGACTTTGATTCTGCTGATCATTTTCACCCCATGCCACGTCCACCATGTTGATGCCGGTATCTGGGAAGGGATCTAGGTCCACCAACGCTGCTGCTGTTTTCGGTGCCTCTACTTGCAAACTACCGTTATTTAACCAGATTTGGATCTGATCCTTCAGCTTAACACAATCGGCTATATTATGATTCCACATATTATGGAGTTTGCAGTATTTCTTCCCCCTTAGCTGCTCTAGTTTGGGAAATGGGCCGAAGTCGGTTTTCACCATCTTCGCGGCGATCATTTCATCCAAGATTTCATGCGCTTTGTTCGCGTCGTAAGTATAACTTGCGAACTCTGGTTTGGTGAAAACCACTGACTTGAGCTTCACCGGCTCTTTGCACAGTTTCAGTTGCTTTAGCGTTGAAGCCTTTTTTCCGGTGAGTTCCAGGGCAGCTATCTCATCTTCTTCAGACTCATCAGCCTCTGCTGTACTAGATTCCTCACTCTTGTAGTAAGGATCAAAGGAACTGGATTGATGGCTGAGTGCAGCCACTATTTGGCGTTTCCCTGGGATGTATGTCCCCTTCGAGGTGTTTTTCATAGCGTCCATCTCTCTGAGCAAGTGCTTGAAACTTCCTACTTCTGTGATCAGTTCCCCCATGGAATTGAACATGCTTCCATGCTGTTTTTTGCGTTGGCGTGGCTCTAAGCCTTTGATTGCCAATTTCACCAGTTCTTTCTCCGACAGAATCACGTTCAGCTTTCCTTTCTGGATCTGAAAGCGCTGAAGGTACATGACAGCGGATTCAGTTGGCTGCTAAGCCATCTGAGTAAGTGAAGCCAGATCTACTTCCGGCTCGATAGTCCCGAAGGTTTCCTTGAACAGCTTCTCCATCGCGGGCCAACTTGCAACTGATCCCGGTTGCAACTTAGTGAACTAGGTGAAGGCAGACCCCGATAAAGAAGTAGCGAAGATGTTACACTTCAGATTGTAGTCGTTCTGGTACTGGCCACACTGTACTCGAAACCTAACCAAATGGGCCGCGGCATTTTCGACTTCCTCTCCCGAGAAAGTAGAGCACGTAATGTTCTTATATCCCCTAGGATAAGGTGTCTGTGTAATATACGGTGGGAAGGGCCCTTGATAGGCCTCCTCCAGGTTAGGCCTCTGGTTCGCGGCCCTAATCATTGCTTCTACCTCCTCTCTCCCTATATATCTTGGATCAGGAGGAGGTGGATGAACCACTATATCATCAACTGGCCAGATCAGCAGTGGCGCCTGTGAAGCCTGATTAACCAAAGATATGCCGCCTCCAGAGGTTGTTTTGGGTGGGGTCGACATCTGCAATGTAAAACCCACTGCTGGCTGACCCTTTGTGGCTGCAGTGACCTTCGCTGGACTTCCAACCTGGTCGATACCTTAATGGCTCGTTGGAGGCTGATCTTGGTACACGTGTTCATGTCCATCGCTGTCATATTGGGCAGCTATGACAGGCTCGAGGGAGGTCCCTTCACCGATCTTTAAAGTCCCGCTCCCTTGCATCACTGACAATGCGAGCTTATCCTTTCCACCACTTATCAGAGTATTTGCCGCGCGCCTGGTGACGCGGCATTTGCAGCTGACCTGGGGGTAACCATGTTGCTACCGCTAGCTTTTTCTCGAGCATTTGGCAGTATGTACTTGCCAGACTCTGAGGGTTGACCAAGCGAACCAAGGATGACATTAGGATCTCCCAGAGCTTTATTCAGAACCTCTTTAGCCTGGTCCAATTTAGCCTTTTGCATGGCAACTTGGGTCGCAAGGTTGGACCCCTCATTGCGAATAACTGCCAATTCTGATGCAGTATGCTTCGCTTGGCTCGCGATGTCAGCAGAGATGCTTTTGCTCTAGGCGGCCTGACCGTTCATCATATCCACGAGCTCCTTGTGGTACTCTTTGTTTTGCGTGTGGATATTTTCCAAATGTCCCTGTGTTTGCCGCGACATTACATCGAGCTTTTGAACCGAAATCGAAATCTCATCAAGCCTCCGACGATCTTCTGCGAAAGCTTTTTTCATCTTTTCATTGTATGCAACAGTATTTTGTTGAAAGATAGCAAGCCGCTCCTTAATACTCGCATTCTCTGGGATGAGAATGGGCACAAAGTCAACTGTTCTCACCACGTCTTCAACAGTTTTGGTGGTATCAGACGCTCCTCCAGCCTCATTAGGCTGGGTGGTGGGAACTTTCTTGCCCTCGGGCCGTTGATTTTCTCCTTGCTCAGTTGACATCTCGGTCGATGGCGAATGGAGAGAAAATCTTTGAATTACCTGTTCGTTAGAAAGACCACCACAATCCGTACGCAAGTGCGGTTTGTAACTGGAGGTCTTGTGTTTTAGACAGTTAGCGTAAACCTTTTGGTATGGATTTGCGCTTGACTTCCCAATGATGGTGGTCGCGAAGAAACGTTATGTAGGTCCCACCGGGCTTGCCAAAATGTTTTGTTTTGAAGCCAGGTGGTTGAATGTGCTTCAAGAGAAAAACTTCTGATGTAGTCCCACTAGGCGTGCCAAAATGTTTTGTTTTGAAGCCCGGTGGTTGAATGTGCTTCAAGAGAAAAATTTCTGATGTTGTCCCACTGGGTGTGCCAAAATGTTTGGCTCCAGTTTTGTTGCAGCTGGTCAACAGTCTCTTTTCTGCGTGGCCGTGCTAACATCGTTCGGGTGCGGATGTCGGGGGTGTCCCTTGACCTGACTTCTGTTCAGTGATTGAGGACGAGGAGAGCACCAACCTCGTCGCCAGATTCTTTGTGCCTTGTGGTGAGGACTTTGCTGTAGTTTCTTCTTGTCACACAATCGATACTCAATATTGTAGATTGAACAGAGCAAAATCACCGGGAAGTGTTGAGATCTTGCTAAAGGGTGACTTTAGCTTGGCTAGTTTGCGAGGGCGTTACCCTTGCTTGGCTAGTTCAATAACCGTTGTGGTCGCGGTACTACAGTTGGCTCCCGAGGAGACTAGGACCGAAGCACTTTGACAGAGGGTTTGGTGGCACTGACAGTCGGCTCCTGAGAAGACTAGGACTGGAGTGTGATCATCGGTAAGAGAAAGAGAGGGGTTCTCCGGAGAGAGTTGAGAAGTCGTAGAGACTCTTTAATGAGAAATGTGTGTTCTTAATTGTTGTGTTGTTTTTATGCAGGGCATTACCCTTGCTTGGCTGGTTCTGTAACCGTTGTGGTCGCGGCACTACAGTCGGCTCCCGAGGAGACTAGGACCGAAGTACGCTGACAGAGGGTTTGGTGGCACTGAAAGTCGGCTTCTGAGAAGACTAGGACTAGGAATGTGATCACCAGTAAGAGAAAGAGAAGGAGAGGAGTTGCTCTTAGAGAGGTTGCTCTAGAGAGAACTTAGATCATCTTAGAGATGTTTTGATGAATGAATTGGTGTTGTTGATTGTTGTGCTGTGTAACCGTTGTGGTCGCGGCACTACCGTCGGCTCCCGAGGAGACTAGGACCGAAGTACGTTGACAGAGGGTTTGGTGGCACTGAAAGTCGGCTTCTGAGAAGACTAGGAATAGGAGTGTGATCACCGGTAAGAGAAAGAGAAGGAGAGGAGTTGCTCTTAGAGAGGTTGCTCTAGAGAGAACTTAGATCATCTTAGAGATGTTTTGATGAATGAATTGGTGTGTTCTTTGTTGTCTTAGCCTCTATATATAGGCTACCAAGCCATAGTGGTTGGCCTTAAACAAATCATGATGGGTGAGGTTTGAGCACTTAAAACACTAATGGAATGTTAGGTTTAAGCACTTAAAACCTAATGGAATGTGTTAGGTTTAAATCATTTTCTGCTCCCTTATTCCTTCAATCATATCTCCACCAAGAATTTATATTTTGCCTTCGACTTCTTCATATTAAATGATCCACCATGAGTGCAGATGGCTGTGGTAAAATTTCAGAATTTATTTCCATGTGGTTGGGCCGAAAATGCTGCTGGACCTCTTACAGGTCCAGTTTTCCAATTTTGCTTCTGCAGAAAATTGGACTGATTGTTTGAAGGCTTTCCGCTCAAAAAAAGCTCTTGTACTCTGCATAAGAAATGATTCATAGGATGTCTAGAATGAATCTGGAAAGTTTCAACTCATTTGGAGTTCGGATGATTAGTCTGCCACCCCTCATTTCTTGTCTAGCTCGCTTTCTCCTAGCCGAAATAGGAAAATATGCTAAAGTTGACTTTTCATTTCCATACTTCCATCATTTCATTTTCTTGCAGCTCGTATAATCTTCCATAATTCTGCAAGTAGGCTTTATTTAGCCTCTAAATAATATATTTAGAACTTGTCGACAATATATAGCTTGAGCCACTGATATTGGCTCAATTTCTCCAAGACACATGCCTTGTCAGGCCAAGATGCTCATTTTGGGTCCAAACACTAATCCCAGCCCCATCCCCACCATCGATCACCACCACAATCCCTACACCCATCTCCGGATCCACCACACCTGCCTCCGTCAGCCCAACAGTTCTCATTCCTTGCTTGGCCTTCAACCTCGCCTTTTCCGTCACCGGAAACTTATTGCACTCTGGCTGCCAGGGCCGGATCCGGCTATACATCGGGTTTTACGTCCCGTATGACCAGTATATTCTCTCCTCTTATTCTTCGAGCAAAGTTTCTGTGCTCTCTTCCCTCACTCTCATCACAACCTCTAGGATTTTCTAGCAAATTGAGATGTAGAGAGAGAGAGAGAGAGAGATAATCGCAGAGATGAAGGTGAGGAGAGAGAAATTGGATATGAGAAGATGGGTATGCGTGTGATTGATTGGTTTTGATGATGAAGAAGAAAGATTTAATTGGAATTGGAATTGGGTTTTTGGATGATGAGCAGCGAGATGGATTACAATCTAATCAGTCGAGGTCTTGGACGGCTTGGTGGCGGAGCAAGTCGGGTTCTTGTCGGAAGGACCGAAAGAGGCAGTGAGAACCCGGAGTTGTTGTTGCTGTTGTTGTAGCATGTAGTTGTTGTTGAACTCCGGGATTAGGATTATGGTAATGGTTGTTGATTCAGCAGAGGTGAAAAGTTGTGGATTGATTAGGTTGGAATTGCATAGGTGATCGGGATTGGGAGGGAGGAAGAGAGATGGGTGCCCATAGTGAGAGAGAGAGAGAGAGAGAGAGAGAGAGAGAGCGCTGGGTGCGCAGAGAAAGACAGCCGGGTGCTCAGAGCAAAAAATTGAAAAGACCATAATACCCCTCAAATTAACGGCATCATTGACGTCGTGTCTACATAGTGGGTTGGGCTCGAGAGTCAGTGTACCAAAATGATCGGTTTGAAACTTTATGTATAAGAATTATTAGTGGCCTTTACTTGGTGTACTGTTTGTGAAATTTTCCCTTGTTTATATAGAGATGAAGTTGATGAAAGTATTCTGAGTGACCAGTGATGGATGATACATGTGATCATAATTCAAATACTCTTAGCTACGTTCTTTTTAGTTCATAACCTCCCCTTGAACCATCTCCTTTCTTTTTTTGTTGCATCTTCCAATCAAATTTTTGTGTTTTCTTTCAAAGAATTGAATCTATTTCTAATTAGTAATTGCGAATAGGATTATCTTTTAGGCTGATTCAACTGAGAGATGAAGAACCTAGAAAACATAGCCGACTCTAATCTCGCTTTCAGTATACTTTTAACTTTTAAGCAATGGCAACGTTAGTTTGTATTGATTTTTGAGGTAAAAATGCTAAATGTTGCTCCAACTTGATATGAAGAAATAAGTTGCTATAGTCAAGTATGTTGAAATGCATCCCAATTTTGGAATTGGTTCCTGTTAAACAGTGATTTGTAAATGCTTGAATTTGATGAAACAGATCGACAACCATGAATTTGAAGCACTTGGGTACGTAGTACTAATTAATTTCTCTTTTTGATCAATATTTTTTGGCAACTTATCTTTTTGATCATTGAGTACTTAATAAAACTGTGAGAAGTTGGATATTGAATCCTGAAGAAACCTAGTATCATGTAACGGAATTTGCACTCAGAACCTTATATCAAGGCCGACCACCTTAATATAGATTCGTACACATGATAGATTTTTCAATTCATTGACTTTGTTTTGCTGAGGTAACATTTGAGAGCTAGTGTTCATCCTTAATGGAAGGAGAATTGTAATGTAAAGTCAATGATGAAATCCATTGAAACCGGGAAACTACACTGGTTTTGAATATGGAATTAGGCCAAGCTTGGCCTTTATACCTATATACTTGATGCAAGCAAAAATTTAGAAAGAACAGATCATTTCTCGGTTTTTTGGGCCGGGGAGATGGAAAACTTATATCTGCATTGCCTCTTACACTCTCTTACCAGGCCAATCTCTTAATGAGGACCAGAAGATCACCTCTCCTGGTGGCATTTCTGAACTTGGTTTCTTCACACCAGGTAACTTTCAAGACTATTACATAGGCATTTGGTACATACCCAATCAAACAGTAGTTTGGGTGGCCAACAGAAACCAACTGTTTCTGATCCATTTTCTTCAGCATTGCAATTTGCAACTCTTCCAAAATGGAAACTTTTAACTTTCTTTGGTAGGAATTGGTGGTCAGTTCAAGTATATATTTGTCTGGGGGAAGGGCTACACAGAATGGACTTTGACCTGGATACCACCAATGGAACAATGTGAGGTTTATGCTTAATTACGTGCCCAATGGTTCTCTGCAATCTCTGTTGCGCCAAAAGAGTTCCACCAATCTTAGATTGCAAAGCCAGATATCATATTGCAATAGGAACTACCAGAGGATTGGCTTACCTCCATGAGGAGTGTAGAGACTGCATTATTCAACAAAAACAAGATATTCTATATTCTATTGGACGTAAACCCGCACGAAAAAACAAGATAGAAAGCACAAACTATGATTTTTATTCAATATTCAAACGTGAACACCAAGTCTAGAAAATATAATCAAAAGATTATACCTAGGCACCAAGTATACAAAGTAAACTATATTTAACTACACAACACACTACGCCAAGTTTAAATTCTGTTATAAGGCTACGAAATTTGGGTGTCATAAAATTACGAAATGAGGGTGTCAAAAGAGTAACGAAACTTGGGTGCCGAAAACCCTACCCGTGTAAGTCGCCCGGCCCGGCCCAATTTACATGTCCGCATGGAAAACTTGCCCTTTCTGACCTTAAAGTGAAGTAGGGAACGACTGCGGTCTCTTCTTCCGTCACAAAAAACCTGCAAAAACGTCTCTCTGTCACTCTCTGAGCTCCAATGGCGGGCCTTGCAGTGATAAGAGTCGGAGGCAAAGGCTCATCTCTCTCCTCCTCCGCCGTCTACGCCGTCGCCAATGCCCTCGCTCACGTCACTATGGACTCTTCCGCCCTGGACAGACTCTCCTCCTCCTCCTCCGCCGCCAATCTCAAGCCTTACCACCTCGTCTCTCTCCTCCCTTCCTTCCCGTCCGTCCAAGAATCCAGAGCCTCCCTCGTTGTCCTCCTCGCCAAACTCCTCTCCCTCAACATCCGTACGGTTCTCCCGGTTCGAATCGCCGCCGCCCTAAATTCCGGCTCCACTCAAGACCTGGGGCTCGAAACCCTCGATTTGACCGAAGAGGAGGCTCTTGCACTGGAGAAGCTCAAAGATTCGTCTGCTTTGTACGGCGTCTGTGCGCTTCTGGACCACCAATCGGCGGCTCTGTCCACGGTTTCGGACGCCGTCGCGGCGCTTTCTTGCGAGGCGTTGAAGGCCGACGTGGCGGGGTTTAATTCGGTTGACGCCGGGGACGGGTACGCCGCGAAGGAGGTGATCGGAGTTGCTAGTGATTTGAAGGTTTTGTTGAACGGGTCGAAGTTAGTCGGCAAAGTTGAGACTGAAGCTGTATCGGAGATTCCGAAAATTCACGCCAGTCTGAGAGTGCAAGTGAAATTGGTGCATGCGAAGACTAGGGAGGAGCTGAATTCTGGAGCCAAAGTAGGGAAAGGTGGTTCCCGGAGCGCCAGGTCGGAGAGGACGGCATTGTTGGCGTTGGCGGCGGCGCTGTTTGACTTGGGGGATTACAGTCTCCGGCGAGCGAAGTTGGATTTGGAGGCAGTGGGGAGTGAGAGTCTGCGTTTGAGATTGGTGGAGTTGTTTGGGAAGCAATGCCCTAGTGGTGAAAGCTTGAGAAGTGGGCTTAAGCTGGTTCAGGAGTTGGCTTTCGAAGAGGAAGAGAATTATGTTAAGTTTGCGCATGCAGTGAATGTGTTGATGGAGCTTGTTTGGAAGATTGTGACTTGGGAGGCCATAACAGTGTTTGTGGCGCTGGAGGGAGCAGAGTTGAGTGGAAAGGGTCAAGGAGGTGAAGTGAATGGAGAAGTGAATGCGAAAGCAGGGAAGAAGAGTGAGAAGAAGAAGAAGGCGGTTTTGGGGAAAGGGACAACTGTTATGGTACAGTTGATTAAAGATAAGCTGCAGGGTGAGGGAGGAAATGCTGTTGATAGTTCAGAGTTGTTGGAAAATTGGGTCAAGGAGCTTTTATTGTTTTTGGACCCGAAGAGCTCTGAGTTTGATGGTTTGTTGAACAAGGTGAAGGAGATAGTAGAAAGCAATGAAACTAGAAGACTCCCAAAGCTTCCAAAGGTAGTTGCATTACTGGAATCTTGCTTTCATTTGTATCTTGGCTGCTTTTTCTCTAATCTATTTTTTTGTCATTGATGGTTTGGAGTAGAAATTGATGATTTTGTTTAGTAAGAGTATCTTCAATATGGAAAGGGCCTGTTCATATCTTGGCAACTATGACGTTATTCTTTGAGGGACAGAAATATCTGTTATGAAAGCAGGATCCTATCAATATGTTAGTAGATTCTCAAATAAGTTTGATCTAGCTACAACTTATAATAGTTGTCTATAGATTCTCCCAGGATACTTAGTAGTTCAGTTGCCTTTGCCAATTTTTTTTCTTTAATACTGGTTTTTGGATTGTAATGAATGGAGTTACTAGCACATGTTGACATTTTAATATTTTATTCTGCATGGTAGGGTACTCGTGACTTTGCAAAAGAACAAATGACAATAAGAAAGAAAGCATTTTCGATAATAGAAGATGTTTTTGAGAGGCATGGTGCCACAGCTCTGGATACTCCAGTTTTTGAATTGAGAGACACTCTCATGGGCAAATATGGGGAAGACTCGAAATTGATTTATGATCTTGCTGACCAGGTAACTATCTCTATCTCATCTTTCCTCAATTCAATCGAAGACTTGAAGTCCTGCCAAGTTTTGCTTATCATGCTTCATGTAAATGCAATGTGAAGTGGTGTGGAAACATAACATTCTGGATACTTTTTCTATATTTAGCCAAAGATTGTGCTGTTTGCACATCTGATGTGCTTTGTGTTTTATCTTGTTGACAGGGAGGAGAGCTTTCCTCACTGCGATATGATTTAACTGTTCCATTTGCTAGGTATGTTGCCATGAATGGTATCACATCCTTTAAAAGGTACCAAATAGCAAAGGTCTACAGAAGAGACAATCCCTCTAAGGGTAGATACCGTGAGTTCTACCAATGCGACTTTGATATTGCTGGCCCAAGTGAAAAAATGGGACCAGATTTTGAGGCTGTCTATGTGCTAACAGAACTTCTTGATGAGCTGAATATTGGAGACTACGAGGTAACTCTTTCTTTGGAGGCTGTCTCCTTTTGATGTGCATCATTTTGTATGAAGGTTTTTTGAGTTGAAGAACTGAATGGATGAACCATCCCACTGCTCCTTGTGGATATTAATTTTACATTGATAGGTCATTGCTATTAGATATGGTTCATGTTAAACCTATAAAGTTAATGTAAAGTTTTGAGTGGGAAATACATTAAAGCATGATTTATCATTGCAACTTAATGATATATTTTATTCTGATAGTAGTAAAAGAGTTGAAGCAAAGATTTTTTCTCGGTGCTATTTATATGGAAAACAGATTTTATGTTTTTGATACCCTTCACCTTTCTGTTGAGACAGACTGCTATATAATGCAAGTCCTCACCTTGTAAGAGGTGCTGTGCCAATATAACAAGTTTACTTAATTTGATTTATAATTGTTGAAGTGCTTTCTAGACTAATTTACAAACTTAATATGCCTAACTTTCTGGTTTAAGTTTATTTTTATAATTGCCGGTTTCTTGCACAGGTTAAGTTAAATCACCGAAAGTTGTTGGATGGAATGTTGGAAATATGTGGAGTGCCTCCTGAAAAATTCAGAACTATTTGTTCTAGTATCGACAAGTTAGACAAGCAGTCATTCGAGCAAATAAAAAAAGAAATGGTAAAGTCTCAAAATCATATGTATTCCACATCATGTGCTTTGCTTATATGTTTATGTCTTGGTTTACGTGGTTCTTGGTTTCACAGGAGCTTGCTTTGAGTTTTGTTTATCTGTTAGTGCTGTGCGTTTCTTTGTTTTTCATTTGTTGCCAATTTGCTGTGCTTTCTTTGTATTTGCTCTTTGCAAAGTATGGCCGTCTTTAGTGATCAGAATGCTTTTCTTTCCTATAGATTGGTGTTTCATATTTCACTAGTATCACTCACTGAAACTTGATGTATTTTTTTCGTACTATTTATATTCGTAGCTGATATTTTAGATGAATTTTAATGGATGACATGACACCATTTGTTTCCCTAAAGATATTAAAAATATCAGGTCCTCTACCCTGCTATACGTAGGACCAGCAAGTATATGTGGAGGATCTTCAACCTAGATAACTTAGCTTGCTGACCTCAAGTAGTTAGGGGGGAGGCTTAATGAAAATGGAGGATTTACGAACATGAAAACATTTATGAATGCTTTCTGTGCAAACACCTCAGTTGTTTTCTAACAAATAGATAACATACAGCTTAGTTTTTGTTGTATGTCTGCTTCTTCACGAGGAATTCCTACCTAATTGGTAGTTTCCTGGTTATATCATCTACTCGATCAATTTGTAACCATGAAGTAGAATGTTTGGTCCTTTTTAATTAATTGTTGATTATGGACACTGAAGGATATTGATTTTAGTCAATGGTAAACCATTCATCTATCAGAATTTCTCATTTACCTTAGAAACAGTTTAATTTCTTGATTAGCTCCCTTTTGTGTGTCATTTTGTGTGCTTTTCTCCATATTCATCTTGTAGACCTATATTCTTCTTCAGTTTTATTGGTTAATTTAGGATGTCTCATGAGGTTTTATATTTGGTATATATGACTTTTTTTAGGTGGAGGAGAAGGGCTTAAGTGTTGAGACAGCCGACAGAATTGGTACTTTTGTGAAAGAGCGGGGACATCCTTTGGAATTGTTATCTAAGCTTAAACAGGAGGGCAGCGAGTTCTTGGAGAACAATTCATCTATAGATGCACTGAATGACCTGGAGATCTTGTTCAAATGTTTGGAAAAGTCACAGTGTATTGGAAAAGTGGTTTTTGACTTGAGTCTTGCAAGGGGTCTTGATTATTATACTGGAGTCATATATGAAGCTGTTTTCAAGGGTGGTGCGCAGGTAAAATTATGTATATGTCATTTGGAATTTCTTTGCATTCATTACCTGTATAATCTGTGTCATCTGACTCAAGTGGCTTGTGACATTTCATTAATCAATGTGATGTTGCCTTCCAAAAGAATATTTGAGGACATTTAAAATAATAAAAGTAGGAATTGATTTAAATTTGAAAGCCAAGGCTACTGCCTTATCATCCTAATCCTAACCCTGCCATAACTGCAGTGGTTTGGGATCCCATTTCATGAGTTGTTGCAATTTGATTGGGATGGATACTGCTGTTCATCCACAATTTCCGTAGATATATTTGTATGTAGCGAAGTACCAAGTAATACTCCATTCTTGAGAAAGATAAAGCAACAACATTTTCCCCTTCCAATTATGTCCCTAACAGAGCAATAGCGCACTGCCCAACTTTTTTTAATTCAAATATATGGTACAAGTCATAATAAATATTCTTCTGTAATTTCTTTTTGGCATTAACTTTAGGTGTTTCAAGGATTATACAAATTTTTTATTTTGTCATCAGATGGGTTCCATTGCTGCTGGTGGACGGTATGACAACCTTATTGGGATGTTTGGTACAAAGCAAGTTCCAGCAGTTGGTGTCAGCCTTGGAATTGAGCGAGTATTTGCTATAATGGAGCAGCTTCACAAAGACCAGAATCAGGTGACATTTTACTTGTTCTTGATGATTAATTTTCCACTTATAGTTTGGATGAGTATATTGTTCGGTTATAATCCAATTGGTAGGGAGAACTCTTCTCTATTCAGAGGATCCCTTGATCAAATCCCTGTTCTCTCAAGGGGTAACTAATAAAAGATAAAAACTGAAATCAATTTTGAATTTGTTTGGCTATACATTCTTAGGGATGATTTCAACATGCCTTCTGAACCGTGGGTTGTCCTTGAACTTTAGAGCCTGTCATATTGGTCACTGAACATGTTTAGTTGATCCAAGTCCCAACATCTGTCAGAACTTTTATAGAATTAATGATAGTCATGCTACTTGCATGTGTCTACATGCTTGAGGATAAATTAGTCAATGAATTTGAGTGGCAGAAATAGGTATAAAAGTGGTGGTAGAGGTGGGTTAGGCTAGTGAATCATTAAATTACCCTTGGTTTACTGGTTATGGGGCAAGTCAGATGACAATCTTTGTTTATTTATTTAAATAGTATTATTATTATTCTTATCTTTTCTTTTCTTTAAATCTCAACAAAGTTAGGATTTGGATCAACTAAACATAAATCCAATAATTTTTTGTTAGTCTAGCCATAGCATATGCTCTTGCCATCTGCCATTACTCTTGGCTAAATTTTATGCATAAACAGTTATGATTTGTTCATTGCACGATCTGTTCTTACATAGTATTTGTCTTTTTGGTACTTCTACAGACAACCCGGGCAACCAAGACTGAGGTCCTAGTGAGTATATTAGGGGATGATATAGGACTAGCAGCAGAGCTATCAGGTGAGTTGTGGAAGGGAAAAGTGCAAGCAGAATTCTTGGTCAATAAGAGAGTGACGAAGCACTTTGATCGAGCAAAGGATTCTAAGATTCCCTGGATGATAATTGTGGGTGAAAAAGAGCAGAAAGAAGGGGTTGTTCGATTGAAGAACATTGCAGCTGGGGAAGAAGTTGTAATTCAGAGAAGTGATATTGTTGAAGAACTTAAGAAGCGGTTGAATGCATGATAGTTCCATTTGTGAATGCGCATAGAAGAACCTTGAGCCTGATTTCCGTTCTAAATTTTCTGTGTTTATGTAGCCCTTTCTAAATCATTTTATAAGAACTTTTGGGTTGCAAAACAAGCATACCCCATTTTGTTAAAGATGTTAAAATACATTTTGTTAAAGGTGTTCAGATAGTGATTTATGTTGCTGCTTGCCTAGATCTCTGGAGGTGATATACGGAGGCATAAACTGGTCATTAAATAAGGAATCGGAGAATACCAACAATGTTTAATACATCAATGTTTATTAAGAATACAACACAGTAGTTTTCCTCTGGTGGTGACTGGTGGGTGGTGGGTATACCTCCCCTTTACCGAACTCAACTCAGATCTCTTAAACCAAGTCATCCGACTTCTCCATTGTCTCTAATTCCTCAACGTCTTCCTCATTTTCATTAAGCTTTCCGAGAATGGCAATGATTTCGTTTAACGGCAACGGAATCAACTTGTCAATCTTCTCCTTCAGGTTCATGTAATTGTCCGGGTCATGAACTCTCACATCTTCAAGAAGCCTACCAGAGTTTTGATCCAAGATAGCTTGGGCAACAGCTCTAATAGTAAGTTTGGCAGAACATGACTGCTCGCTCATATGCTTCCCTGTTTTGCAGTAAATCGCAAAGCATTCGCAATTGTTTTCGAGAAGGTTGTAATCACCAAAACCATCTTGGCTGTTGAGCATGGCCGTGGCACGGCTTATAACTGCAGCAGGTTCATCACAGCTTCCGGTGCTGCAAGTTCCTGACCTCTTGAAGAGGAAATGGTGATAGGGGACTTCATAATCAAACCGATAAAGCTCGTAGCCTGAAAGAAAGCAATCAAGGCAAGATATGACTACTCCTCGATGAACTTTTCGGTCGAAACCACATTTTTTGCAAGCAGGCCTTCGTCTCAGTTTATTTGCTGGTTCCTCTTTTCTGGTTTTAGTGTAGTGGATCACCTTATCGGCCTCCACAAATATTCCTGATCATAAAACACCATAAACATATTAGACACACTACAAATGTATCAAACCAAACGTATATTTTGGCGAGTTAACTTTAGATGACTGAAACAGAGAAGCTACCATGGTGGGAGTATGACTTCCATTTTCTGAAGCTGTAGATGTGATCTCCTGGCTGGAGGTTGCTCCTATGAATCTTGTTTGAAATCAGTCCCATCTTTCTTTCTTTGTTTCTCTCAAGATAGGTGCTTCTTTGGGACTAAACACCAAAATGTGAAGGCATATATGAGGGAGGCTCCATAATTTATAAATCTTGATCGGTGATCTAAAGTGAAATTGTGGTGGGGGTCTTGATTTTCTTTACTTTGAGTTAATTTCTAAGCACTTTTATTGGGAAAGTTAAACTTTTCTGTTTATGACTAATCAATAATGGATCGTGGATTTGTACTCGAAAATGTTTTACTATACGATACTCGATCTAGCAATAAGTTCATTTTCATTGTTCCTTGTCTCGGTTTTTGATGCTTAATTATTTGAGGTGAAAACAGTTGGTTAATTTGCTACCGGAGCTTAATTTAGTTTTAAGAAGTTTTGAATTTGAAGCATCCAACCTCCATTCATCCTTACTTTTTTTCTGTATACAATAAGAACAACTGAGGACAGTTATTAAAATCATGCTGTAGGACACAGTGAGTAATATATGATTACAAGGATGACCGAGTACACTTAATTATTAGAATCACTCAGGTAGTTGGTTGCATACTATCTTTATATTTATTAATTTTTGGACATTGATGTAGTTTATGGTTTATGGTTTATGGTTTTGGTTTATGGTTTATTGTTGAGGGATGCAGTTGCTTGCATTAATTCATTAATTTAATATAGATGAAAAGCACACCTAGCTAGAGCCGCCTAGAGGAATAACTCAGGAGTAACTTAGAGCAACTCCAACAGCTTCCCCATATCTTGATTTTTCTCCATTTTAGGGAAAAATTTGGCTGTTTTGCTCCAACAGATTTCCTATAATTATCCCTAAAATAGGGATAGGGATGAGAGAGAAAACAAAATTCCCTATATTTAGAGCAATCTGTAAAATTTTAGGGAATGATTTAGGAAAGAATTATGAAATCTGTAAAATAGAGAATATGTTGGAGTTGGAGCAGAATTTTTTTTTTGGAGATTTTAATTTTTGCTTCCCTATAATAGAGAAATTATGGAGAAGCTGTTGGAGATGCTCTTATTGTATTGGAAAAAACTGATTAGCTAATGCTATTATTGCTATATAGGATCCTGACTCCAGACTATAGAATTTTTTAACTCTACAGGTCAGAAAAAGCGTTCGGAGTTTTTTAACTCACTGTAGTCTCAACGACCTCCTCTACGTACCCTGTGACTTTTTTTTATTAGCCTGATCACCATTTCAACTATCTCACAACACCAAGTGATGGCCATCTCTGAAAGTACCACTCCAACCAACAACCCACTTCCAAAACCCAACAATGCAAATTTCCAATCGCGAATTCAATTCCACTTAAGCTCGAGGGTGAAAGTGGTGTTGGGGTCTTATCATTTCCACATTTCTTTGGCAATGGTTCTCCACACCATCCCGGGTTTCTCTCAAATGAAGTCCTCTCGAAAGTACTAAATTGGCACCCTTGTGGTATGGAACCTGTGAGATTGTTGTAAGAAACGTTGAAATATACGAGGCTTGTGAGCTCTGCCAGTTATTGAGAAATCTCTCTAGAGAGGTCATTCTATGAAAGTTCCAATGCTTCAAGTAATGTCAAATTTCCCAAGAATGATGGGACGCTGCCACTAAGAATGTTGTTGGAAACATTAAGAAAGCGAAGTCCTTTCAAGTTCCCAATGAATACAGGAATCTTCCCTTCAAATTTGTTGCATGATAAATTAATGACCCCCATGTCTTGTTGAATCTTCTCGTAGTATCTTTCAACACCTTTATTTGTTATCATGATTGAGAAGGTGTAATGGTAGTAAAACTGTTGATCACCCATAGGTTGACTTGAACCTGTGTTTGCCTCTATATACCAGGACTCATCTGGAGCGATTCCTTTCATGGTATTCCCAGCAAAGATTTATTCAGATGGAAAGTCACCAGTGAAATTACTAAGCAGATCCAAAATGTGCAACTTGAGGAACTGAAAATTCTTCTGAGCCTTCCAATCACACTATCGAATCCATTATGGCGTAATGCTAGAACTTGCAACTATGGGAGCACTCCTAACCAATAGTGGAAAACATCAGTGAATGCATTGTTTGACAGTTTAAGATACTCAAGCATTGCACAACTTTTCAATGACCTTGGAAGTTGCCCTTACAATAGGTTATAACCAACGTCATATTGAATATTGGCTTTAATTGAATGGTGGCCAAAATCCATAATAGAGAAGCCCATGGTGATCACGTGGGCTGCCTAGGTTAATTAGGGTATGTATGTATCCCTAAGTTAACTAGGGAATATATATATATATATATGTATGTATGTATGTATATGCCTTGCTGCCGCAGGGATTTTTATGGTGTGAGAGAATAGACAATTAACCTAATTGTATTTGGGGTTTTGGGTAGAGAGTTTATTCTAAAACTCTAATTGTAATCTCTCCAATTGATTATAGTAGAATTTCTCGCCGGCTCTACAAGTGGACGTAGCTCAATCACATTGATTGAGTGAACCACTATAAATTCTTGTGTTTTTGTGTTGTGATTTCTTTTTCGTTGTTCGATTGCTCATCTAATTCCATATCAATATTGTGTTTGTTACGCTTCCGCACAACACGTTAATCGCCCTCAGATTGATTCTGTTACTGCATGTTTGAGGAAGAATTCCATTAAAGGAATTATTTTTAAGATCTAAAACTCATAGATTTCCACTATTTGTGGAAGCATGCCACTCAACTTGTTGTTCACCAAGTCAAGGAATGAAAGAGTACTCAAATTATAAAAAAATGGAGAACGGGAGAAATATCTCCACTTAATTTGTTGTCTGAAATGTAGTAGTACATTGTGTTGGGTGGAGGCATCAGCAGTGAACTTTGTAGCAGATTAGACTGAAGCCTTAAAACTTGTAGGCTAACCCAGGAAAAGGCAAAACCAATTGGTCGGCCAAAGCCTGAAAGGTCCAAGAACCTCTAAGTCCACGTGCTTGTATTGCACATCCAAATCGGTACTTGACCCTGCAAATTGTTACCACCAAGGTCCAAATACTACAAGTTCTGTTGATATCTTAAGAAATTTAGAAACTTTTTGTGTTGCTCCATGGAATAACCAATTCTATGAACTTTGGAAGAGCAATTGCATTCAAAATGCCTGATAGCTGGGGGAGCAATTCCAGTTTGCCACCTATTGTCTATAGCTTTTCATGGTGATCGATGGGATTGATAGTATATATAACTATACTAGAACATCAATATTATAAATTGTTTTTTTAGTATTTGGGCAGTCATCCTAAAACAAAATTCTTGCAACTTAGCTTAAGCATTAGGCGATCTTTGAATGATTCAAAATCTTCAATAACAATGGTTAAATGATTTTTCACCTGCAACCAACTTGAATAATCCTGTTTTATAAGAAGTATTGGATTGTAACAAGGATTGGTGATATATTAAAATCCATCATTTGTTAGGATAAGAAGGAGTCCTATTCAACTAATCACACTAGCTATATATTAAGAACTTTTCTTTCCAATTCTCTAAACCTTATGAGTCTGATCAACACGCACAATAGAATTATGATACGGTGCCAGAAAGAAGAAGCATGTAAGTCACAGCCTACTTTTTTTTTTTGATCTCTCTCTCTCTCTCCCCCTCCCTCCCTCCCTCCTTCTTTAAGGCGTACGCCTTTGCCTTACCTTCTGTGCCTTCAGCGTACGCTTTTTAAGCCTTAAGCAATACCAAAAATTACTTAACCAGTCATCTGACCATGTCTAAATACCAAAACATCTTCGTCCCAGAAATTTATCCTCTTTACTTTCCCCATCCCACAAACCAGTCTCAATAGAAACATTTAAGAAGTGTGCATCTCTCTTGAAAAGCTGTATTAGCTGTTACTTGATGATGCATCATCAAGATTGCCCACCCAAGCTTTTATCTAGAACAGCAGAAATCTTCTCATACTCATCTTGCAGAAGAGTCAGATCTGGAAACAAGAAAATGAACCCAAATTAGCAAACCAACCACAATAGCAAAGTTAATAACTAATGTATCTGAAAACAAAAATATCTAATATACCTAATTCAGCCATGTAGATATCCAGGGTATCTCCATCCTCTTCTCTAAATTTAGTAATTTCTTCTCTTTTGAACCCCAACTTTAGCAGCAATGCATCTCTCTCAGCAATAAGTGGACTATCAGAAACGTCACAGCTTTAGGCCTTTGAATGCTTTCTTGGAGGACTGGAGGAGTAATGATTAGAGAAATATTTACCATGTTTTAAGTGCTATTCTCTCTACATTTTACTTAGTTTTTCTCTTAACATTATTATTTCTAACTTAGTTTAGTGTTTTTAAGGTACTTTTGAGTCTAAAATGAAGGCAAGGAGGAAATGACGCAAAAATGAAGAAATGATGCATTGCCAATCCTACAAGAAGAAGAAATCCCAGTTGAAGTAGGAATCTTGAGTCAACCAGGAGTTAAGCTCATAGAAATGACAAATGACAGAATCTCAGTTGGACTAGGAAACCCCTTCTGGACAGAAAAAGAAAACCTAATAAGACTAGGAGTCCCTGTTGAATAAGGAGAACTCAAGAAGATTCCAGAAGGTTCAAGAATATTTCGACATAAGAGTCCTAAATGGATTAGGAAACCTGTTGGCATTAGAATTCCTGATGATACTAGGATACCTGTGGAATCAAGGAGAGCATAAAGAACATTCATGAAGCTTCTAGATGATATCATGGACGACATGTGCAAGGCATGTGGCAGCAAGGCAATCAAGATTAGACAAGGAATCCTAATTGAACGCAAGATATGCATCAAAGTTGAATCCATTTCAAATTAGGAAATTTGCCTATGCTGATCAGTCAATTTCGACAGAGTCCTGAGAACATCTCAGTAAGAACCAGATGATGATCCTTATATGGTTGCAAAGCTATGGATGTCTAATTTCTAGAACTTTTTACGGTTCATCAATATAAATTTTCTAGAAGAAGTTATGGCTGATTAAGTACACGAAGATCAATCTACGCGTGAATCTGTTTTGCGCAAATAAGGAGAGTATTGGACATGAATATCTTTTGGATGACTTTGGGAAGGTCTCTACTCTATATTTGATTTTATTTTGAGGATATATTTCAGCCATGATGACGTGGACCAGTGAGAAAATTCAAGAGGAAATCTACATCAACACAAATAAGGAAATTGATCGAATAAGATTTGAAGAAGGAGATATAGGGTTGACGTCTAAAGTGTCCTTTATATATACTCACCTATGTTGGACGTCCTAGACATCTTCCTTCAACCCATTCATAACAGCTCTCTACCTCCATACACTTCCATCCATTCCACAACTCTGAGATCATCAAAACCCATAATCAAATTCGTAATACCTCCCCTTTACTCTCTAAATTTTGGTTCCTCTCCATTATTAGTTCAAGCATTGAAGCCATTAAGCATCTCCACCTCCTTGCTATAGTCATCATCAACATCCTCCATCCTCTTGAAGATCATCTTGCATTCTTGAAGCTCTTCAAAAGTATAACCATGTTCTTCTATCTTTTGTTTTTGGTTTCTTATGTTTGTAACATTAAAGACAATTTCACTTGCGTTGTAGGTTTTTGTTTTAAATGAATGTCTTGAAAATATATGAGAATAAAGAGTATGTTTTGATGTTTAGTTTTCAATAACCATGAAGCATGATTAACGTTTTAGGATTTTCATATTGATAATTGCAATTTCATGATATGTTGATGAATGTTTGTTGATTTTGTGCTTCAATCCCACCCTTTATATGTTTGTGTTCTTTGGTTGTAAACTTAGAATATTGAGCATGTAATTGAATCCAGATTAAGATTTGCTAGCGTTCTAGGTCTTAATTGCTTAAGTGGAAAACCTATAGTTCCTTAGGTAAATCAACAATGAGTTTTGCATGCTCAATTGGCGTTCCAACTTGAATGTTTGGCTTAAATCAATCAAACTTCCATATGTGATTAATGCGTTGATTGTGTTCTTGTTAGTGATTAGCTACCACTTGTAATTGCATGTTTAATAGAGTTAACTATGACGCGTTCATCTAGTTTATTTAATTAAGGGAAGTAATAAGGACATTGTATGCGTTCATCTCTGTTCTGAATTGATTTCTTTCATCTACATATTTTGATTCGTGATTTATGGTTTGATATTATGTTTTCGTGTTAATGGTTGATAATTACATCTTACATCTTACATCTTTTCCATCCCCTATCTATCTTGATTCATGGTTTGATCAATCACTTATGTATTATAGTTAGATTATAATACAAACTCTTATAAATCCTCCCTATCTTGTAATTCTTGTAATTTTTGTAAATATATATTTTGTTTTATTTTTATTTTATACTTTGTGAATAAAATACTAATTTGTTTAACGTTTTTGACAGGAAGTATACCCCAATCCTCAGCTTAGAACGATCCCTGCTTATTCTAACTACAATCTGATGTAGGGTTTTAAATTAACACTTACTTCGAGCGTATCAAGTAACTCAATCTCATCGATCTCCATCAAAAGCTATTGACATTAAACAATCAAAATCTTATCATTAAAATATGTGTTTGCATGTGAGTAATAAAGAACTAGCTTACCAATTTCATGGATTGGTTATAGAAAGTAAAAAAGCATGCGATCTGGATACATTGCCAAAGAACATTTTATCTAGAACACGTTGAATCTCCTTATGCTTCTCAATCACTTCAGACATCTTGCTCAGAATAAGAACTCGTTGTTGTTGTTGTGAAAATGTCAGAATTCCTATGTACTCTAGCCAGCAAAGGCACCTTACTAACAATGCAGCCAATGGGGATGAGGTTAGGCCGGACAATTTTAACAAAAATTGTCTCCCTATGCCAGCAAACATAGTTGGTGAAATAGCATTGTTTCAAAGGCACAAGAAACTTCCCACAAATCTAGATGTAGACATCATATGACACCAACTTTGACATACACATTTGCACATTGAAAATTTTCTTAAAAGAGGGAAGTCTCCTTAGAAGCTCACAAACAAGTTCTTCGGGCATTTATGTATTGATGGATGTACTATTTTGATCGATTTGGTTGGTTTCATTAATATAATGAACTATTTTACCTCTCAAAAAATCTTATTCATTTTTATTCGCCATTCCACAACACATGAATGACCAATTCGATCATCCTTGGTTTTGTTTTACGATAATATGTTTTTTCTGGTGGTTGTTTGAGGTTTCACCCTAAACCACAAACCCTAGATGGTTTGGGAATAGCCGGTTGAGATAAGGAGGGAGACCATGGCAACACCCATTAAACAGAGGGTTCTTGACCATTTACCCAATTTGGGCCCAACAAATGGCAACTTACTCCACTAAAAGATTTATGTGCCTACTTACCCAATTTAAATGTAAAAAGACAAGTTTGCCTTCAAATAATTAAAAAGTCATTGGAGACTTCGCCAAACTCCGATCACCGGACACCGGTCGGCAAACTCCGGTCACCTATCGGAGGCTCCCAAAGAGGTCGCTAGAGACTTTTATTTTTATTACCCCCCAATAAATCATTTATGCATTTTATCATACTCTACAAAAAGAATAAAAGACAAAAAACCAAAGGTTTAACTATACAACAAACTGAGGAAAATAAAACATGGTTGTTGCACTTTATTAAAAAAAAAAAAAAAACGTGGTTGCTGCAACAAATTGGACCCCTTCAAACATACCTCATTTTCAGTATCTTTGTCACCGATTTCTCCTATGGTTCGTATAATATGTTTGGTAGGATAACGAGACAAACAGTCCCAAGAATCAACTACCACAACAATAATTTTGTCCAGAAGATTTTCAAGTTGTGGAGTTTGAATTTAGATCTCAGGAATCCTACAATCTTCTGAGACAAATATGGCATCAGCAAGACCAAGGATTGAAAAATCGATAATATCCTCAAAATTTCCGCGATATTTCCGTTTTTTTAGGGTCTCGATATATCTTTGACTTACCAAGAGAATATCGGGAGAAATTTTTGAAATTTCCGGAAATATTTAAAATTTTCACGATATTTCAGGAAATATTCAAAATTTTCGCGAAATTGCGAGATTATCGCCACCTCTCGCGATATGTGGCTCGTGAAAACGCCCTCGTCCTTATCCAATCCGACTAAACTGATAACATCTAAAGAGGAAGACTTTAAAAATTTATAAGAGTATTGCTTTTTGTCTTTTCCCTCCATGGTTATAAATCTTCTAATTAATTATCTAATTCGCTAACTAGTAAACATTTGGCTCTATTAAAAAAAAATTTCTATGTATTTCAATAGACCATTTTCTACTTCTTTTTCTGTTTATTTGAATTTTTTTGTTTATTTGAAGAACGATTTTTTTTAACATATGTATTTAATTGTAAAATATTATTATAATTAATAATTAACTCTCATAATCTCTTATTTAAATCATTTTTGATAATTCTCATGTAGAATTTCATATCTTTGTCATGTCAATGTATCTTATTATACTCCAAATTACTACCATCATTATACAATTAAGTTCATCAAACACTTTTTTTGAAATATTATAGGTAACTGATTATGTAAACATTTCATGAAAATTTATTAATGATTTCCATGTTACTTTCTAAATTTCCATAATTTTTTTTTGAAAATTTACTTAAATAGAAATTTATTCAAAATTTCCATTTTTTGGACCATCGATATTTATTCGATATTCGATATTCGATATTTTAGTCATTGAGCAAGACCACCATTGCCAGCAGGCTTAGCCATCAGCTTCAAAGATCCATGATAACTGCATGGGTGATTAATTAGTATATATATCAGATAACTCAAGCAATAAACAGTAAAGCTCATCATAACCAACTCTAGCAACAAAGCAAAACAGAAGTAATTAACCATTAACTTTCACTTGCATATGATACAAGGTACACATGCATATGCATGAGAAAATAGGTGAACATCACGCAAAATGAGCATACAAGTAAGATGAATATGTATTGCAATATCCTCATTGAAAATAAAGCACGCAGTCAAGGGGCAGTAGAAAACACAAATTGAAGTTCAGAAACTTCAGCATGTTACCTTGACATGTTTAAAATACGATAACACATTCATTGAGCTTTTGTGTAACAACTAACAAATGAAGAATTGAAAATTCAATCACCCCATGAAACAAACATTCAAAATACCAGAAATTCAGAAAAATCTGCTTTTTTTTCTTTTTTCTTTTTTGAGAAGAAACCAATGAAAAGCCCAATTTACGTCGACAAGTTTCCCTAGTTTTCATTTTCACATAATAGTTGTATATTGTTACGAACTATGGCACATCAATCCGACAATCCCTATGCTCTTTTTTGACCAGTCAACAGATCACAACACCAAAACACTGTCATGCTGCAAGGTATTACATTGCTTAGCCCTCTAAGTAAAAGAAGAAACATGTATTTCAGCTAAAAATGATAATTAAAACAGATACCACTTCCGTATGCAAGACAAAAGGGCTTCAGGTAACTACTTTAAGTCAAACTTACAATTGCCGATTCTGCTTTATTATACCAACAATACGGCCAAATGGACAACTTGAAATAGAACATGTTTCTCCAGCGAATCTTGTGGTTGAGCCTTGAGCTGTTTTTCTAGGAACATCATCAGCACTGCCAGGAACCAGATGAACACCTTCTTCATCCTCTGTAAGAGAGTACAGTGTACAGAATATATTCATTAGAAGAATTCAATAAGAAAACAAAAAATAGAAAGAAAGAAACAGATTTCAAAATGCAAAACAGTCTTATAAAGACTCCAGAAAGTCAGCTACGCACTTATTCACATGTAGGCTTGACATACGAAAACTCTAGCGGTAGTTAACTTATTACGAGTCCTCTTCTTTGACATTTCCACTATGGGAAGATATTTCTTCTTCTTCTTTTTTATTCCCAGTAGTAAACTTATTGATGCAGGACTAATAGATCATGAACAGAACTATAGAAGTAGGGTTTATTTGCAGCAGTCACGATTGTTAGAAAGAAAAGGGATTTAGAGTAAGGAAATTAAAAAAGGGATGGAGTTACTAGCATCACACCCAGAGGTTTTAGGCATCAAGCTCACTCCCGATAAAATCAATCAACTGCATGCAGAACATTTCATGTACTAACTACCTTCGGCTGCTATAGCCATAGATTTATCCTCATGCCATTGCTCCCCAGGCAGAAGCTGGACTGCCACTATATCAGTATCAAAGGCCCTATTCAGGTTTGCACGTCCATAAATTCGTATTTCATCACTGAGGTTCCAGCTTCCCATATACTTCAACATAAGCTTCAAAAGGGGGACTGTATTGGTTCACCCTAAGTTTTCCTCGATGGTAGATGCCGCACCGGATACCAGTACTAATCTCCTACAAGGTTTTATTCTGGAAAAAAAGAAAGAAAAAAAAAGCAAGAAACTGGTCAGAACCGGCCACCTTGTTTTTTCATGTTACTTATAAAATCAATACATGAAACTCAGTATTGCAATACCTCTGCATAATTGATTTCATTCAAATCTTCAACTTTCTCCATGCTTACATCATCTGACGGTGCAGGATGCACAAGCAGATCAAGCAAATCTGGTTGACTCAATGATATCACATAGCGCTCCACTGAAAATTTTCCCATGTTAGTAACTCCATCATGAGAAATGAAATAGTGGAAGTGACGCACACAATCAAGCATCAATCTTACACACCTGTCCCTGCAGAAATCCCCTCATCAAGAGCCTTCCTCTTATTCTCATTGTTATTAGTTAATAGTAAAATAGGTACACAACCAGCCAGATGAGTTTGATACCATTGAGCAGCTGCCCGAATTGCTGAATAACAATTTGTCCATCAGATTTGTAAATAAACAGATTCTTGATTTGCACTAAATTCAAATGCCATAACCAGCAAGTCGATAGTAACACTGCATTGCATTGGCAGGTAATATAGCGGCACAAAAACAAACAACCACGTCGTCAAGAAACAAAAAGCCGAGACCAAGACAAGTGCTAACCTCTATCATTTCGGTCACTTTTACTTTCTCCACTCATGTCCGGCCGTGATATATGTGTCCCTGGACACAGAGCAACAATCAAAAATCATCAAAACCAGAGCTCAAATCCCAACAAATATCATAAGTTCATAACCCGAAAGCAAACTACAAATAATTTAAGAAAGAAGAACCTACATGTGATGCTCATTATGGAAAACAAAAAAATTCCTTAAGGAACTACTGCATAAAGCATGGAGTCTATTATCGATCACGGTTTGAGGACTGTCACTTCTGGTTTTCAAGAGAGAAGAGAAAGTGAGCTCGAGAAGAGAGAAAATGAGAGAGGAGCCAAAGGTCTTGGGGTTAAATTTTTATTTTTCAATGTTTGGGGTTAATTGGCGCGATCATCTTTGAATAGAGAGAGAGGAAAAGAAAAAAAAAATACACAACTGGCGGGAATGTCACCGCTTAAAACTAAATTTTACCGCCACTTTCTAACTGTGCTCCTCCAGTCCCTCGCGTACCTCCCACCGCCCCACCGACCTCGGGCTCCGGCTCCGACTATCCGCGCCAACCACCGCGTTTCCGAGAAGGAGCTGTCCGCAGTCATCAACTGCATCACCGAAGCCGCCGACCGCGACGACGTCGTTAGTCATCTCAATTCCTCGTCTCCGGGTTGCAGGGGCTCAAACGAAAGGTAACGAATCAGAACTCAATGAATTAGAGTGATCTGGAGTATTGAATTGTTGAAATTCAAGATAATTTTGGATGCTTGGCATTGCTGATTGAATTGGGAAATATTGATTGTAATGTGTGTGCTGATTGATGTAATTGCTTGGTGAAGCTGGAATAGGGGAGCAGAGGTGAGTGCTCTGTTCAGTTTCTCTTGAAATCTTTCCTGCATTTGAAAATTGGGTGAGGTGTATGGTGTTAGGAGTACAATTATGGCTTCCACTGTTCTATTGTGTATGGTACTGTTAGGACTACACTATATCCTCAGAACCTTAGATCACCACATTGTTTGTTTGCTTTAGTCTTCTTTTACTTGAATCAACTGTAACTTTCAGAAGAAATTAATACAAAATTTTCCCGTAAGAAATACAGGACTAATCTCCAGCTCCTCAGAAAAAGACTTGCAATGGTTGGAAAGGCTACCTCTGCAGAAGCTGCAGAAGCTCAAGCAATTCTTCTGGGGCTCAAATTGGCAAAATCATTATCCCTTCTCTCTTTCTCTTTGGAAGCTGATTGTGTACATCAAATATCAGTTTTGAAAACTCCTAAAGGATCGGTTTCTTGATCTACAATCTCACCGGTTCGTCAGATTAAGTTTGAGGCTGATTCTTTTTCTTCTGTTAACTGGTGTTGGACCAGTAGGAAAGCAAATGAGGCAGCTGATGCTGTAGCTCACCTTGCTCCATCGTTGGAGAGTTCTTTGAACTGGTTTCAAAATCCACCTCCATCCCTCCACACCTGACAAGCTGATGCTGTTTCAGCTCCTCCACGAGTTCTGCTTTCTAGTTTAGTTTTTCTTTTCTTTCTTTGTTGTAACGTTACTTTCGTTAAAAAAAAAAAAAAATGCTACTAAGGTACTGGGTATATATGATTGTCTCCGATAAAGTCATCCTATGATCAACCAACTTTAGCGGTGTATCGGGGGTCAAGTAAGACTCATTGTTCACAGTAAACTTAGGTGCATTGTCAATCTCTTTGATTAGGCCTTGTGGCCATGATCATCAATGTCTGTGCACATGACATTGATCACCTCTCGAATGGAGACCTGTTCAATCTGTAGAGTAGTTGGAAGTCTGATGCATTTGTAACCAATGGGAGATGAGGTATAGTCACTTGCACCAAACAGCGCACTCTTTCCTGGAAGGGTAATAAATGAATATATCCGATTACCCTCTGCAACTTCACACATGTATACAGTGGGATTCCATGTGATTCAAAATACAACTGAAACTTAAGATATGAATTCATTACAAAATATATGTATATATCTCCAGATAATTCTATACTTCTAACCAAAACTCTGTACCTAACATAGTGAAACCAATTTTCCAGATAATTCTATAATCTTATACAAAGGCGTAGCTACACACGGGCTCCGTTGGGCTACAGCCCACCCTAGATTTTGAAAAAATATAAATTTGTAGCTTAATTATGGTTTAACAGATTAAATATTAAAAATTAGCCCACCTCAAATTTTCAAACTTAGCCCATATGTTATTTATTTTTTTGTTTTAGTCATACACTAGTCTGCAATCACATGCTTTGCATGTGTACAAATTTTTTTTTTTTTTTTTAAATGTTGGTAGTTATTGCAGAAGAAGTAGATTCATTGGTAGTTATTACAGAGAGAAAATACTCAAATAGTGGGGGTTGTGGAATCATTTCTTTTTAATTTTCTTAATAAAAATTTATTTTATAATTGTCTTATTTATCCTTCTGATTTAATTTATTCTCAAATTTTTTTAATATTTCAGGGTTAAATCTGTCAAAATTTTCAATTTTGGCTAATAAAGTCTATTCTCTTAATAATAGTATAGATATGTTATTTATTTGCTTGAAGTATTTGATTTTATTTTACTTTCTATTATGCTTTAAGAGGCATAGTCGCATAAAAAATTTGTGTTTTTTTTTTTTTAGTAAATTAGGTCTAAAAAAGAGCCAACTGAGAATTATAATACATATTCATTAATAATTAAAGATTTTTACTTCTATTCAACGGCTCAGGGTACAATTTGAGTAGGTGTGTTCTTTTGTCTTAAACTTTTGTTATTGAATTTCTATCACACGTTATAATGTTGATTTTTTGGGTCATTTAGCTATTTGATTATTTAATATATATAATGTAGTTTAATTTAAGAAAAGAATAAAACATATTACTTGTAAAACTTAAGAAAAAAAATAATTTGAAAGCATTAGTAAACTTTTAAGAGTTTTTTTTTTTTTTTTTTTAGCCCACCCTATTTTAAAATCCTAGCTCCGCCATTGATCTTATAAGACTGAAACCAATTATAAAGTCACACAGAAATAGAACTCAGAACTAAGTTGAAGCAACATAGCGAAAACCTGAGATATAGTTATGTAGTCCTATAAAACCATAACATTACTTATGCAAGCCAGAGGGTGTGAACTCAGTTCAATATCGTCATGTTGAACGTAGTTTCTAATGCATGCTTACCTATGTAAAGCATGTCTAAGAGTCATTATTCAAAGAAAGCATAACGATTATGCTTCCCTTCATGAGATGGATTGCTTATCTCTTCTGATCAGAAATTCTAGCTGGGCCACAGCTCCATCAGCTACAGAACCATTTCAGTTGCTCAAATGGATTGCACTCGTGATGATATTGTCTACGACCTACAGCTGTGTAAATCAACAAACCCTATTCCTAATAGATTAACTCCAAAATAGCATATCCAAATTATAAGGATTTACACTTTCAAATATTTTTTAAGGCAAGTATAGTTCAAATTTGGTTGCTGAGGTAATACATGACCACTCAGAATTAAAATTAATGCCTCCCAAGTCCCAACACTAGTGATATAACCTGCAGATGTCATGAACAAAGCAGAGTGACTATAAATATCCTTTATTTCAGTGGCCAGGTTCAGACTTTTGCTGACGCAACCACACAAAATTTCTCAAGGATTTTAATTTCATTCTTGACCGGATTTTTACGTAACGCCTGGAAGTTCCCCAAAATTTACTTTAGGAAAATTGAAGAGATCAACATATTCCACTCTTTGCATTTTTATTCAAATCATATATGGCTCAGTCGGAAAAAAGTTGGCCATAACGTGGAGTGAAAGATTTTCTCTTGCTCACAAAGAAAAAGTTGCAAAGAGTTTGTGTACATTTAATGTGCCTCCAGAAACTCATAAACTAGGTAACTTTACTTTCACATTTATATTGTATGGATAATTTGATATCCGAATCTAAGATTAAGGGCATTTGAACTTCTGAAGGAATTATAATAACCTAGGAAATAATCAAAGAGGGAATGTAAGAATTCATGCCTTGAAGGAAACCAGATAAAGAAAAGGGCAAGGAAATCAAACCGTAGCAGATAGTCAGATACTGATATAATTTCTGTAAAAGCTTGGAATAAAATGCTTCCAGTTCTTTAAGCTTGCACATAGTAGTCTCTGGGTACCTCCACAGCAGAGTCAGACTTGACATGAGGCTCGTGAGTCGGCCGTTTCAGGTCCAGTGACTCGTCGGACCTAATTTTTTTGCTGAGAGTATTTAAAAAAAATTATTATGTAAATTAAATGTATGTTTTTCACCGAACAATAAGATTGATTTAGTTGGCAAGTTGAATTTTTTTTCTTTATGTTACTCTTAGCTTAGGTTTGAATGAAGCCAACCGGTGAAAGTAACAGAACCTTCGAGAGCATCGATCATATGCTTGCACACGTAACATACGTGAGATAGTTACTGGTCGGAGGTTAGTACTATAGCTTAATTTGTTGAGGGAAAGAATTTGCTATTCCTATCATTTTTGCCAAATGAGTGAATGATTTCCTCCTTGTCTAGGCACATACACAACTCTCGAGTGTGTTTGGATGAGGAAAAAAATGATGGAATTTAATTGAAAGTGGGGATTTCATAATTCCTAAAAGCCAATTTCCTCGTTTAGCATTATCAGATTGAAAATTTTAAATTTCTCTAGAGTGTGTTTGGATAAGGGAAAAAATGATGGAATTTAATTGAAAGTGAGGATTTCATAATTTCTAAAAGTCAATTCCCTCGTTTGGCATTATCAGAATTTCCATTCTCTGTGGAAAAAACGAAGGAATTCGTTATTTAAATTCCTCACTTCAATTTCCACCAAAATATGTGTCATTTACGAATTCCTTTGCATTATTCAATTTTTATTTCCAAAACAAGACTTTTTTCTATTTTATCTTTTTTTTTTTTTTTTAAACTTCCTTAATTTATTACACATTTCAAATCCTAAATAGATGCAACCAAACAATAGAAATTGCAATTAATGGAATTTTAGATTGATGGAGTTAAAGATTCCATCATTTAAAATTGGGGATAAAATCAACATTTGGAGTTTTTGACCTAACCGTCTCTCTGCTAGGGTTTATTGAGGTATTTTCCTCGATCAAATTTCCATACCTTTTACCCCTATGGCTGGCTCAATGGCGATGGCGCAGGGTTCGGCCAGGGTGTCGCTGGGATCTGCGGGGCTTGAGGCTCTGAAGGCGGATCGTTGGTACATGGTGGGGCGTTTACTTGGACCCAAAGCCATGTTTCCTGGCTTCAAAGGAACGATCTCTTCAATCTGGAGGCTTCGTTCGGGGTTAACGATCCAAGATGTGGGGGATCGTTTTGTGTTTCAATTTGATTGAGAAGCTGATCGCAACAAAATCTTGCATGGAGGCCCGTGGTTTTATAGGAACACCATGCTGGGGTTGGGTGGGTATGATGGTATAGGGCCGGTGGCGGAAGTCTCTCTCAATCTTCTGGAGACCTGGGTTGTTGTCAAGGGTTTCCCACTGGTGCTCCGGAACAAGAAGGCGCTAGGGTTGGTTGGGGAGTCTGTCGGTCGTTTTATCAGTTTTGATCAGACGGCCCTTACCCGAAAGGAAGAGGAGCAACGTATCCGTCTTGTACTTGACGTGCGTGACAGGATTCGGGGTTGGATGGTGTTTGAGTTTTCGCCGGTGGTGGTACCGGAGTTAACGTTGGTGTACGAGAAGCTAAAGGGCTTTTGCTGTAATTGTGGGCTGTTCATCCATAATGAGGTAGGATGTGATTCATTGCTGGTAAAGGAAAGAGAAGAGATCTGCGCGTAACTCTCGGCGGTGGCTATGGCTGGACTCTCTCTCATGTCAGAAGGGCAAGGAAGGAGGGAGACCAACGGAGTTTCGTATGTCCGGTAGTAGCACGGGACTGGTGGAGGAGGTGTTGCCCTTGATGGGTGATGGGGTGGCATCGGAATCGCTAGGAGCTGAAATGGTGGTAGTCCAACCACCACAGGAAGTCCATCCATCACTTCCCTCCAATTTTCTTGGAGCCACAGGAGCTATTGAAAAGGCTTTTGCAGGTTTTAATATGGCTGAGTTTCTCCAGAATTGGGCTCTGCAAAGTAATAAGAGTAATAAGAGGCCCGGCAATGGCAGCAGGGAGATTCCACTGTTGGTGGTGACTCACCCTTTGTGCTCGCTTGGTGGTCAGGAAGTGACGGTGCTGCAAGACTCTCGGGTGCAGCCTCTACTCGGGACTAAAAGGAAGGCGGTGGATACTTTGGGCAGAGTTGGCAAGCGATTTGTCAACACCTCTACTCCCCTGCTCAAGGTCGATGATGAATTGCAATTGGTACTCCAACATAAAAATGGTCAGCTCGTGGTTTCTCCACGGAAGAAGAAAGTGGGACGTCCAAAGGGGAGCAAGAATAAGCCCAAGTGTGCGAGACTTCTTGATAAGGAGATGCACGGTAAAAAGCAGAGAAAATGGAAAGCACGTGAGCAAGGGGAGGGTGCTCGACTACCATCGGTAGCTGCTGAAGTTATGAACCAGAAGGATGAGGCTGCGAAGCGGATGGATGCAGGTTCAAACGATGGAGATGCTAGGGCATCATCCACTACTAGTACTATTTAGTTTTGTTGTGGGTCGCAAAACCGGCTACTCGGTTGGTTCTTTTATTTTATTAGCTTCTGAGTAGCTAGGTTTTGTTTGAATAATGGTGCGTAACTTCTTAAAAGGTGGGTGTACTTTGGGTTGTGGAGTTTTCTATTGTCTAGAGTAGGTTCTCTGTACGTCCAGAAGGACGATTCTTTACTGTCGACTCCATTAGAGTGTGTCGTCTGGTACTGCTTGCTGAATTATAAAAATCAGGCTGACCTTTTTCGATTAAAAAAAAAAGATTCCAGCATTTATAAAGTCCTACGGATTATATAATTTTCTTATCCAAACGCACTATGGAAAAAAACGAAGGAATTCGTTATTTAAATTCCTCACTTCAATTTCCTCTAAAATAGGTGTCATTTACGAATTCCTTTGCAGTATTAAATTTTTATTTCCAAAACAAGAATTTTTTCTATTTTATCTTTTTATTTGTTTTAAACTTTCTTAATTTATTATACATTTCAAATCCTAAATAGATGCAACCAAACAATAGAAATTGCAATTAATGAAATTTTAGATTGATGGAGTTAAAGATTCCATCATTTATAAATTCCTATAGATTTTATAATTTTTTCATCCAAACGCACCAAAGCACTTCATTAATGTTTTGTTCATGAGATTTGTTTTTCCCTCTCCCTCCAACCAAAATGCTTCATTCACATGCAAATTAATGATCGATGCCTGAATTACTTTCCCAAGAGTGTTAAGTTCACGTTAAGGAGAAATATATTTTCATTCCAACTTGTGAAAGAGATTGGAGTTGGATCAACCCCCACCAGAATTAAAAGGCCTAACAAATTAGGAGGCCTACCATTTTCAATAGATTGAGATGTAGGTTCAGGTCAAAGTCATGCCTGGAGGTGGCAAATGGATCGTATAATCCGAGCATGTACGGCACGAAGCCGACACCCTTAGGCCATGTTTTTCTATTTTATCTTTTTATTTGTTTTAAGGGCTAATTACTGTTTAGTACCCTGTGCTTTTGGTCCAACATCAATTCAGTCCCCCGACTTCCAATTTCATCAAAAACACCCCCACACTATTATTTCTCCATCCAATAGGTCCATCCGTGATAAATCAGTCAATTTCAGCCGTTTAGGTGCTGACGTGGCCATCCAACTCAGCCCAGGTGGGGCCTACACGGAAGTGAAATTCCCAAACTGACCCTGGCCAACCAAATATGAAAAAAACCAAAATAAATTCCATTCTTTGAGGTTGGGGAGACTCGAACCCACACCAACACCTTTCATTTGCAAAGGCCCAACCACCAGACCACTTGCATGGTATTGTAATATTACAAACGAAAATAATATATGTATAATAGTTTAAAAAACTCTCCTTCTCCACCCACCTCTCTCCTCCTCTCCTCTTCTTCTTCCTCTGTGCATTCCCAGTTTGCCGGACTACAGCCCAGACCGGCCTCACTGCCTAAGGAAGCAATCCCAGCGCGCTGCTGCTCACCTCCGCCTCCGGCTACAGCCCAGACCGGCCTCGCTACCCAGACCGCCTGCAGACTCGACCAGCCTGCAGCACTAGACCCGATCTGCTCCAAATCGAATTTCGGCAACCTCCAGAATTGTTTGAATGTCACCCAGAAAGATTTGCCACCGTCGTTAAAGCTTCTCTCCACCTCTCCATTTTCTTTTTTTCGTTTTCTTGAATAAAGTTCTCTTCATGCTTGGCAAAGGCTTCCGCAAAGCTTCCACTTTGCTTTCTAACATCAGACGGATCCACATCATAGAAAACTGGCAGAATTGCATTCCTGGTTCCCATGCATTCAACAATCTTTACGAGTTCATCCAAACACCAGGAGGAAGAAGCATAATTTGGCGAAAGAACGATGATCGCAAGTCCAGCAAACTGGGAATGCACAGAGGAAGAAGAAGAGGAGAGGAGGAGAGAGGTGGGTGGAGAAGGAGAGTTTTTTAAACTATTATACATATATTATTTTCGTTTGTAATATTGCAATACCATGCAAGTGGTCTGGTGGTTGGGCCTTTGCAAATGAAAGGTGTTGGTGTGGGTTCGAGTCTCCCCAACCTCAAAGAATGAAATTTATTTTGGTTTTTTTCATATTTGGTTGGCCAGGGTCAGTTTGGGAATTTCACTACCGTGTGGGCCCCACCTGGGCTGAGTTGGATCGCCACGTCAACACCTAAACAACTGAAATTGACTGACTTATCACGGATGGACCTATTGGATGGAGAAATAATAGTGTGGGGGTGTTTTTGATGAAATTGGAAGTCGGGGGACTGAATTGATGTTGGACTAAAAGCATAGGGTACTAAACAATAATTGGCCCTTGTTTCAAATCCTAAATAGATGCAACCAAACAATAGAAATTGCAATTAATGAAATTTTAGATTGATGAAGTTAAAGATTCAATCATTTATAAATTCCTACGGATTTTATAATTTTTTCATCCAAACGCACCAAAGCACTTCATTAATGTTTTGTTCATGAGATTTTTTTTTCCCCTCTCCCTTCAACCAAAATGCTTCATTCACATGCAAATTAATGATCGATGCCTGAATTACTTTCCCAAGAGTGTTAAGTTCACGTTAAGGAGAAATATATTTTCATTCCAACTTGTGAAAGAGATTGGAGTTGGATCAACCCCCACTAGAATTAAAAGGCCTAACAAATTAGGAGGCCTACCATTTTCAATAGATTGAGATGTAGGTTCAGGTCAAAGTCATGCCTGGAGGTGGCAAACGGATCGTATAATCCGAGCACGTACGGCACGAAGCCGACATCCTTAGGCCATGTTTGTTTCCCAGAATCTGGGCATTGGGAATGGAAAGTGTTTCATTTCCTGCGTTTAGGACAGCCAAGGAAGGGAAATTGATTCCCAAATGAAAGGAAAAAGTAGAGGAAATTGATTCCATTTTCCAATAGAAAAGAAAATGATTCATTTCATTTCCACCAACAAAACATGGACATACATAACCCAAAAGATCGATTTCACTATTGTTAGTGGTACAGGCAGTCATCAATAGCCACCCCCACCCATGATCAATGGTCTTTAAAGTCGATACGTAACGTGATGAATGGGGTATTGATGAGACTTGAGCTGCCAAACATGTTATTGCAAATTGAAAAGTGAGAACGACTAGGTGCCGAAAATGACAGCATAACGTATGTAAAAACACCAAAAATGAATTGATTGGATCCTTGGATGCAAGATGAGCGCTTCCAAACACTGTTGGGAAATGAAAATTGTAAATTAATAAACAGAATTAATTTTACATTTTGTTGCATAGTTATACTAATTTACTTGTAGGATTCAATTAACCAAGTACAATAGCCAAATAAAAAGTTGCCAAACATGGACCATATTCCAAATGCTGCACATTGGACGTTTATGAAACCGATGCATTCCAAATCAAGAAAGAGAAGAGAGCTGATTCGCCGAAAGGAGAATCCAAATCGAGAGATGAAAGGAAAGGTAGAGGCGCATAGAAACTAGAGAGGTTGAGAGGGGATGGAGGATGCTGAGGTGACGAATGCCAAAGTTGCAGTGGAACCTCAAAGACAGACATTTTAGGAAGATATGTGAATATATAATCTCTATTAGTAGTTTTTTATATAAAACACATATAATACATGTATTTACATATTTAAAAAAAAAATCTGTGTACTTCATACAATACAAGAGGACTTGTTAAATTTGTCCTACTTTTGAACAAAAAAAATTAAATTAAGGACCTGTGAAATCTAATTTCAAATAAAAAATCAAAATTTAGTTTGATGTTTCCTTGTTTTTGAATTGAATTCACCTAGAGAATACGATAATTTGAGAAGTTTTGATTCAAAAGAGAGAAATAAATTGAATAATAATTCTATACTACAATCGAATACCGTCTGCTGTGTTATTTTATATTACGCTAAACCTATCGATCATAACATAAAACAAGTAATTTAAAGTTTTTCCCTTTGTATTTTACAACATTATGAACCAAAAAAAAACAAGGTTTATTTAAACTCCAATAAAAAAGTTTGCTTCCAGGTCTGCTTCGCTTTCGGACATTCCCATAACACATGTAATACCGATTCAGATGGATCCCTGCAAACCGCAGGAAGAATTTTCGATAATCTGCCTCTGTTTTAAACTTGCGGCACAAGGTAGAAAGCCATGCATAGCTCTCCACATGAACATCTTGATTTTTTGGGGTGCATTTAAAGCCCATATTTTCCCCCAGACTGCCTTGCTTCCATTGGAGCTTGAACCCGCCTCAGCACCACACCTTCGAGCATGTAAATCCCGAGCTACCCAATAGCCCGATTTAACACTATATTCACCGCTCTTAGTAAAATGCCACACCAACTTATCCGGCATACTTCTTAACCCAATTGGCATTCCTAGAATCATCTCCGTTTCATGTGGTAAGAATGTAGCCTTTATCAGTGGCACATTCCATGCTCCAGACTCATTGAACAAGGATTCCACTTTTTGTTGTACTGGGACACGAAGTGGGGTAGCTACCCTGAAACTGACTGGATAAGGCAGCCATTTGTCAGCTACAATACTCACCCTTCTTCCATCTCCGATCCTCCATCTAGTCCCCCCATCAATTACCTGTTTTCCCCATACTAAACCCCTCCAAATAGCTGATGGAGTACGCCCCAAAGTTGCATTAAGAAAACAGGTATCCGGAAAGTACTTAGCCTGCAAGAGTTTACTCACCAGGTATCCGGAAAGTACGCCCCAAACACGTTGTTTCTCATACTTAAAAACATATCGTTAAAATTTCTCCATATAATTATGTAACAGTAATTTATCAAAAAAAATTGTTAGTCATGCTAATTAATTGAAGTATGACCCTAAATCTATTGAGATATTTGTTTATGTGGCCCCAAGAGGAAAAACTTTCTGTGGGGTTGGTTACCCCAGTTTCTTGCCGACCAATTCCCAACCTCTCAACCCGCACATCACGTTGCCGTACTAATAGACATAATAAAACACACACAAAGCATAATTTTATTAATGGCATATTACGATTGAAACAAAAAAAAAAAAATATATATATATATATATATATTTATTAGGTGATGACTGGCTGCCAGTGACTGACTACCTCAGAAATTACCCCAAATAGCAATGACCTTCCAACAAAAAAAAAAAAAAAACATAATTGGTGTGTTTCAGAAGCTTCCCAACCTTGTGATTCTATTCTAATGAAACCTCCATTTAATAGTTTATCTGCTTTTTCCAACTTGTCGCGCCCCCCCCCCCCCCCCCCCCCCCCAAGTCCAATTCTTCGTGTCACGAAAAGGATATCTCAAAGAGCACAGATACCCCACTCCTCACCTCACTCTACCCCAATCACGTGTCGCATTTCCACTGGCTGCATCCCAACAAGGTATGCAAAATCCTACCTTGACCTTGCTGATGCTATCTCCATTCTAGTCCTCATCCTTAGGGATGATGAACAGTATGCAGCAGAAGAGAAGAAGAGAATAATAACAAGTACACAGAATTTTTAGTGGGTTTTGAATTTTGGGGATTTTAGATAGTAGATAGTCCAGTGTGGTCTTTTCAGAGCATAAACAACTACCTCCTCCCTCTGTTTTTGTGGCTCACCTATAAAAACGGTCTCTTTCTCTTTTTTCTCTCTTTAAATTTTGGGTCTGCTTTAAAGAGAGGAGAGGAGGGTTTGGCAGGTAGGGTTAGTGTTAGAAATTTAGGGTTTTCTGATTTGGTACTTTTTGCTATTCTCTGTCTCGTTTTAATGGAAGGAGGAGAAATTGGGGAGTTGCAGGACTGGGAGGTCCTCCACAGCGCGGAGGAGGAGCCGGCCGCCCCGGTCGAAAGCCATGGAAGCTTCTCGTCGATTGAGGCTGACGCCGAGGGGATGATTAGGTCTGATTATTTCTCGTTGGAGAATCAGGGGAGGTATGCCTATGCTAAGAGTGAAGAGGGTTCGGTTGAGTCCGATAACCCGAGCTGGATTGACCCGGTTCAGGTGACTACGTATAAGGAATCGGTTGGGTTCTGGTCCGATTCCGCCAGTGATCGGTCCGATGACCGGAAAAGTCATGATTTTGAGGTGAGAGGCGAGTTGGGTTTCGCCGGAAATGAGCAAAGTCCTGTGCTTTCGGAGCCTGTGGAGGAGAGTTTGGAGAAATTCGGGTCGGATGAGGCGGAAGGGAAAGTGAGTTTCCAAGAAATTGGGGAAGTTGGAAGCGCTGATAAGGATTCGGACAAGTTCTGGTCTGATTCTGGCGGAGAAAGATTGGTTTCTGTGAAATTTGACAAGGAGGGTGGTTCAAGTGACTCGAACAAGGAATCAGCAGATGAAGAATCGGCTGAGACTGCAGTGGAAGAAGTGAAAACGGTGGCGAAATCGGGTGATGAGGGTGAGAAGAAGGTGGTCTTGTGGTGGAAGGTTCCGTTGGAGGTCTTGAAGTATTGTGTTTTCAAGGTGAGCCCTGTTTGGTCTCTCTCTGTGGCCGCAGCAATAATGGGTTTAGTTATCTTGGGAAGGAGATTGTATAGGATGAAGCGAAAGAGCCAGAGCTTGCACTTCAGAGTTGCTATGGATGATAAGGTTAGTTGTTGCAACTCATTATTAGCTAATGTATTTATAGTTGTTATTACTTCATGTTATTCGATGGCTACAATATGTCTGCACTCAGAGTATTCAAGTACTCTATGTAGGACATACTTTTGTTTCCAAATCTCAATTGAACTAATCTGTTGGTGTGATAGTGTTTTGCATTTGTTTATTTTATTGTGTTTCTTGCTTGTTGAAATGTCCAAAGTTACCATCCCAAGTTTTTTTTTTCCAGCGGGTGTGAATAGTTCAGCAAAAATTTTGAATTTGTTCAGTCAATTTTTTTCATTTCTGTTCTTATAAGTTTATGAAGTTTTGTGAAATCAACTTATATCAAGTTCTTCACATTCCTAGCCATTCTTTGGCAGGATGTGTTTCTTCATATTCCTAGTAATATTTTGGTAGGATGTGTTGGTATTTGGTATAGATTCACTAAAAGGAACATTGCCAATTTGTTGCAACACAGGTGGTTTTGTTAGTCTAGGCTTCTGTTTGCCAATTGTAAATTGTACTACTCTTATTTTCATGGCTAGTATAATCTAGTTTTTATCTTGAAGTAAAATGAAACAGTGCACAGTGATTCATTTATAAAATCCATTTTTCTGTTGGCCAATTTATGGGACTTGAATCAGTTGAATGGTTTACCCACTTTCTGAGAAGCAATTTCATATACTATCTTTTCTTATCTTTCTTTTGCAGTTTTCAATCTTGATAGAATTATTTGGGAGTACTTGTTACTGACCCTGTTTTGTTGTTTTTACCATATCCTAATGCAAAGAAATGCATCGACTCCATCCTATTCAGCTTCTTCCATTGATTTTGCTGTATTCTAGTTCCAGTACTATCATAATTGGGTTTTGCTTGTGCTTTTCTATTGACATTCTAAATGCTTATGTCTATGCTATTTTCTTTCATGATAGAAATAGAATAGATAGACCTTACAATAGAGGTGAACAAGTATTCAAGTTACCCAAGCTTACACATTTACAAACAACTTAAGGAACACAAATCTCAAGAAACAGCAGCCACCGTATCTTGACAGAAACAAATATGGATTACCTTTTTATTCAAATGAAACTGAATCCCACAAAGAATCAAATTCTTTTCCACAAGGACTCGAACTATGCGAACACTGCCATCACAGTGCAAATCCCTATGACTTCTATTTTTATCTCCAGATTCCCACCAATGCACAAATGATTCGCCAATAAACAAAGAAGTCATGAAGAAGGAGTTACCTAATTCAGCATGATAGAAATTTAGTTTTATTTTACATAGCATAAAAAGAAGGAATTACTGTTTTTTTTTTTTTGGCAGCATGATGCACCAATATGGTTATTTTTCTTCTTGTTTACAAAGTTTTAAGAATTGTGGATCCAAGAGATAGTTGTCATAGACATAAACCTTAATTGACAGATGTGGTCTTGTATAGCCTATGTATAAAGCAGAAAGTGCATACTCATTTTTGCATAGCTTTTGCCAGAGCTCCTGGAACTCTTATTCAATCCATAATTTTTCGGCAATATTCACAAGTTTGCTAGTTATATTAGTCAACTTTAAGATGAAATAAACTCCTTTTGGGTGATTAAAGTAGTCCATCCTTATTTTGTAAAGTCCTTACTGGAGACTCTCCTCTTTTTGGCCTTGGAATGGTAGATTGATTATTCACTTGAGTTGTTGAATTTATATGGATAAGTACAGGGATAGCTTCAATAAAAAAGAACTTAATTTCTTTTGGGTTGCACCATGAGCCGTAGGTGGTCTGGGCAAAAGATGATAGAACGTAGTTTCATGTTTTGTTGTAAGCAAACAGATTCTATGGTGGTGGATTTTCATTTGCTTATTCTCTTTTAATTTTTTTGGTGTCTTACTGAAATTGTTTTGCAGAAGGTATCTCAATTCATGAGTCGTGCTGTGCGTCTCAATGAAGCATTTTCAGTTGTGAGGCGGGTTCCTATTGTACGACCTTCACTGCCGGCTGCTGGGGTCAATCCATGGCCTGTGATGAGTTTGAGATAGAAAATTCTTGTGAAATATATAGAAAAAGAAAGGATTCTGCCCATGATCTGTGCCTAAGTTCCTAGTTGCTTTGTATTATAACAAATGTGGCTGCTTTGTGTATGAACTTTAAGTTAAGAACCGTTTGCATCAGTTTGTGTAAAATACAGACAGAAGTTTCAACTAGGTTCGAATTCTTCTTGTATGTATGCTATCTATTTCAATCTGAATGGGTGATGTACTCTTCATACAACATTTCAAATGCCAAATTGCAAATGGAAGAGTTTGATATACTTCTTTGAATAAATGATATGTTTTGAACTTCCAATTTTGTTCCTCTTCTTGGGAAGCTATTGAGTTATTATACCATTTTCGCTTGCTAATATCAATCTTAACTTAGAAAATCTAGTGAATTGTTGTTGCATGATTCGGTGAAGAGTTCGGTCATTGTAAACAATATATATACGAAATTTGGAGGTGGAAACAGAATCTCCCCTTTTAATGTTGATGAAGCAGTGATAGTCCAGAGTTCTACACTACCACCATCTAAGTTACAAGCTTTAGCATGGTTTACATTACCGAACATGCCAAAGGATTTTCGTCACTAAAAGTTTGGCAGGGGTAAATATGTTCAACTGAATATTGAGGAGGATATTGAAACCTAATTTCCACTACTTCTGGGCAGATCTTATTATTGGTATTACTTTTACTATTATCACCCTTGCCCATGTCTTTTTCCTTGTCCTTGCTTCGTCCTATTTCCTCTTCTTGCTTGACAAACTCAGCATGTTTTCCCAATTGTTTCTTGATGTATTCAATGAGCTTTGGTGGATCAACTATGCCTCTCACAGTCACCATTGAAGTCTCCATGTTTGCTTCTACATTTAGAACACCTAACAATGTGCCAAGATTTTTAATTAATCATCAATACCAAACAGAGAACTGAATAGTTTGAAAAAACACAGTTCGGATTGTGAAACTACAAGATCAATCATGTATCTTAAGTCCTCAACTTGAATCTTTATAGAACATTATTTCATTTTATTGCACTACAGATCCAAGTGAATTGTAGAAACAGAACAAAAATACAGATATACCTTTCAATCCCTCCAAGCAGTTCTTAATATCAGTTTCACAACCTTGACAATGCATCAATATTTTGAGCACCACAACTTTCACAGGAGGCAGAGCCTAAAATTCACAGTAGTAAGATCAAGAAAGACAAGACATGACATGACATGAGAAAAGGGATACAATAGAGTATAAAGATATACAAAACTAGGAGTTTCTAGTCAATGTTTAATTCTTATTAGATACCACTTCTTTCTTTTCTGGCGGCCTTTTCTCTTTGTTTTCTGGTTTTAGTTTGGGAGATATAAGTTCAGCATTTCTGCTATACTTCTTTTGAACTCTCTCCAAAACCTTCAATGGATCAGCCCTTTTTCCTTTCACAACCACTCTGTTGTTTGGATAATCAACCACAACCTCTTCAACACCTAATGAATCAATTAAATGGAAAAGAAAAAAGTTATATATGCATGCAGTTCACATAATCACATCAGAGAGTTGGTTGTTTATAAGAATTATTACCTTCAAAACATCTCAAGCAACTGGAAACCTTATTTTTGCATCCTTCACAATGCATTAAAACTTTCAACACAATTTCTTTGCTGGAATCACAATTCTTCCCTGCCATGTTGTGGAGTCGGGTTAGTATTGGGGGTGGGGGAGGGGAGGGAGATATGAATAAAGACTGCAGGGCATATGCATGTGAAGCTATATAGAAACAGTTTCCTAGCAAATAACTTTTGTGGTTACAATCTTGCAAATAAATATCTTGTTTACATGACTATTGAATTACCATTTCACCAAATAGAGAGAATCTAATTCGGCATATATATCAAGTGGAGTAATGGATGAATTCCCAAGTATAGGTGTGATACAGTTAATTAGTCTAATAATGGTCCTCACAACTTATTTCTGTTTCAGTTTTACAGAAGGCTATAACCTAATCCAGAGACCCACATTAAAAATCATAATGGTGGTGCTCTTAATCTTTCATAGAAATAGGCTTTTATGAGACAGTAGGATGGTTAATGTAGTCTAGAAAACATAAGCGTTAGAACATGAAAAGGATTGTTAACTGTAGTCCTTTTAAAGAGACAAACAAGTTTATAACCCATCTCATTGATGGGCATTTAGCAAGTCCATGATCATGGTGCTGTTAAATGTATCTAGACCGACCACATATCAAGTAAAATGTATTTGCAATATCCTGCAATATGTTCTGCCTTCTCTTTAAACAATTGATCACATCATCAAAGCTTAGTTTATTTCTATAGGAGCAATACCATCATCATCTCTGATATGATACAATCTGGATTAGCTATAGATGGAACTGAAAACGTAGCTCTAAGGGGCAGCTTTGAAATAGTAAACAGATGGTTGTGAACAGAAAATAGCACAATGATTGTGCACATATGCAGCTTTAGCAAACGCATCGGCACTTTATTTTCCGTGTTGCTCAGAATTAAAACCAACAGCGGATAATCTATTTGGTATTCCTTTTTATTCATAGTTTTGTACAAATAAGCACAAGATCATACAATGTCCTAATAACCTTGGATTGTGTGCCTGGTTACATCAGATGCATTTAGCCCCCACTGATTGGAGGTATAATGGCCAACTCATCTTTGTCTTTAACAAGTGCCGACTCAGTTGTGTACTCTTCGTTAAGAGCAAGAACCATGCACCCACGGATCTCTTCCAAGCTTGGAAAAATGGAAATGAGCTTATTTAAACAATCATTGGCTGTACTACCAGATGATACCTCCAATGGCATCTCAGTGAGGCCAGTGAGGTCCCGAGCCCTGGCAAAGAACAACACCTTCATCTTAACAGATGAATCCTTGATCCCCTTAGTTGTAGGGTCAATAGTTACAGACTTAATCTCTTCTTGCTTGAAATCCATTGCAGAACACCCTGCTTCATGAATTAATAGTTCTGAAACATGTACCCTGCAATGATAACATCTTCAATTATAAGATATGGAAAAACCTCCCTAGAGAAATAATATAGGAAAGCAAAGCAAACCGCAACTTGTTTTATAAGAAATTAAACCATGAGCCAATGCCAATACCAATTTTTGAACTTTTCAGATTTGACCCAACAAACAAGTCAAGCAGTTGGAGGTTATATCTAATAAATACGTTAAGCCTCTGGAACTCAAGTCATCAACAAGATAACGATTTTTTTAAAGTCTGGACCAAGCAAATCATGTCCAGCATTTGGAAAACCTATCTTTTAAAACATTTAAACTAGAGATCTAGATGATCAAACCCTAACCCTAGCGTGCAAGGATCGGTCTCTCTCAAGCTATGTTTATGTATATCACAATGAGCATGTACTTTTTTTTTCTATTGAATTGAACTTGTTTCATCCAGAATGTGTAGTTGAAAATGCCATCATGAACCAATTATATGCTGACTACAACTGACAATGGGTGAGAAGGCTTGATAGATCACTATGCATGTGTCATGTATATGCATCAAACATCAATAGAAACGTAGTTAGAATTTTCCTACAACTAAAAACTCAATAGCAAGTTACCATCCTAGTTAAATAACCTCAGGATTTTCCATTACATACCATTGCAAACTAATCCATACCACTATGCAAGAACTACAAACTAGCAAGCTTCTATACGATTCCTACATCACAAAAGCTCATCTTTTACTTCCAATTACAACAGAAAGGAGGCGCTATCATGCGTTTTCCCTTTTAACGAGTCTTGTTCTAGCAATTTTCGTGCATTACACAAACCCCAAATCAGACCATGAATCGCGAGGGAACTAATTTCCAGCTTGCCTAACCTCCCTAAACCTATTCTGAACTGATGCTGGTATATACAACAAAATGCAGGCCTCTCTAACTTGACTGAAGTGGGCAACAAACCAGCCTTAATCCATGTCTTTTCATTTTAGCAAACTCAAAGAGCAAACAACCAATCAATTACAATGGAAAAAGAAACAAGCTTTCCACTCACTTGATCTCTAATCCTAAGACTCTTCTTGACTTCAACTCATACTCTAAACTGTATTGTCATGCCAAGTAGCAACATATATCGAAACTCATCTATAGAGCCGAGTATACGAAAACGTTATCATAACAGAGTTTGCAAATCACAAAAACTTAAACAAGACCTCAAATTTTCTTTACCAACACTCGTAAATTTGCTATTGGCAAATCATACATGTCAAACTCCAATGAATCAAAATTCTTTGCGTATGATTCATATGATCTATGCTACTGATGAAGCATCACAACAACAAAAGCACTATATGATGAATATAGTCAACGGCCGTACAAAGTCAAATCTATCAAAACCACATTTGAAGAATGAAAATCAAGAAACAAAACAAAGAGAAAGAAGCGCCAACGTCCTAAGAAACTGAGAGGACTTATCCGTAAATAAGAGAGTAGATACCACATTTTTGGGAAGAAAAATAGAAGCTTTACCTTCACCTAAATAATCCAGAAGCTTCAGAGATTACAGAGAGAGGAAGAGAGAGTCTTTGGGTGCTTTGGAGGTTTTTGGTAAGATTGGATTCTTAAGTGCACCGTGTGTCCCTGGGCATCAATGCACCAGATTTTTAAAGCCGGTGAACTAATCCTGTTTCGTCTTTAAAACAACGCCGTTGGATTAGTGCAACGGTCAAGATTGGTGGAGCACGGGATATTTGGCACACTTTACTTTACCGAACGCATTTCGCACCCAAATGCTCAAAGAGGGAAGCTTTGTCCCAGTCTTCAATGGAGATCAAGCTCGCTAGAAGTTGACAGAGAGAGAGAGAGGGAGAGAAAGACGCTTGGGTTTTCCTCATTGGGCGTATAGGCGGTTATGTGAGCAAGCATTCTTCATCACTGATCGGTGAGTCTCCTATTTTCATTGATTGGTACTGAGATTTGGGGGTTTGGGGTTCTAGATTGATTTGGGTGCTATTGAATTTTCATGATAAGTGGGACCATAAGTATGATGAGCTTATAATTCATTTCATTTTGCAATCACCATGTTCATAAAGTGATGAGCTTTGAGTTTTAACTGTGCTTAATTAATCTTGGTGAATAGTAATTTTGTTCTTGGTGTTTGATTTATCTTTCACTTGCAATTCTTTAGTATGTAGTCTGATTGGAGAAGTGGATAGGTTTGTAATTTGGTATAAAGAATGTTGCTTCTATGATGAACAGTGTTGTTGTTTTGAAAGGATGATGAGCAGTGTTGTTATTGTAGAATGGTTTTGTGATGACTTATTTGGTTGTATTGATATTGTTAGTATGTTATAGGTTGGTGTAGCCATGAGTAATGGTGGGAATATCATTGATGTTGAGTCGGGGGAAGAAGATGATTCTTCAACGCAAGATTGCAACATGGAGACAGAAGACATTGAAACCACCGAAGAAACATATGGAGCAGATGGCCCTTTTGAGTACAATGGGAAAAATTTTCGTGAGCTGACGGTCAAGGACTTTGATGGGACTTATTTCAAGACTATTGAAGATGCTGAAAAGTTCTATGAAATTTATTCTGCTGCACTTGGGTTCCGTTTAAGGAGACAAAAGTGTGATCGGGGCCTGTCTGGCACTGTCCTAAGAAGAGTGTGGGTGTGTTCCAAACAGGTCAAAAGAACAAACCTAGAAATAATCAAGTAAGGGGGCTTTCGAGCAATAGTCGTCCGCCCAGGCACAGCACGAGAGAGAAATGTATGGCTGCATTTGTTGTGCGGTATTCCAAGGAACTTGATGCTTATTATGTGAAAAGTTTTACTACTGAGCACACCCACGACTTACCAAAGCCTAACAAGGTGCAATCGCTTCTTTCTCATTGTGTTGGCAAGAAAGTGGATTTGGCAGAGGCAGTTGCAATGCCCAAAGCCAAAGAGGCAGTTGCAATGCCCAAAGCCAAAGAGTCAATCAAAGCCTCTGTTGCACATGAGCATCACCCATCAGGTGGAAATGAGTGTGTTGCTTCTACTAAAGAATTGGATTTGGCACACGCAGTTGCAGTACGCAAAGCCAAAGAGTCAATTAACACCTCTGCTGCATATGTGTATCGCCCGTCAGGTGGAAATGAGTTTGTGGGTTTAACTAAAGAATCGGATTTGGAGCAGGGAGTTGCAATGCGTAAAGGTTCAATCAACTCCACTGCTGCATCTCAGCACATGGTTGAACCAGCAGGTGGACATGCGTTTGTTAGTTTAACTAATAGATCGGATTTGGAGCGGGGAGTTGCAATGGGCAAAGGTTCAGTCAACTCTGCTGCTGCTTCTCAGCATATGGTTGAACCAGCAGGTGGACATGCGTTTGTGAGTTTAACTAATAGATCGGATTTGGTGCAGACAGTGGCAATGCAGAAAGAGTCAATCACAACCTCTAGTGCATATGAGTATATAGTTCATCCTGCGGGTGGATATGAGTTTGTGGATTTAATGAAGAGGGAGTTGTATAATAGCATCGACATAGAACGCCGAGAAGCTTTGTTGAATGGTGACGCACAAGCGGCAATTGCCTTCATGAATGCAAGGGCTGCAGAGGATCCCGAATTTTTTTGCAAGTTCAGCGTGGATGAGCGAGGCAGGCTTGGAAATTTGTTTTGGAGAGACTCTTGTTCATTGTTGGACTACACTAGGTTTGGGGATGTATTGATATTCGACTGTACATTCAAGACAAACATTTACCAGAGGCCCCTAGCTGTCTTTGTTGGTGCAAATAACCATCGGGGCACTGTATTGTTTGGATCTGCAATACTGGTTGATGATACCATTGATACCTACAAGTGGGCTTTGCAAACATTTTTGGGTGCGATGAAGGACAAAAAACCGATTTCTGTTCTGACTGACGGGGATGACAAAATACAAAATGCCGTTGTTGAAGTTTTTCCCAAGGCCAGACATCGTCTGTGTTCGTGGCACATCGAGAAGAACTTGGCTACAATCATTAAGGACCTGGACGTGGTGAAAGCTTTCACTCAATTTTTATACAATGCTATACCACCGGATGAGTGGGACCTGGGCTGGAAGTCTATGGTAGAGACCTATGGGCTTCAAGACAATCCATGGATTAATATGATGTACCACAGGCGCAAGAGATGGGCAGAGGCATTTTTTAAAGGTCATTTTTTTGGTGGAATGAGTAGCATGCAACGTTGCCAGGGGATCCATAGGAATCTGGAGGGCGCGCTAGGTAAGTATGACAGGTTTTGTGAATATATTCCCCGAATGGACAAGACCCTGAGGAAAATGAGAAATAATATTAGTGTGGATGACCTTAAATGCGAGAACTCAAAGCCAGTCATTATTACTCACATGCGGTCTTTGGAGCAGCAGATAGCTGAGATCTTCACTCATGACATCTACTTGCTGATAATGCACCAGATAGATTGGGAGAGAAAATACATAATCACCAAGTCTGAGCCATATGCACAAGGGGACGGTAAAGTGTTTCACCTGACCCAATATGACTTGCCACACAGGCATTGGACTGTTAATTACCACCATAATATAAGCAAAGTGTGGTTCTTGTGCTCATGCAAACTATTTCAGTCAGACGGAATCCCTTGTGCCCATATATTTTCAGTAATGAAAGCTGAGCTGATATTGAAGTTACCTGATTCCTTGGTTCTGAAGCGATGGACAATGGATGTGGGGAAGCCGGTGAACTTGCATAATTTGTCGGACAGGAATTTGCAAATGGTAAGGTATGCATCTTTGGCTTCAGAAATCAAAAGTATCTGTTTCCCAGCATCTATGACTGAAGGAGGAACCAAGAAGATGAAATGTGAAATTGCAAAGCTGGCCAAGCCGGCTCATGATCGCACGGAGAGCCAAAACCACAGTTTATTGCAGAATTTGATACATCGTCACCAACTTCATGTTGGATCAGACGCCCACAGCTTTACCGGTTTTTCAGTCGGCATCAATGCCGAACATTACGCTCGCAGTCTTCCTCCGGGTGAATTCAGAACCTATTTCTATTGAACTAGAGTGCATTATATGTCGCCCTTATTTTGTATAACTACGCGTAGTCCAAGTGCTCGCACTTGGACTACGCGTTTAACTAGGATTTGCAGCTTTTGTATTCTTAACATAGTTACAGACCCTGACAAATTATGTAACAATATAGTTGTATTCTGGTTGTTCAATTGGGATCAAGTGCTCGCACCAAACGAAAAGGGTTTGAAGTAAACTAGTTGAATTGAGCTTCAGCGATTTGTTTCTTACAGTTTATGATCCAATTTCTCTTTTTTCTATTATTTAGTACATAAAGATAAAGATTTATTGTATGTGCCGTTCTGGCTTTGCGATCTAATGAAATCTTTATTGTTTGTCAAGAAAAACGAAAGCTATTTTATTGCAATAAAAGATTATTGCTTTACATATAGCGAACGACACCGTTTCCAGCAGTATAACAAACTGTTGTCATTGCCGCCTTCGCCTAAAAATTTAAAGCACCCGAGAAAAGATTTGAATAATGGGAGATGATAAGACTACGTTCTTGTTCATCGTCGTCTCTGCTCTACTTTCACTTAAAATTCAGAACAGATGTTTATTCTTCTCCCATCACATTCAAAACCCACAATGTATCTACAAGCTCTTCACCCAGAAAACATTTCACAATGCAACTTCTTCCTCACTCATCTTTCCAATTTCGCACACATTCAAACTCGGACATTCTTCTTTCCGCTCTAATTTCTGCTATAAGCTCCTGCCCTTCTGTCTCCTATGGCCGTGCCATTCACGCATGTGTAATCAAGTCTTACAATTACAGTGATGGGTTCATTGGCGATCAGCTGGTTTCGTGTTCATGCCAAGATGGGTTTTGCTAAAAATGCACTGAAGCTGTTTGATGAAATGCCCAACAAGGACTTGGTCTCCTGGAATTCTTTGATTTCCGGGTTTTCGCGAAGAGGGTATGTGGATAAATGCTTGAGTGCGTTTCTTAGGATGAAGTTTGAAATGGGAAAAGAACCCAATGAGGTTACGCTTATATCTGTAGTTTCAGCTTGTGCTAGCAGTGGAGCTGTTGATTAAGGCATGTACATTCCTGGACTGGCACTGAAATTGGGTGTGCTGTGGGAACCAAAGCTTGTTAATTCTCTGATTAATCTGTATGGAAAGTTGGGCTATTTGGATGCAGTTTGTCGATTAGTTGAGACTGCCGATACAGAGTGTAGTGTCATGGAATTTATTAATGATAGCAACTTACGCTCAAAATGGATCTGCAGCGGAGGGGTTGAATTGTTTTAATCTCATGAGAAGGGCTGGAGTTTATCCTGATGATGGTACTCTTGTGTCTTTGCTTCAAGTTTGCGAGAATTTAGGTTTAGGGAATCTAGCACAGGGCGTCCATGGTTTAATTATCAAGTGTGGTCTTAGTGCAAATGTCAGAGTTGCAACGGGAGTTCTAGATTTGTATACGAAGTTGGGGCGATTAGATTATTCACTAAAGGTTTTCAAGGAGGTAATTGATCCGGATAAAGCAGCTTGGACTGCAATGCTTGCATGTTATGCTACGCATGGGTATGGACGAGAAGCTATGGAGATCTTTGAAAGCATGGTTAGGAAAGGTGTGCAGCCTGATCACGTCACCTTCACTCACTTGTTAAGTGCTTGTAGCCATTCAGGACTAATTAAGGAAGGGAGGAATTACTTCAACATTATGTCTGAAGTTTATGGAGTAGAGCCTAGGTTGGATCACTATTCATGCATGGTTGATCTTCTGGGTCGCTCTGGACTTCTGAATGATGCTTACGAGCTGATTAAATGAATGCCAATGGAGCCAAACTCTGGTGTATGGGGGGCTCTTTTCAGTTCTTGTAGGGTTTATGGTAATATTGAACTTGGGAAGGCAGTTGCAGAGAGATTATTTGCTTTAGAGCCATCTGATTCCAGAAATTTTATCATGCTATCAAATATGTACTCTGCAGCTGGTTTATGGAGGGATGCTTCAAAGGTGAGGGCTTTGATGAAGGAGAAAGGTCTCGTGAGAACCCCCGGATGCAGTTTTATTGAATATGGAAATAAAATTCATCGCTTTGTTGTGGGTGATCAGTCTCACCCCGAGTCAGATAGGATATATGCCAAGTTGGAAGAAGTGATTGAAAAGATCCGGAAGGCTGGATTTGTGTCTCAAACTGAATTATTCTACATGATGTTGAAGAGGCAGTGAACTGTGAAAGAAGATATGATCAGTAAGCACAGTGAGAAATTAGCCATTGCATTTGGGCTTTTGGTGATTAATGCTGGCATGCCAATAATTATTACCAAGAACCTTCGAATTTGTGGTGACTGTCAAGGCGCTGCAAAGTTCATATCATTGATTGAGAAGCGAACTATCATAATTCGAGATTCTAAGCGGTTCCATCATTTTACTAATGGTATATGCACTTGTGGAGATTATTGGTAATCCTGTGCACCATGATAGCAGTTGTTTGGCACAAGTCTTGTTCTTGATCTCTCGGCCTACTTGCTGGATGTGCTGCTCCTTTACCAGGTTTTCTGTTTTCTTATAGCATGGTGGTGCAGTTAATAATTTTCCGTGGCAGGTCGAAGCCAATATTCGACTGGCAGCTGACCATGGAAATGACAAATGGTAAGAGTGGATTTCATTTGCTGGTAACTCATCCATTGTTTCACTTATCCTAGAAGACGTCGTGTGCTAATTGCCAAATATAGAGGGTAGGACTCTTTACGGAAAATAATCCTGTTACCATAACAGGAAAGTTTTTTATTGCCTTTTATCATTTCTACAAACATAAACTCTACAGAACATAGAAGATAAAGAAAGATGCATTGCTTTTTTCCTTCTCCTAAGATCAAGTAAAATGATCCCAACTTATCACTCCATGCTCTTTTATTTCCTCCAAGCTTCTAGTGCTTTTAGTCACCAACAGCAATACTACTAACACATGCGAATGACGCTGTTCTGACTTGGTAGCTAGACCTTTTTACATGCAGCAAGTGGAGAACCGCAGAGACAATCGTTTCCCAAAAATGCTGAAGCCGGAAACTTGGTGGCCGGAAGCTGTCCACACAGATGATTATAGCTGACGTTCAATCTGTCAAGCCCAGACACTGTCTTAGGCACCTTCCCGAAAACCAAATTCCTGGAGACGTCTAAGTCCTTCAATGTCTGCACAATCCTCAAACTCTCCAGATTAAACTTCAACTTGTTTCCGGAAGCCCAAAAACCCACCAAGAAATCAGTCTTGTTCAACAACCCAACCGGACTACCCGTAATCTGATTCCCCGACAAATCAATGTAGTCATAGTAATAGATCTGCGCAGGCTTCCAGTCCTCCAGCTTCAGCTTAATCCCGCAATTCGCAAGCTTCAGAGAGTAAATGATCGGCGAAGAAGTAACCCATTTTGGAATCTCATTCAGATGGAACTTGTTGTAAGATAGATCAAGTGACTCGATGCCTTTCACATTCAGCTGTGGGAATGGATCCACAAGTTGATTATGAGAAAGATCGAGATTGAAGATCTTGGTCAAATTGGCAAGTGTCTGAGGCACAGTGCCTGTTAATTTATTGTAACCAAGATCAAGGGTATCAAGGGCCCTGAAGTTTCCTAGAAATGCTGGGATTTGACCGGTCAAGGCATTGTGACCAAGCTCAAGGTAGAGCAGTTTTGGCGCCAAAGCGGAGATTGAAGCTGGGATTTTCCCGGTAAATTTATTGCGGGTAAGATTGAGAATTCGGAGCTCTGGAAAAGAGGCGAAGAAGTCGGGTATGGGACCCGACAACCCGTTTCGCTCGAGAGTCAGATAGGTGAGCTTGTTGAGGTTTTTGATGCCGGTGGGAATGGACCCGGTTAAAAGGTTGCCGCCGAGTTTGAGCTGTCCCAGCTGAGTCAACCTGGATATTGAACTCGGGATTGGACCGGTGAACCGGTTGTAGTAGAAACTGAGGGCCCCAAGCTGGGTCAAGTTACCGACGGAATCGGGTATCCGACCCGAGAGCTTGCTGTTTTCGATGTAGACGTATTTGAGATTGGGGAGCTGGAAGAGGAAAACCGGGAAAGGACCCGTGAGGTTTCTGAGGTCCTGGAGATAGATGCCGTCTAGGAATTTGAGCTTTGAGAGGGAGGGAGAGATTGTACCGGATAAGAATGAGTTGGGCTTGTCGGGTTGGCCCGAGAGGGACAGCATTGTGACCCGGTTGTTGCTGTTGCAGTTTACGCCGGACCACGTGCAGCAGTCTGTGCCCTTTTTCCATGAGGTGAGCATGTTGGAGGGGTCGGCTGTGATGCCTGACTTGAAGGCGAGCAGGCCGGTTTGGTCGTCGACGTGGCAGACGGCGGAGGTGGGGGTGAGGGAGCGGAGGGTGAGGGCGAAGAAGAGGAGGAGGAGGGAGAGGTGGTGGTGCTTCATGGTGTTTGGTTTTGTGAGATTGTGGGGTGTGATTTGTGAAGAAGGAGAAGAGGTGAGAGGGGGTTCATATAGTGAGAGAAGAGGAGGGCCGAAGCAGCTAAGCATGAATTGACCGAAAAATTAAGTAGCAAATTTGGAAAGTTGAATATGACAAGTTGGATGAAGTGGTGTCAGTGCGGTGTGTGGGAGTGAGAGCTGGGATTAATGGCAGCTGCAGGGTTTGGTCAGACAGGGCGGCTTTGACATTAGACAAAGGGTGGAACCAGCATTCAGATCGTGCAAGAGGACATCTGTTAAGAATTTGGGAGCATACAAATATCAAAAATAGCTGAAATGATTATCCACAGCAGCATGTGGTAAACTAGGGCCTACGCTATTAGCTCTACGGTTTACATGAGAAACACTAGAATTTGGGCAAGGGGAAGGGGAGTGAAATTTTCATTCTTCGTTTTATAATCCACACTTCATCTTTTCTTTTTTAGTAACTTAAATTTTGTGTTTAGTAACTTAAAGTTTGTATTGTTATGAGAACTTTAATTAGAAAAGTAATAGAGTGTGGATTACAAATCTGAGACTCTGGGAGTGTGAATTTCATTCTCCTTTAGATAATGAGACAGAAGTAAACCTAACATCTTCCAACAAGAAACTCCACATGGAATCATCCTCCTATGTCACATTAATAGCATCAACAAGCTGCATGCAATCACTCTCAAAGAGAACCTCATCATCATTTAGTGCCACTGCAAACTAAAATTGCATCAATCTCTATGCCCACGGCAAAAGCTTCATTACTTAAATTAGGTTGGCAGGATGGAGTCCATCAGCTCTATGGATGAGATGAAGCAGTTAGCACCTAAATTAACTTCAAATAATCATCATTTTCTTCATTTATTTGTTTATGCAAACATTAAATCGATCCACATTTTGCATTACTAGAAAGATAAACTTACGAAAATAGAATCACAAAATGAGTCTCACCAGTGACCACAATAGAGAGATAGAAAGGTCGTGTGTATGTAAGTACTGTACGAGATTGAGATTTCGGTGTGGAAGCAAGGAAGAGCGTGATAAGGCGATACTAGAGCAAAAACTTGAGGTGTAGAGAGTTTTTCTCATGGTGAGAACCCAATAAGGCCTCAAGGAATCATACACAAACAACAAAGCATGTTCATGCAAGTGTGATCTGTTGGGCTATTCCATTAATGGGCTAATGGATTATGATCACAATTCTACTGCCAAAGCTGGACTAATGAGACTTGACAGCTAAGCCCAGGTCTGATCCACCGACTACATCCAAGTAGGCCGCCACGACTCATATTAATCAAATCAAACCCAGAAAAGGAAAAATTATAAGAAACGCCAACGGAAAACAGCACCAAACTGCACGGAGAGAGAATTAAAGACCAAAACTAATTAAACTATATTTAAAATTCAACCCAAATTATTTAAATTAAAAAAATTAAAGAAGCCACACAAGAGCATTCTCAGAAAAAAAAAAAAAAAAAAACGAAGCCAGAGAAGAGAGACAAGAGTCACAGACAACTGGAGAGAAGGAACAAAAGCAAAGCACCGATGATCTGACCACAATTCCCTCCATCCTTCTCTCTCTTCCTTATTTTCAATCTAAAACCCTAGAATTCCCTATACACCTCTATACAAACAAACGCAGACACCAATTCTCTCCTTTTCTATTCAATTTGTATCAAACACATTGCAATTCCCATTGAATCCAATATGTCTCTGAACATGAAGACCCTTCAGCAAGCCCTGGCCAAGGCCGGCGCGGTGATCGAGAAGACGGTACAGACGACGGTCCAGGAAGTCGCCGGGCCCAAGCCTCTTCAGGACTACGAGCTCTTCGACCAGATCGGCTCCGCCGGACCCGCCCTCGTCTGGAAACTCTACTCCGCCAAGGCCGCGCGCGGAGGGCAACATCAGTATCCCACTGTCTGCGTCTGGGTGCTGGATAAGAAGGCTCTCTCGGAGGCGCGTGTGCGGGCCGGGCTGTCCAAGGCGGCCGAGGACGCGTTTTTGGATGTCATTAGGGCCGATGCGGCGAGGCTGGTGCGGCTGAGGCACCCCGGGGTGGTGCACGTGGTGCAGGCCCTGGATGAGAACAAGAATGCCATGGCGATGGTGACGGAGCCGTTGTTTGCGTCGGTGGCCAATGCAGTTGGGAATGTGGAGAATATGGTCAAGGTTCCGAAGGAGCTTAAAGGAATGGTAGGTAGCTTTCTGCTATTGATTTTGCAAATGCCGGTTTATGTTTGTTGGAGTTTGAGTAGTTGTAATGATAGTGAATTGGTGAATAGGGAATGCGTGTGTGAATTTCGAAAGCTAGTTTGAATTCAGTTGCTTTAATGTGAATCAGTGAAACGCCTGTTTGAATCCGAATGGAGATGTGATTTAGAGAGTAATCATCTGAGTAAAATTAATAAACCGATGCTCAGTCTAATTTGATGCGATTTTGATTGATGCCTTCTTTAGCAGTGTATGTTACTCAAGTGAAGCGAGTTCTTTGTTTGTTAGGAATTTAGAAATTCCTCTTTGAAGCTTCTTACTTTTTGCACTGGTGCATTCATATGCCATGGTGCTTCTAGGTACTTTAGGGGATTCCCACTGATGCACCATGGTATTATCTTATTTGGCTTGCAAATTTTGCTTGTAAAACTGTAATAATTTGTACAGTTATGGCTGCATTCAGCAGAACTGAGTAAAATCTTTTTCCTGCTAATATTTCTGTTTTGAGGTTTTCTTTTTCCTCTTTGAATGAGATACCAACTGTGTTTTACAGGAGGCACTGTTTGTCACACATTAGCATTTTTTTGGTATTATCACATGGTTAATGCAGTGTATAAAAAAGGTCATGAAGATTTTGTCATTTCGAGTTGTAGGACCTTAGAGTATTACTTGCACTGTATACATGTATAGGCATCATAGATTGATTAAGTTATACAAGCAATATCTAGATTCTTATAAAATGCAATTGACCTATTCAATGGCCCATTGCCTTGTGATTAAGAGTTATTTTGTTTTAATTCTAACATTGAAGTATCTATGACACTCTAGGGACCATTCATAAAATTAACATCTTTCAGTGATGTTTATGCTTCACATCATTCATAGTTTAAATTTAACCCATACTTACCAACACCAAAAGGGATAATGTCATGATAAAAGAAGAAAATAGGTTTTGGAAAGAGAGAGAAGAAATAAATAAAAATTCATGAAAATATTGCAAAGCAAATGAAGATTGAAGAATATTTATTCTAAGCTACAGATTTATCTTCTTTACCTTCTTGTTTGAAGTCATGCCAGACATCTTCATTATTTCTTTTGGGATGGTCGATGTCTGCTAAATATGTTGCACTTTTGTATGTTTGTTATTGGCCAGCTATTTGATGCTTAAGCTCCAACTTTTATAGTGTTTCTTTATCTTTTTCCCCTTGAATGATTATTCACGAACAGTCGTACAAGTTGGCTGTTCAATATGCATATCATACTTGTCTTGACAGAGAGAATTAAAGTGTTATGAGCAATTTTAATACGATTGGGCTCATTACATTGAAATTAGTAAAGTAGAATTACAAATGAGGACTTATCCATCCGAGAAAAATATGCTGTAAAAGATATTCTTCTATGAAACAGTTGAACTTTCATTCAATACTTAACTGTCATGTAATTTTTTTTATTGATCCTGTTGTATCCTAGTTGCTCAAAAAGATTCTTTCTTTCCAGGAAATGGGTTTGTTGGAAGTGAAGCATGGTTTGCTCCAGATAGCTGAGTCCTTGGACTTTCTCCATAACAATGCGCATCTTATTCATCGAGCTATATCACCCGAGGTGAAAACCTTTTACCTGGTTTTTTTTTTCTTTTAAATTTTTCATATCACTTATAAAATTCATTGAAGTAAGCATTGAGCAAGGTAGGCTCCATTTAGATATTACTCTTCTGTTTTGCCAGTTCTATTTAATAAACAAGGTGGGTTTTGCCTCGAGGTTCTCCCAACCCACCTGTCATTGTTGTCTGACTATTGTGAAAAGATTTAATAAGGAAAATGTCATAACTGCAATTTTGTTACGTCATCTCTAATAATGTTTGATGATCTTTTCTTGTCATTAAATCATCGTGCTTGTTCTTCAAGTTGGAGGTTCTAGACATATAGACTATGTCAGTTAATGTGAATGCATATATGTGCAGAATGTGTTTATTACATCAAGTGGAGCTTGGAAGCTTGGTGGATTTGGTTTTGCAATCTCAACAGATCAGGCCTCAGGCAATATGAATGTTCCGGAATTTCATTATGCAGTAAGTTAAGCCTTGATAGGATTTGTAAATAAACTATGTTATTCTATATCACCTTTTCATTTTGACAATATTGTGAATTCATACTTTCTCAAGTTAGGTTTTGATCTCTTATACAGCATATAATTCATGATTCGCACTCAGTCATGTGCGGTTCTCTCTTATTGTTTTATTGATGATCCTGTGAATGCTTTATTTTTATTTATTATTTATTATTGATGCAAGAAGATAGATACAAAATTAAATCAGAGAAAACATTTATCCTTTTTATTTTTTTATTTTTTAAATCTATGTAGTTTTGTAGTTGCTTTTGCAACAACTTTGAAATAGATATATCCTTGCATGCTGGTCTTCCTTACAAATGGTTAAGAGTTTTGGTCTATGCTTTTATGAGCTGTATGATGCTTCTTTATGCAATCAATGACTGCTTAGGTGTATTTGTGTTAAGCTTTGTTAGTTCCGTGCAGAAGATGATTTCACATTTTTCTCTGTGAGCCATTGTAGCAACTATAGTATAAGTTGAAATTGATTGTGCAGGAGTATGATGTTGAGGACTCTGTACTTCCACTTCAGCCATCACTGAATTACACTGCTCCTGAACTTGCTAGGAGTAAAGCATCTTCAGCCGGATGTTCTTCTGATATTTTCAGCTTTGGATGTCTTGCCTACCACTTGATTGCACGCAAACCTTTGTTTGACTGCCACAATAATGTCAAGATGGTACGCTTGATATCTATTCTTCTTTTCTGTACAAATGTTGCTATTGTAATTGGTATATGAAAGTACATATTGTTGTATTTTCATTGCCAGTTATTCTCATTCGTGATCCATGAATCATGACTTGTTCTTCTTCAAATGCCATAACTTTTACACATCGTGTACTTTGTTCTGGTAATGTTGGAAGTGCTATCAAAAGAGTCAAAAATGAACTGTCTAGCTTGTACCGTCTATTCCTTTTGGGAGGAATGACAGTGTTTATACCAGGATAGCAAGTCCTCTTCTGGTATGCTTGACTTCATCTCTACCCAAAAAAACCTCAACTGGATTGTTCTCTCAAATTTAATTCTTGATTTTGTGTATCTGCAATAATGCTCATTTGTGTGTCTGTTTCTGCAGTACATGAATACCTTAAGTTATTTATCTAGTGAAGCCTTCTCCTCTATTCCTCCTGAGTTAGTTCCTGACTTGCAAAGGATGATCTCTACAAATGAGTCTTTCAGGCCATCAGCAATTGATTTTACAGGTAATTATGTCAACCTTACTCTGTTACATCTTCCTCAGTGGATTAGGGCAAACGTCCTCTAAGAGAAAAGTTTAGAGTAAAATAAAAGAAAGTGAAGTTTAAGATATGGTAAATCTCAAATTTGAATTATGAATGAGTATGCCAAAAGACGAGCCCAAGTAGTGAGGGAGGGTAGGGAATTGGGTTCGGATTAAGCTAGATCAGGGTTCGATTCCCTTCCAATGTAACAAAAACGAATTGAGTATGCCAGAAAGCCTATATAACCATGCACATGTAAAATATGATGGTACTAAATTGTAACCAAATTGTATGAAGTAAATGTGAATAGTAATCAAACCCTAAAGACTTTCAGAAACTACAGAATAAATCTAATAGGATAATTTCATTAAAAGGTTATACGACCTCACAACAAGAAAAGGTGTAATGTAAGATAGGATTAGAGAAAAAGAACATAGTAGAAGACTGGAGTTTATCATAATTGATCATTTTATTACCAATGTATGTTCTTATCCATGAACTAGTCATCTTCAAGTGTAAATTGTAAATATATTTTCAGAAAGCATGTTTCCTCTAAGCTAAAAGAGTAGAACATTATTAAGTCATAATGTGCAATGCCATTGCCGTTTCACAAGCCCTGAGGCATTAATAAATTATCCACATTATGAAAATATCAGGTTTAGGAGTTCTGGTTTTGATGGCTTAATAACTAAAGACAGCTCTCTCAAATGTTAGACAATGCTTTCATGGATTGCAAAAACTGATTTAGTACTATGTCTTGAATTTTTTGGTTATGCTTGATTTATGCTGTGTTAGTGTTTTGTTACATCCAAGTGAGCTTCTATTGCCGTTTGGCTCATAATTGTGTTAATAATATTACTTCTCGCAGGTTCTCCATTTTTCCGGGATGACACTAGGTTGCGTGCTCTTCGTTTTCTCGACCACATGCTAGTATGCCTTTTCATTTAAGCTTTATCATTGAAAAATATAAGGAAAAAAAATTGAAAGATTGACAATAATAGAAACTTTCTTGTTGATAAATCTTTCTAACTTGCAGGAAAGGGATAACATGCAGAAATCTGAGTTCCTAAAAGCATTGTCTGATATGTGGAAAGATTTTGATGCTCGTGTCTTGCGCTATAAGGTTTGAGTTCTTTCTTGTTTGATCGAATGATGTGTGATTGAATTATGTAGTCTATTTTGACGGTATTAGATATTTTTGATATATGTTGATTTTTAAAATAAAAATTTCAACAACTTAATTAAAAATATGACCATGTTGTGATTTTTCGTTTTCTTTAAGAGATGAAAAATGAGAAAAAGCTCCTCTTACTGCATGTGTCTGATTACTTTCTCCATGGAATGGACACTAAATGAATTGCAGTAATGAGATAAGGGTAATTAGTTATAATGTTATACTAATAGTCATTACTCATTAGTGTTATGTAATAATCACTGTTTCTGTTTCTAATTCTGTTGAGCTAAACATTTGAGTTATTAACTGTTTTTGCATACTTCAGTGATTGAACATTGTTTATATTATCTTTTGTCCAGGTACTGCCTCCTCTTTGTGCAGAACTGAGGAATTTGGTAATGCAACCGATGATTCTGCCTATGGTTCTCATGATTGCTGAGTCTCAGGTACTAGCTACTTCACCTTTGCACATGGAAATCAACAGCTAGTGTGCAAACAAGAGTATTATTTGTTGTTACAAATTTAATTTTAGCCTTGTAACTGATCATGCTTGTCAAAGACTGATTGTCTGATCACATAATTGTTCCAATAATAAAGACCCATATCATCTGATGAATGTGGTCATTACACCTGATTTCTTCTCTCTAATTGTTTCCCATCTATACATAGCTCACATTCCACGTTTCCAATCCCATTTCTTCTTACAAACTTTCAATAATGACTATGGAGCTATGATGATGATGAAGTTCAGTAACTTGTTATTGCTGCATGTTCTCATTATGCAACATTATTTTAGAACTAGCGCGATAGTTAAGATATCATTAAGTATCAAGTCTAAAGTGTTCTTGTTCCCCCCCACCACCACCAACCAACCAAATAATGTCATTAGACTTAAGCACAGCTTCAACTGATAGTGAATGGCTTTAACTTTCATAATCTTTAGTTTTTTCAATAGGAATAAGTGAATTGATATTTTAAAACTTATTGTAGGATAAAGATGATTTCGAGCTATCTACATTGCCAGCTCTTGTTCCTGTCCTGAGCACGGCTGTGGGTGACACATTGTTGCTGCTTTTGAAGCATACAGATCTCATAATCAACAAGGTAAGCGGGCATTTAGAATATCAGTTGCGTGTTTAGTAATTCAATACCTATGCTCTTGTTTGTGTACCCTTGCTGGTTAGTCCATGAAAATTGATTCTGATTATCAGGCATAGAAATGGATTTGGAGTCTACTCAACTCAGTCTTAATCCTGATTGGTTCGGACCTTTGATGTTGGCTACAAGAGTTCTATCTATAATAATTAGGGATTTCCTGATAAATTACTTTGAATGCAACCTTTATAGAGCCATATGTTTCTTCTTTTTTTGGTCACTCAAGGCATGTGTAACACAGCAGCTTGTCAGATGTTTTTTTTTTTTTTTTGGTCCTTCTTGAGCTTTGCAACCTAATAAGACATGTCAGTGTTCATTTTCTCTTATGTGAAAGAATATATTTGCCTCTACTCATCCCTCTTTCTTCCTAATGTAGTGAAGGAAGTTTAAAAGTAAAGTGTTTGTCAAATTGAAGTATTCCTATATTTAGTGAAATTGCCTATGAATTTTAGTTATCCTGGCAGGTTGTAGAATGAAGTTGGACTACTACAGTACTAGTCTCTCAGTAATAGATGTTTTTACATTAATTTATTATCCTCTTATTCTGTGATGTTATAATTGCAGACTATTCCAGATCACTTGATATTACATGTCCTTCCCATGATTGTTCGAGCTTATGAAGAGAATGATGCCCGCATACAGGAGGAGGTTTTGAAAAGATCTGCTTCCCTTGCTAAGAAACTTGATCTTCAGGTGACTATGCATTGTCATTCTCTGTGTGCGTGTGTGTAATCATATGTATTTATCTATGTGTCTGCGGAAAACTTTAAATAAGGGATGGGGATTCCCATCAGAGGCCGACTGTATAAGTTTTTATTTTTGTCATTTGATTAGACGAGTTTGTCGAGCTGCTTTTGTGCAGGATATATTCTGACATTTGTAGTTTTAATATATATATATATATATATATATCTTGTTAAAGAAACAGCTGCTGTGACAAAGATGCTATTACAAAGGAAATACAAGCAAATTAAAATATTAAAGTCATAAGTTATGAGTTGAGCTTGAGTTTGGTCTGACTTTGCAAGGGACTAGAGAGGTATAGTATATAAGTGGGAGCCATTGGGAAAAGTGCAGTACCACTAGTTCCAAGTTATTTTTCTTTCTTCAGTGTAAGGCAGCACACTGCCCCACTTTTTGGACCCAAAGCCTGCCTAGGTGGGCTGATCCTAGAGGAAGACATAGATAGGAGGGAAGTCTTGTCCCAGCACTATAGAATGTCAACATAACTTTGAAGAAGATAAAGAAAGAAGTTGCTTGAGATGCTTTTACAAAGGATTTTTGCATTATTCCAGGTTTAAGCCTTGTTAATCAGTAGTGGAACTTTATAGTGCACATGTGTGAGTTGTAGTTTTGGATTTTACTCCTTTTTTTGCAAGGATTAATCTAGTATGATTCATTCTTAGATAGAAATGTATTTAGTACATGAACAATGAGAAAGAGGGATGTAACCATTTAGCAATTTTGAGGATATTTCATGCAGATCTAACATATTTATGGAGGGGCTACTAATGTTTGTTGTCTTATATTTCATTCTTGCCAGCTAGTGAAACAAGCTATTTTGCCTCGCGTTCATGGCCTAGCTCTGAAAACAACCGTCGCTGCGGTATGTATAATATTTTATTTTAGCTTTTAATTTATTATTATTTTTATTGTTATTATTATTATTATTATTATTATTTTTTGGTAAGTTCATTTTGTCTGTCCTGGTTTAATCCCATTTATTACACCTTCAGGACGTTAATTACTTTGTGGTCGTTTTGCATTCCTGATCCTCCTAAATTATTGGAAATGACATTTCGGGTTGCTTGCCCCATCTTTCTAAAAATGTATTTAGTTCTTAAGTAAAATGTTGGATCGCTTTCTCTATCTGTTTGCAATTTCATCTTGTTCGTCCTGGTTCAACTGCATTTATTACATCTTAAGGACCTTAACTAGTTAGTTTTCATTTTGGATTCCTGATCCTAAAATATTGGAAATGATGTTTTGGGTTGTTTGCCCATCTATCTAGATATGTCTTTAGTTCTTGAATAAAATTTTGGATTGCTTTCTCTCTCTGTTCGTAAGTCCATGATACTTGTATTCTTTTCTCTGGCTTATCAATAGAGTTTGTGTTTTGTGCAAGGAAACAAAGTGTTTTTTTAATTATTACATTTAAACTGTTCTATAATGTTTTTCCCTTGATAAAGTTTCTTGTAACTGATATAGATGTCTTTATACATCAGCATGAACTGATAGAACTGCAGTCTATCTTGGTATGAATTGAAGGGTATGCTGTGATACTATTTGTTATTAAGCTGTAAGATGTAATAGTAAAATGGGCTCAGCCAAGCTTATTGCTAGTAGTACCATGATAGTTGAAGATACGTCTTGGATATTTGGAAATATGTTATTTCTGTGGATTCTTTCTTTGTTTTAACCTAAATGCAAGTGTTGAACATGACATTAAATTTGCTTCTTTGGTCAGGTGAGAGTCAATGCTTTGCTTTGTTTAGGAGAACTGATTCACACACTTGATAAGCGTGCTATTCTAGATATTTTGCAAACAATTCAGCGATGTACAGCCGTTGACCGCTCTGCTCCTACTCTTATGTGTACTCTTGGCGTGTCAAACTCGATCCTTAAGAAGGTAAAAATTATCGATATTGATTCTGGTTGTGGAGTTGATTTGTGTATCCTTTGGTAGCTTCTACTCTGATGTTCTCATGTCAGATATTAGTACAACTTATTTTCCACAATTCATCATTTTCAGCATGGGGTAGAGTTTGTTGCAGAGCATGTCCTCCCAATAATCATACCACTTCTTACTGCCCAGCAATTAAATGTTCAGCAGTTTGCCAAGTATATGCTTTTTGTCAAGGATATTCTGAGGTATTACCTTGATGTGTTATGCTTTCTTAGCGGGATTTTTTTTTTCTCAATCTCTGCATTTCTACATCGTGACCAGAAAAGAAATTAAGGAAAAAAAAGAATCTCTGCATGCCTACATGCATGCTCTGGTGAAATTCCTGAGTTTTTTTTTTTCAATTATTTTTCTAGTTTCTACTATGAATTATTGTACTCTTATATCCATTGTTTTTATCTCAGGAAGATAGAGGAAAAACGGGGGGTTACTGTGACGGATTCTGGAATCCCAGAGGTAAAGCCATCTTTATCTGCCAATGGGCTTCAGTCCCAAGTCCATTCCCAAGTCTCAAGTAAGATAAGCGGAAATGTTTCCAGTGCTACAAATAGCCGTCCAGCGTGGGATGAAGAATGGGGTCCGATTAGAAAGCAGCCTTCCAATTCCCTCCAGAATTCTACAAATAGTGCTACCCCCAGTAATCCCCTAATGGGTAATGAATCAATTCAAGTAAGCTCCTCACAACCAAATTCATTCTTACAAACTGCAGTATCGAGTCAGCAAACTGCCGCATCATGCCCCCCGGTTGATATTGAGTGGCCTCCTCGGGCACCATCTGGTGTAACCCCTCAGTTTGATGATGCTGAGAAGAAATCAAATGCAGGAGTGTCACCCACTTCAAGTTTTGATGACATTGATCCTTTTGCCAACTGGCCCCCACGGTCTAGTGGCTCAGTAGGTGGTTCTGGCCCTTCCAACAATGGGGCAATTGGATTTCCAACGAATATATATGGTTCCAATTCACTCTCAAGTACATCAAATGGCATGAACTTGAGAAGCAATAGCAATAACAGTTGGACCTTCGACACCCAGAGTTCTATTGAGCAAATAAGACTGAATCAAGGCAATGCAGCTTCCAATACTGGTAGTCTGGGTAACTCAGGTTTCAGCTCCCAGGATTCTCTTGGATATATGAAACAGAATCAGGCAACGGCTTCAAGTGCTTATACAAATAAAAACTCAGCTGATCTAGGATCAATATTTGCTTCTGCCAAGAATGACCAGACGGCACCTAGACTTGCTCCACCTCCTTCAACTACTGTGGGTCGAGGAAGAGGAAGAGGGAGGGGTGCTAGTTCAGTCTCTCGGTCCAGCCATGCCAAATCGTCAACTGAACAGCCTCCCCTTTTGGATCTACTATAAGTTTCTCATGCATGGTTGTACCTTCACTAATGTTGAAAAGCCCACAGCAAAAGATTTGCAAATGGCATTTGTAGAGTAGTCCTGCCATGCTGTGTGGAGAGTGGGGAGACTGGTTTTGTAAATGATTTTGGGATGCCATGTCTCATTCATAGCGAGGCAACTGCGGCAACAGCTCTGGAGGATGGCAAGGTTTGTTTTTTTCGATGACAGATGGCAAGGTTTGTTATGTAATTGTCTGTTGTGCTTGGCTTGTATTTTATTGTGATTGGCACCAAATTTTGCTTAGTTTAACACATCTTATTCAATTCTTCTGGATAGTGTATTCTTAGTTGCAAGCCCATCGACAGTGACTGGGTTTCAAATTAATAAGAGATTGAAGTTGGCTAAATGATACAGAAATCCCTACCAAACAAGCTCTGCTACTTTTGATTAAACAAGATGAGCTGCTCAATGTTAGCTAGCAATGCTGTAATTTTATTAGATTGTTGAGCAATGATTCTAGTTATACAATCTCGTATTCCACTGAAACTTTACCAAAGCTATCCACCACCTCAATCTCCATTGATCCTTGCGAAGCTGGAGATATTAATGTAACCGTACTCAAGAACACATCAACCTTGTTACTACACAAATATTGGCCACCATGATGAAACGATCGTCTGACCAATCCTTGATAAACCAGGACTCTTCCACATTATCTGCTGTTCCTGATTTAGATAGCTAGCTGGGTAACTGTGCTGTACCTATATCATCACTTGTATCAGATTAACAGAATCTGTTAGGTACTAGTTAGATAATCTTATTTTTTGGATAACAAGTTAGACAAGCTTATGTTGATATCAATTATCAGATGTTCTTTGTAGAGTGTTAATTGGAGTCCTAAAAGGGACTTTTTGTCACACACTTCGTTGGGTTTTCAATAGCAATAAGCAGTAAATTTAGCACTGTTTTTATCCACTTCTATAAGCTGCTATCAAATGATGTGAATTTTAATATATGCTGCTCTTGAATTTTTTACCAAACACTTTTGGCTGTTTCACTTATTTGTTAAGCAGCTTTTTAAATAATTGAAGCCACCCAAACAAAGCCTAAGACTGAACGGCTAATTCTCGCACTTACGCATTTTATTACGTTTGTAATATCTCCCACCATGTCCTCTACGGATCTCCATTCCTTATGAATTTTGTTGGTTGGCACACGTCATGCCCATACTCAATAGTCGAATTGACGCAACCAATTGACTGATGAGGGCAAACGTGCGTATGGCATTCGTGTGGCTTAAGATCAAATATGGTGCATGTACTGGTGTATCAAAATATCAATATGTTGTGAAAGGAAATGGATCTTGCAACAGCCAACAGTAACAAGGACAGTAGGTTATACTTTATCTAACAATAATATTCCCCAGGTTTGTATTTGACTAGGAATGCAAGAAGTGTGTTTAGGGGTGCACGTCCGTTGGCGGCCGCAGCAACCCACTAGAACCTTCAATTTGAAGCAAAATTGAAGTGGTCTATGAAATTCGTTGTGGAGTGAAAGCTTGGCAATTATTGCAATTAGAAAAATAAGCACGATACAATGCATGAAAAGACGTACAACATTCAACTCAATCGAAGTTCAAGTTTATACGCTGCGTATTGAATTCTTCAAACTTCAACAAAGCTGTAACCTTCGATTAATTCGTATTTGGGGGCTTAATTAGGAGAGGTATCTGATCGATCCATTCTCTGGGGATATTGCTTCTGAAATCTTTTTTAGCTTTTCCTCTAATGAAGTTAAATATCCCTAAAGTCTGGATTCAAGGTTCAAGTATTTTATACTTCTGGAATCAGGACATTTTGGTCACGACACAATGGAGCTAGCAAGCTAACTAACTCCCTTAGTAAAATCAGCTGGTTTAATAGAGAATTAGATTTAAGAGCTGAAATATCCTACCTTTAAGCTTTCAGAGAATCAGTGCTTCATTTATACTCTGCAATGGCATGCATTACTAACTTCAGTAAACAAACTAATGGTTAGTGACCCAAAATTATTGGATGACCTACTACTGGCATGGTAATGAAAATAACCTATAGCGTCCTATTCGACTTGGAGTTCCAAAGGCAGCGTCGGGGGATTAGCGTTGAGTTCGGCCGTGGTCTGCAATCTGAGTTTAGGTAGCTAAGTCAAGAAGCTAGAGGAATACTATATATAATTATATATCATGATCAGTTGAAGCAAGTGACGTATCAATGATTCATTTATTCAATCCACATATGAGGAATTCTCGGTTTAGGGTTTAGGGATAGTGTTGAACTGTTGATAGCTCTGGTTTGCTCGGAATGACAACTTTGTTTCGCGAATAGTGTTAGTGGCAAGGTGATGATCAATGTTGGCTATTTGGTTGCAGATCGATCTGTCGATTTGGTATTACAGTTTTACACAATAATGTAGTTTATACGTACGGTGTTCTTAAATACTGGAATACAGGGATTAGGGCACAGTTTCAAACTATATATTCGTTTATCTGTTTGAGATTTCCAGGACGTACTGTAGCATTAATTTTCTGAATTGTGAAGTAAGGGGGCTCCTCTTCTCATTAGCTAAAACTCCCTCCAATTAGTGTGACAAGATGGGTGGTCAAGTTGACTCAACATGCAAGATTTATTTGAACATGTCTACGATCGAACTAGTTCAATATATTGGATTATTACCAAGTCGAGTACGTGAAGGAACAAGTAAAGTATGTAATTGAAAAAAAGGAACAAGTAAAGTCTTAGAATGAGGCTACATTCTTCCTTTGTTTTGAAACTACTCCTCCCAAAAAGTCTAATGGGAATTCTAAACTACATATATAAAAAACAGAACTTAGTCCTAAAGCATAGGAACAAGTAGATAAGGAAGATCCCAATAAAATACTCTAATCAAAAGCAACACACGTTTTTCAACTCAAATGAAAGATTGATTAGAGCCGAATTGTTTGCGCCATCCAAGGGATTTCGAGGCGCCATTAGCGGCTCCATTATGCCCTAAATTTGTAAGGAAAAGAAAACATGAATAATGAATTATATAGGGAATTTCGATAAAGTGGGAGTTATTTTGGCAATCATTTTTGGTTATTGCTTCTCATTTCCTAAATAAAGTTTAGAAATGACCTAAAATCAGGGACTTGCTTTCTCCATCGACGAGGCGTTTGTATTCAATGGTCCGGCATAAACCAAACACGCATGATCATGAACAAGCTTTTTAAGACTAGTAGATTCCTCTATCAACTTTTAGGGGTTTAATTTTCTTGTTTATAGTCCATGTCATTTTAGGGTTTAAAAATTTAAACTCGCATGCATTAGTGACTGGTTGGGGTTGTTGATGAGCCTGGTATGGTATGGAGTATGGACCCATGTGTATGGCTTTCTGGCTAAGAGAAAGAGTGGTCAATGCATAACATGCATGAGAATGATGATGCTTATGAATCCAATCATGGTTTTAATTCTTCTTTTGTCTGAATAATTCAGTCAATTTTAAGTAGATAGTGGTAGTTAGGAGGTTGGATGATATTAATTAATAGAAAGTAACTAACTGATTCATCTGTGCTACAAATATATTGATGCATGCTTATTCAGAAAATTAGTCATTCTGTTCTAAAATTAGGGAGGGTTTATCCACCCAAAACAAGCTCGACAGGTTGACATGTTAAGTGAATTGAGGGCCAACGTAGTCAACTTGAAGATATACAATTAATTATAGGGGAAATGATCATTTATCCAATTTTAGCTTAAAAATTGCTCACTTACCCAAACACTCTAAGAGATTATTTCCCTAATACCCAATTAAGTATTTTTTAATTCTTTTTTATTTATTTTTGAGACAATTTTGCCCTCTCGTTCTTTGTCACTTAGTGAGAGAATTCATCGGAGACCTTCCCGGACTCCGGTTACCGGAATCCGGCGACTAGTCACTAGAATCCGAATATCGGACTGGTGACTGGATTCTAGCGTCTAATTTTATTGCCCCCTAGTAATACCTAATAATCATATTACTACTCCCCAATAAACATATTACTGCCCCCCAATAAACATATTACTGCCCCCCAATAACAAGTTTATTAGGAATCAATAATTAGTGAAAAATGAAGATGTTTTAATTTTGAAAGTTTTAGTAGGTTTATCCAAATAAATAATCTTATTACTGCCCCCCAATAATCTTATTATTTCCCAATAAATATTTTATTGCCCCTCAATAATCTTTTTACTGCCCCCTAATAATCTCATTATTATCTTCCAATAACCATTTCCACACATTTAATCAAACACCTTCTGTGCATTACCATTCATCAAACAACACTCTATCAGCCTCATTGGGCCGCAGAGCGACCAGAGCTGATCCATCAGACGGTTGTAATTAACCAAAGAGGCAACAAAATCAGGCTTCAGTGCACTCAAAACGCGAAGAACACCCAACGTGCTGTGTGGGGTTTGGGAATCGAGTAGCCTAGCGATGATGAAGTTGCAGGTGCGCTGGTCAGGGACGCAATCTGAGTCAATGGAGTGGGCAAAACGGTGGTGGGCTTCTTCAAGGCAGTTGGAGTCGCAGAGAGCATGGATGACGCTGCTGAGGTTGAGCGGGTCGGTGCGGTAGCCACAGAGGTGGAGGTGGTCGAGGAGCTGGAGGGCTTGGTCAACATTGCGGTGGCAGGTGCAGAAGAAGAAGAAGATTGCGAGGACCTGATCGGCGGTGGGAGAAGAAAAAGAAGGATTGGTGCGATCAAGTTTGTCGGTGAAGCCGGAGACGAGGCGGCGTCGGAGTCGATGGTGAGAGAGAAGAGAGAGAGAGAGATCGAGGTGAGAGTGAGGGGAGGGAGGGTCGGTGAGATAGTCCCGATCAGTCGACGCCGGAAGTCGTTCGCCGTGGTGAACGAGTTGGGGGGAGGGGGAGAGAGAGAGATCCAGGTGAGAGAGAAAGTCTGAGAGAGAGAGAGAGAGAGATGAATGTAATTTATTAATTAAAATGAGGGTAATACTGTCAATGGATGTTAGATTGGGTAAATAGGGTTAAAAAAACTCTTAGTGGAGCAAGTGAACAGTTTTTAGGCTAAAATTGGGTAAGTGGTCACGGCCCCTTATTATAATGATTAGTTTTCTTATATTCAAATTTATAGACGGAGTAGTAGTAGAGCACAAGTATACCAATTTCGCAAGTTGCAGATTTGTTTCATGCAGGTATGAAGTTGTCTACTACTGCATTCGATTATCACTATAAAAAAAAAATATGGATACATTAATATAGTTAAAGCTAAAAGACAAAGTGGTGTTAGCTCAGTGGTTAGAGCACTCACTACTTAAGATCGAGGTCATGGGTGCGAGTCACCATAGGAGTACGAGTGAAATCCTTTGATCCTCTTCAAAGAGTCACCATAGGAGTACGAGTGAAATCCTTTGATTCTCTTCAAAAAAAAAAAAAAAAAGAGAGAGAAAAAAAAAGTTCGAAAGCTAAAAGAAAAATACGGAGTTAAATAATTGGTTCAAAAAGCCAGAATTAGCGGCATGGTAACTGGGGCTTTCCCGCCCCTATTTAAAGGCGCCTCCCCAGCCCAACAAAAAGTCATTGGAATTTTAACAATAATAACGATTAATTAGATAGGCTTACATTGGTTCTTAATTTTGAGAAAGATTAAGTACCAATGGCAATGTCCTGTACTACTCTGTCTTTCTTCTTCCTCTTCATATCTGTGTTGGTATCACTGGACTCCAGTATTGGCAATGTCCAATTAGTCCAGGCAGGCAACCCAAATTACAGAGATGCCCTTGCAAAGTCCATCCTCTTCTTCCAGGGACAGAGGTCAGGCAAGCTCCCCTCCGGCGCCGCCCAACAAATCACTTGGAGGTCTAATTCTGGCCTTTCCGATGGTCGTTTCGCACAAGTAAGTGAATGAGAACAACATTACCTTAATTATCTGTTTTCAGTACTAAAAGTAGTAGAAGGAAATTGAAAAGTTGTGAAACTGTTTGGGCAGGTGGACTTAACTGGAGGATACTACGATGCTGGAGACAATGTCAAGTTCAACTTCCCAATGGCCTTCACCACCACAATGCTTTCATGGGGAGCACTTGAATATGGCAAGAAAATGGGACCCCAACTAGCAAATACCCGGGCCGCAATCCGATGGTCCGCAACATATCTTCTAAAATGTGCTAGAGCCACACCCAATAGGCTCTATGTTGGGGTCGGGGACCCCAATATAGACCACAAGTGTTGGGAGAGACCTGAAGACATGGATACGTCCCGAACCGTTTACTGGGTCTCTCCAAGCAATCCAGGCTCGGATGTTGCTGGAGAGACGGCAGCCGCACTGGCGGCTGCTTCTATGGTTTTTCGAAAGGTAGACTCCAAATATTCGAAGTTGCTATTGAGCACAGCCAAGAAGGTGTTTCAATTTGCAATTCAGTACAGAGGTGCCTACAGTGATTCACTTGGTTCTGCAGTTTGCCCATTTTACTGCTCATATTCTGGATACAAGGTATATTATCTTTTGGCTTGCTTACAGTATACTACTTTGTTGGGTTTCTTTTTCGAAGAATTGAAATATATATGTTGTCAACCTGCTAAATCATAATTGAAAATAATTAATTTGCTATGTTTTCACTCTGGTAAAAAAAACATCAGGATGAGTTGGTGTGGGGTGCTGCATGGCTTCTTAGAGCAACAAATGATGCTTTTTACTTCAATTTCTTGAAATCCATGGGAGCTGGTGATTCACCAGACATCTTCAGCTGGGATAACAAATTTGCTGGTGCTTATGTTCTGCTATCAAGGGTAAAATTTCATACCATGCCAAGCGATCATCATATTTTTCAAGCTTATGTAAAACAGATTTAATCTATTAAGTTTTCTTCAATTATAAATCTAGGTAATTTGACATAATGGTTTGCTTTTCAGAGGGCTGTGTTGAACAATGACAAGAATTTTGACTCGTATAAACAACAAGCTGAGCAATTTATGTGCGGCATTTTGCCCAACTCACCCTCTTCAAGTACACAATACACACAAGGTAAATATAGCGGTTTCTATATACTTTCCACTTCTAATTAGTTCAAGATTTCAATCAAATCCTGACCTGCCAAACTCTGAACAAGTACTGCAGAGATTCAGATATCCAGTTCAGAACTTTTAGAATACAGTCGTTCTTCTGATATACATGGTATTAATACTATGGATTCCTTAAAATTGTAGGAGGGCTCATATACAAGCTGCCTGGAAGTAACCTCCAATATGTCACCTCAATTACATTCTTGCTCACTACCTATTCCAAGTACATGTCTGCCAGAAAGCACACATTTAACTGTGGAAACCTTGTCGTCACTTCAAGCGCTTTAAGAAACCTTGCCAAGAGACAGGTAAATCGACTCTAAAACCATGTTGGGATGTTAGACACGTCAATATCAGACTATCAATATAAATCCGGTAATGGCATGTGGTGTGAGAGTAATAGTTTGACAACATAACATGTCATACCCTTGATGCATGATCTATGGCCTGACTTGATGAAAAATTCAGGTGGATTACATATTAGGGGTAAACCCTCTGAAGATGTCCTACATGGTAGGGTATGGACCCTACTATCCCAAGAGAATTCACCACAGAGGATCTTCATTGCCCTCATTGGATAGTCATCCGCAATCGATCGGATGTGAAGGCGGTTTCCAACCGTTCTTCTATTCATCAAATCCAAATCCTAACATCTTAGTTGGAGCTGTTGTTGGAGGTCCAAATCAGAATGATGGGTTTCCAGATGACCGAGCCGATTATAGTCATTCAGAGCCTGCAACATACATAAATGGTGCTATAGTTGGACCGTTAGCATACTTTGCTGGGAGCAAATCTCAATAGAAGTTGTACCAGCTAACTGTAAATAGCTATATTTGATTGTCCCCGAAAGGGGTCTATCCGTCTATGTATCCCACCAGAAATAGGTGGGATATTTGTTTGTCTTTGCTTCTTTCCAACAATGATCTAGAAAAGTAGGCATTTTTAGGCTCGCATCGAGCAGTTTATGAATCAAAATTAAATTAAGCTTTTGGTTTCTTCGTGTCATGACTGTCATCACATGGCATGCGATGCAAGAACATTCTAATTCGAAGATTCATGTCTTGACAGTGGAAAAGAATGTTAGGACTGCTATGTAGATAAAGTCCAGATAAAAAGCTTCATGGTTGGGCCTTTAATATTCCTAGTGGTGGATTTCGTGATCGAAGTTCTAGGGGTTTGGCATTTTAATTTCAAGTTCTTAATCAAATCCCATTAGACCGAAATGAACCCAGGCCGACATGATAATCTCAATATGGATGGGTATCGCATCACAACAGAAGTACAGATGGGTATCCAACCCAACCAAATGGATCCAGCATAGATGAAGTTCCACCCCACAAATACCGGCCACCATGTTTAATATCCTTCATTTTCTTACGTTATTTTCGTTTTCGCATGTTTGATCAATTGTCACCGCTCAGAGTTGGATACCAATTGGTGACTAATTATAATTTTATTAGTGTTGAAGGAAAATCAAGTTTAGTGTGCTTTATCAAACTAGGAATAGCAATAGGAGAGAAGGTTCTAGATTTCCCAATCCTACACGGATTGGTATTCCTTGTAACATTAGAACTAGCACTTTGTAATCCCTATATATAGGGCTCCTATTCTCAATAATAATACACATCTCTCTCATCAATCTCTCTCAAATACATTATACTTAAACACGTTATCAGCACGACTCTAACCACAAAACAGAAAACCAAAACTCATTCACAAAGCAGCCCCTAGCCCGAGCTAGCCGAGCCTTCGCTGCAGCCCAAGCGCCCGTGTGCTTGCAACCTTGCACAGAAGCCCCTGCTGCCCCCTTCCTGAAGCCCTGCGTTCCAGCCTGCTGCCACCGAAGCATCCCTGCTGCGCAAACAAGCCAACGCACACCCACTGCATCTTTTTCCCGTTCCTGTGCACATCCGTCTTCTTGTAAGCCTTGAAACGTCTAGTTCGGAAGCTCAGATCGAAAAACTTTCTTCATCAAAGTTGTTCGTCTCTGTCTCTTCCATCTAACCTCCGAATTTCAGCCTTATCGGAGTCATATTGAGATCTGTACACCAATCGAGGTACAAGCTGTTCAGAACAGAATCTGCTCCGAATTTTCACCAAGTAAGTATTCAAAAGAGTAAGTTTTGAAGTTCCTAAAATTTGAAATTTGAATATTTCTTCTTTTTCTCGGGGACTTAAAAACCTCCCTTCTTCTTCATCCCACCTTTCATAGAACGTGGGTTCGATTCAATGCGGAATCGTGGGGATTCGCGCTATAAACGAACTAAGAGCGTTCGTAAGACTTCGGACTAAGAGCGTCCGTAAGCATCGATTTAACGAACTAAGAGCGTTCATATGCTACGGACTAAGAGCGTTCGTGAGCATCTATTTTGACCATTCAAACATCATTGTTTCGGTCTAATCCAATTATTCTTGGAAATCGATTTCTTGGTAGCATAGCTCGGAAATCTTATTTATATTAGTTTTCGTGGAAGCATTGACTCCGAAACTAACTTGTTCTTGTTTCATCTTTCAGAATGTCAAACATGAACAAACTCGATTTTGTTCCATTGGATTATGCAGGCAAAAGGTACTTAATTTGGGTCATTGATATCGAGATCCACCTTATTGCCCGTGATTTATTGCATACTATCCAAGAGCTTTGTCCTATAGAAACAGCTCCAGACCCTCAAACTGAGAAAGATAATTCCAAGGCACTTGCCTTCATGAAACGTCACATGGATAGTGACCTACAGTTTGAGTTCATAAATGAGGATAGCGCCATAAAGCTTTGGCATGCGCTTCGCGAACTATATGGCAATGTTCGTGACTCCATACTTCCGAATACAGAAGCAGAATGGAAAGATCTTCGCTTCTCTGAATTTGACACGGTCATGCTATTTTATTCGGAAGCCCTCCGCATCAGAGTAATGATGCGTCTCTGTGGAAAGATGATCACAGAAGACCAGTTGATTGAGAAAACCCTCAATACCTTCCCCGTCTATGCTATGAGGTCCTCTGACTTATTCCGGACTCATGTAAATGCAAGACGGATCACAAGTTTTCAACAGCTTATTGAAGCTATGGCCACTACTGAAAGACATGGCAATGAACTTGTGAAAAGAAGATTTGATAGGCTTCAAGATAGCTATCAAGAGCATCATCCTATGGCTAGAGAAAGTCGCCATAGACGTCATGATACGATCGAAATGCTCAAGAAGGTAATCGCTCAATGCGACAATCTCACGACCGTAGGAGGCGTGATTTTGAGGGAAATAGGGTTGGAAACCATGGAGCCAACTTTGGCCATGGGCACCACTTTCCAACGCCACCAGTCCTAGGGACTATGCATATTGCGCCAATGCGCCTCAATCAAGGGAGAATCCTCTTTATGGTGTCTATTTCTGATATGGAACGTCTGATCAATGGACCTGAATTTGCAATGTACCTACGAAGGTAGTCGCATCATGGTGATCAAGACATCGAGTTCACAAAGACTTTAAATCTGGCGATGAAGACAAAATGCCGCAGATTTTTATATTTCCAAGAATTATGTAATGGTAAATATGCCTTAAATCAATAATATGACTTATTGTATTAACTATTTCCCTCTAGGCGTACTCAAGAGTAATTGTGATGTCTAGGCAAGGTTTGATCTGAGAGAACGGTTTTAAAAGTGAGCAACGCTCCACCAAAATCTCGCCTTACCTTACCTGGTCACAACCAAATTGAAATTACCGAACGGATTGAGTGACTACGATTTGTCTACGGTTTGATTTTTATGTTGGATTAGATTTTGGTCAAGAAACTTTGATGTAATCATTGGCTATTATTAATAAAGTATCGATTTATTTTATCACATGTCATGGACATATTTTTCGAACTTTATTCCTTACAAGATGTAAGTACCAATGGTTTTCATGTGAGAATGGACAAGAGTTCCTTTGCATCACCTCTAATGACTACGGACATAAACGAGTATTAGAGATACTTATGTGTCGATCTAGTGGGTTGTATGCAACCGCTATTCGAGTAATTGAATCCAATCATGTTATGAGAGATGATTTATGGGATTCTGACACATATAGGCTTTGGCATGACCGTTTGGGACACCCAGGTCGTGACATGATGATCCGTATATTAAAGACTTCACACGGACATCCCTTTTTCAGAACGAAAAGAAGTAAAACTCGGTTTTTGGACACCGAAGGAGCCCCTGCGCCTCACGGCGCCGTTCACCCCCAAATCCGGCCATCCTTGGCCGGCGCCGCCTTCCCCCTGCGGCCTCAGGGTGGCATTGACGCCACCAAGGCTCCTTTGTCTCCAACTTTTGCTTCTAAAGTCACTTGTGATTTTGTGGCTCAACCAAAATCCTCATTGGTTGTTTCTAAAGCCCATCATTCGTTCTGCAAAGCCTGCTCTTTAGCAAAGTTAGGATCGAGACCATCCTATGCAAAGGACACCAAAGCAAATATACCATTCTTGCAAAGAATCCAAGGTGATATTTGTGGACCTATTCAACCATTATGCAGACCATTTCGATATTTTATGGTATTGGTTGATGCATCGACACGCTGGTCACATGTCATGCTATTGTCCACAAGGAACGCTGCATTTGCTAAACTCCTAGCACAAATAATTAAGTTAAGGGCTCACCACCCTGATCATCCTATTAAGTCTATCAGATTAGACAATGCTGGAGAGTTTACATCAAAGACTTTTGATGATTATTGCATGTCCATTGGGATTGATGTTGAACATCTTGTTCCTCATGTTCACACCCAAAATGGTCTCGCAGAAGCCACCATTAAACGACTACAAATGGTTGCTCGAGCATTGGTGATGCGCACCAATCTCCCTATTTCTGCTTGGGGCTATGCAATATTGCATGCAGCTGTGCTTATTCGTCTGAGGCCTACTGCCACTCAACCCTTTTCTGCGTCCCAGATGGTGACTGGGTATGAGCCCAATGTCTCACACTTACGCATATTTGGGTGCGCAGTTTATGTGCCAATTGCGCCTCCACAGCGCACCAAAATGGGTCCTCAACGACGATTAGGCGTTTACGTTGGTTATGATTCTCCAACGATTATCCGCTACATAGAACCCTTGACAGGCGATCTCTTTACCGCAAGATTTGCGGATTGTCACTTCGATGAGACAGTCTTCCCATCGTTAGGGGGAGATAAGAACATCAATGTTCAACAGGAACGACCGGAATTGTCGTGGTCTGTCCCCACTCTGTCTCATCTTGATCCCCGAACCGCACAGTCCGAAATTGAAGTGCGGAGAATTCTCGATCTTCAGAACGTAGCAGAATCGATGCCTGATGCGTTTTCTGATATCGCTAAAGTGACAAGATCACACATACCTGCTGCAAATGTGCCTGCAAGGATTGATGTCCCTAAAACTAGAGGACATGACGCCAACTCAAGAGTATATGAGCATGGCGCCAACGTCCCCTCTCACAGTGATGGTGACGTTGTGGCTAGGCCCATGGCTCCTGCCAGGAAGCGCGGGAGGCCTACAGGTTTGATGGATTCTCGCCCAAGAGTATATGAGCATGGCGCCAACTCAAGGCCAGGAATCATCGATGTGAATAATCCATCTCATGAGAATATTCCGGATTATGGTTATGTCCAAGAGACATCATTGGGGGACGCTCCAATGTCAGAACCAACTCCAGAGAATAGAGAGATCTCCATAAATTACACTAGTGTACATGAGATGATGGATAGAAATTCTATGGCGATTGATGATGCATTTGCATATCATATTGCGAAAGGGATTATAGAATATGATGATATCGAACCTCGCTCTGTTGAAGAATGTCAACGAAGAGCAGATTGGCCTAAATGGAAAGATGCGATCCAGGTTGAATTGGATTCACTAACAAAGAGACAGGTATTTGGGCCTGTAACGCAGACACCCCCAAGTGTAAAGCCTGTTGGCCATAAATGGGTCTTTGTTAGAAAGCGTAATGAGAAAAATGAGGTGGTAAGATATAAAGCCCGCCTTGTGGCGCAAGGTTTCTCACAACGCCCTGGAATCGACTACGAGGAGACATATTCTCCGTAATGGACGTTATAACGTTCCGCTACCTTGTCAGTTTGGTAGTTTCCGAAAAACTTGACATGCAGCTTATGGATGTGGTTACAGCATATCTCTATGGGGATCTAGATTCAGAGATATATATGAAGGTTCCAGATGGACTTCAAGTGGCTCTAAACCACGGAGCGCGTTTTCAATAAGATTAAAACGCTCACTATATGGATTAAAACAATCTGGACGGATGTGGTATAACCGTCTAAGTGACTACTTGATTGGGAAGGGATATATTAACAATGAAATATGCCCATGCGTGTTCATTAAAAGAACAAGTTCCGGATTTGCAATCGTAGCAGTTTATGTCGATGACATGAACCTAATTGGAACTCTAGATGAGTTAAAGGAAACTGCTAAATACTTGAAATCCGAATTTGAGATGAAAGATCTTGGGAAAACACGGTTTTGTCTCGGTTTAGAACTCGAGCACCGTAGTGATGGGATTTTGATCCATCAGTCTGCATATACTCAGAAAATTCTAAGGCGCTTTAATGAAGATAAAGCAAAGCCTGTGAGTACTCCCATGATCGGTCGTAGTCTTGAGCCCGGAAAAGATCCGTTTCGTCCAAAGGATGAGGACGAAGAAGCATTAGAGGCCGAAGTGCCCTATTTAAGTGCAATAGGCGCATTATTGTACTTAGCTCAATGCACAAGACCGGATATCTCATTCGCAGTGAACTTGTTAGCTCGACATAGCTCTGCGCCAACACGCCGCCATTGGATTGGTGAAAAGACAATCTTTCGATACCCAGGAGGTACGATTGATATGGGCCTATTTTATCCCTACAGAGAGAAGAGGAATGACGGAAGAATGGGATCGGACCCCATTAGGCATGGAGCCACCGTCCACCACAACATAGTGGCCGGCCATGTTGCTGCCAACGCCGCCACCACCATCAAGGGTGGCCGGCCTCACCCTATCTCCCTCCATCAAAACGACAATGATGTCTTGATGGGTTTTGCTGATGCAGGGTACCTCTCTGACCCTCACAAAGGTCGCTCCCAAACAGGTTATGTCTTTACCATGGGAAGCACTGCGATATCTTGGAGGTCTACGAAACAGACCCTTGTTGCTACTTCCTCAAATCATGCAGAGATTATTGCTCTACATGAAGCTGTACGTGAATGTGTATGGCTAAGGTCTGTAATTCGACACATGCAAGGAAGTTGTGGTTTGAAGTCTACCACAGATGAACCTACATGCATTTATGAGGATAATGCAGCTTGTATTGAACAAATGAAGTTAGGTTTCATCAAGGGCGACAACACCAAGCATATATCGCCCAAGTTCTTTTATAATCAGCAACAACAATCACTTCTAAAGATTGAAGTGAAACAAATCCGATCAGAGGATAATGTAGCGGACTTATTCACTAAGTCGTTACCTAAATCCACCTTCGAGAAACATGTGAAGAGCATCGGATTGAGAAAGTCATCCGAACTCCCACGATTGTAGCAATCAGGGGGAGATATCGACATCAGGGGGAGTTATGATGTCTACATGTTCGATCTCGAAGAGTGAAGGACGTGTTGTGCTCTTTTTGTCCTTCGACCAGGATTTTTTTTGTCCCTCAGGGTTTTTGTTACCTGGCAAGGTTTTTACGAGGCAACGGATGAAGCGTCACCACCAAGTTTGAGCGGCACAAGGGGGAGTGTTGAAGGAAAATCAAGTTTAGTGTGCCTTATCAAACTAGGAATAGCAATAGGAGAGAAGGTTCTAGATTTCCCAATCCTACACGGATTGGTATTCCTTGTAACATTAGAACTAGCACTTTGTAATCCCTATATATAGGGCTCCTATTCTCAATAATTATACACATCTCTCTCATCAATCTCTCTCAAATACATTATACTTAAACAATTAGAATATATGTCTTACGACAACTAGGCCACCAATTTCCCAATACTACATTGCCTTCACGAAACCTATACTACTTAAGTACTTATACTGACGTATTAGTATAGCTAGCTAGCTAGCAAGACCGACGTATCTGACATATACTGATACTATAGACTGGCAGGGCAAGCCGGCAAGGTGATCAATGGTTGTTGTATGGTTAACGATGGTGGAAGTGAATACTACCTTCTTGGACCAGGATTGCATTACGCAAAAGCTTCTAAGATCATCTTTCAGGGTCAGTAAATTAAGTTCCTCCTTCCTTTCACGGTGCTTTTAGTGGTGGTTTATCGGTTGAGATTTTCAGAATTAGTTATACTATTTTAATATGAATTGTGAAGAAAAAGAGCCCACTTCTCATTAGTTTAACCCATTAATTCATTTGGATTAGAGTATCAAGTTGAGTTTGGACAAAAAGATTATCAAGTTGAGTGATAATGCATAGTATAAACCCTGAACCCCTAATTGCGATATATACTCTAAACAATGTGATGATAGATGCATATTACTAATTCCAAGTTCAAATGATGTCATTCAAGCCATATAGAGAGTTTATTATGTTTATGTTTAGGTGAACGTGTTTGTGATTAGTGTATATATATACTTGATTAGTGGTTGTAAACATATATATGGCTGAAATTATTGTTATAAAAAGAAGATTAGTAGGGCAAAACCTTGATTCTCCTAATTACAAATAATATCCATGCATGGCTCCAAAAAACAGAAAAAGTTGATTGCGCATGCACCCTAGGCTATCAGATCCAAGAGACCCATAAACCGTCGGTAGAGCAGAAAATAAACCTAATTTAGGTTCTTAATTAATTAATGGACTCTGAGGTTTACTGAAAATTAATCCATACAATAGATATTTGTACCTACATAATTAACTATATTAGTTTTTTTTTTTACTGACAATTCTTATTAAACTTAAAGGAGAACTCTCCTTTGTGATTACATCAGATACAAAATAAGGAGGCACAACGCCCCAAGAAGAAAATTGAAAACGTACTAGAAATTAAAGAACAAATCTAGCTAATTTGTGAGTCACATAGTTGGCTTGACAGTAAGTATGAGTAAAATAAGAACCTAACATCTCATGGAGACTAGAGGTAATGTTATCATACACACGACCAAAAAGGACGTATGGGGAATGACGCTCTGCTTAGTTGCATTTGCAAGAGGTAGGGAATCTATCTAAAAAATTACCGGGGAGAGACCATGCTCAATAGCATGTGAGACAGCTACTCTTCCTACTATAGCTTCAACGTACTTGTTCCGCTGATCGATCCAACATTTGAAACTGCTTGATATTGACCTCCCAAACACTGACCGGAAGCAACCCGGATAATTAATCCTATACCTCCACAACTGGTAGCAACGTCAAACGCACCATCCAAATTTATTTTAATCCACCCCTCAGGAGGAGGTTTCCACCTTGCCTCCTTCAAACTAGGATGCAAAACAGGTATATTGTGGAAAGTATAATCAAAGAGTCTTGCATTAAGAGCAAAAACAATATCATCACCTGCACGCATTACCTTGTCATCCCAAATTCTTGTATTTCTCTCTTTCCAAAGTCCCCACATAAAGTATATAAATATATTCCAACTATCATCAGTCAACATCTTAGCACAATGCTGCAACTATTGCTTTAAATCTAAAGCCAAAGCTTCATGCGAAAATCACACCTGTTTTAGACTAGAGTTTGACTGCAACACTTGTTTAGAAAATGTGCACTGATGACAAAAGTGATCAGCAGACTCTAATTCTTGTAGGCACAACACGCATAATGTATTCTCAATGGGCATATGCCTCGCTATCAGTAAGTCAATTGTAGGAAGGCATTGTTGTACCAATTTCCACATAAAAATCTTCGTTGTGCCAGGTACAGTGGCTTTCCACAACCTCTTCCAAAATGAAAGCATTGGGTTCGGTTGCTCACCATCCCCTTGTGTCGAAACTAATAACCTGTAGGCACTTTTAACCGAAAATTTTCCTTTACTATCATAGTGCCAGATATGTCTATCATGTGTTGCTGGAGTACTCAAAGGTATTGATAAGATCAATGAAGCTTCCTCTGGTGAGAACAATTGATGCACCCTGGCTTCATTCCACTTTTCGGTATGAACTAACAAATCACTACCCCTGCTAGTACCATCAAAAAGTCCATGCGTAGGAGTAGGTATGAAGGAAGGTGCCTTCGGTATCCAAGGGTCAGTCCAAGTCAAAATACTCTGCCCATCTCCAACCTACCACCTAGTGCCCTTCAAAAGTAAATCTCGTCCCTCAAAAATACTCTACCAAGAATAGGAAGGAGTACTGGGGTGAGGAGCAGCCTCTCAAAATGAGGTATTCGAAAAATACTTAGCTTTGTATAATTTTGCAACGAGGGAATTTGGTAACTCCATACCCTCCACCCTTGTTTGGCTAGCAAAGCTAGGTTAAAGGAATGCAAATCCCTAAAACCTAACCCGCCTTCCTCCCTCAGGAAGCAAAGAGCAGACCAAGACTTCCAATGAATTTTTCGCTTCTTTGGTGTACTACCCCACCAAAACCGAGCACAGAATTTAATGTTGTAGGTCATCACAAAAAAAATTTGTAAGTAAAAAGCAACTCATTTGCATACATCGGTAATGACTGTGCTACCACTCTAATTAATAAGAATGTCCTTCCCTGCTCCACTTAGTAACTTTCCTTGCCAATTTTGTAACTTCTTGTCTAGCCGCTTTTTTATGTATGAAAAGTTGCAGTTTTAGCCAATATATTATCTTTAATCAACTATCCTGGAATAAACGCACTTTGATATGGCGATATGATTTAAGGTAAGATCACCTTCAGTCTATTGGCAATAACTTTATAGCAGAGCTTATAGATGACATTGCACAGCATGGGACGTAATTCAGCCATCGTCTCAGGATTACTTACTTTAGGTATAAGGTATATATGGGTGTTGTTCAGGGCCGGTTCTGAGATTGTACAGGCCTGAGGCAAATAGTTAAAATGTGGAATTACATGAAGTTTAAATAAATTTTTTTTTTCAAATAGCTATAGAAAATCATTTTTCCATTATAAAAATAATATCAAGAAAAAAGTATATAATAAAAATTATGTTACTGTTTATAGATTATAAAAGAAAAAAATGAACTGAAAATATAAAACAAAAGAAGGAAACACTCAGTCTCAAAAGTCATCATGAGGAGTCGAACCCCAATTACCAAGATAAAGCAAAGACCACATCACCACGGCACTAACATAACCAACCTGTTTCAAACTCACAAAGTTGATATATATTATACTATGCATACTGGAACTCAAAGCTTCATAGGCCCCCCAGAAGCTGGTGGCCTGAGGCAGCTGCCTCAGGTACGTAGCTACCCTCAGGGCCGGCTCTGGTGTAGTTTATCTGTTTTAGAAGCTGGCCCGAATGCAAAAAATCTTAAACCGCAACAGTCACTTATGCCCTAATAGTCTACCAATAATGTTGGAAAAATATAGGAGGCGTGCCATCTGGACCAGGTGACTTGGTTGGATACATTTAAAATTAAGAGGGCATCCTTCAGTTCCTCAAATGAAGTGATATGCCTAGATGATGATGATGCAGTGATGCATCAGCTTAATTTCCTTAAATGGGATTAATCCAAAGAAAAGCTTAAGCTCTCTAAATTTGTTGTAAAGACAAATAAACCGTACTGATGAATCCCAAGCAGGTTAATCGGTAATTGCTATATTATTAGGGTTTAGGGGTTGACACATGGCTTGCTCATAAATCGCAAACCTCTTCCTTAATTAATAAGTTAGTACAATAGACTAGTACAGCAGTAGACTAATTCTGTACATTTTAGATTAGTTTCATAGCTGAATGAAGTTCTCTACCATTGTATGTTGTTTGTATTAATAAATCTATCACTAACGAAATTTTTTGCATTGATGTACACATTAATGTACTAAAAGGAAACTCTAAATGAGAGTGGAAGAGATAACTGCAAGGCATTTACCAATATATATCCTTACGTCACCAAGGCACATTGCTTCCAATGCACAAGAGATATTTGATATTTACTTCAGCGTTTTCAATTTACAGGTATATACTGACCTCTCGATACCTTCTTTTTTTTTTTTGGTCTGATCTCTCGATACCTTAAGTAAATTGAGTAATTGGTAACTTTTGCAAATATTTTCAGCTATCAATATTTATAATATTATGTTTGGTTTCGTATTGTCCTTAGTATAGTAGTTTTTAAGCTCATGCATGATAAACCAAAATATTGGAAAATCCAGAGATTCAAGTTGTAATTTTCTTTCGAATTCCAAAAGAAAAATAAGTAAATAAAAAGATAATAACAAAAAAAGAAGAAGAATAAGTGGTTGAACAAAAAGCCAGAATTAGCAACTGGGCTTCCCGCCCCTATTTAAAGGCATTTCATCACTCCAACAAAGTCATGGGAGTTTTAACAAAGCCATTAGTAAGTTGGTGCTTAATTTGGAGACAAATTTAGTATATCAATGGCAATGTCTTCGTTGTTCCTCATCTCTGTGTTGATATCATTGGGCACTAGTATTGGTATAGTCCAAGCAGGCAACCCAAATTACAGAGATGCCCTTGCAAAGTCCATCCTCTTCTTCCAGGGACAGAGGTCAGGCGAGCTCCCCTCCGGCGCTGCCCAGCAAATTACCTGGAGGTCCAATTCTGGACTTTCTGATGGTCAACTCGCAAAAGTACGTTAGTAAATATGCTTCTATTTCTTCAGTTTCTTATTCTAGTTTCTAAAACATATATATATATATATATATATATATATATATGTAAAAGACTGGAAGATACTGAAAATTTTGTGGAACTCTTTGATAGGTGGACTTAACTGGAGGATACTATGATGGTGGAGACAATGTCAAATTCAACTTCCCAATGGCTTTCACTGCGACAATGCTATCATGGGGATCACTTGAATATAGCAAAAAAATGGAGCCCCAACTAACGAATACCCGGGCCGCAATCCGATGGTCCGCAAACTACCTTCTAAAGTGTGCTCGAGCCACGCCCGATAGGCTCTACGTTGGGATCGGGGACCCTAATGTAGACCACGAGTGTTGGGAAAGGCCCGAAGACATGGACACGGCTCGAACCGTGTACTGGGTCTCACCTAGCAATCCTGGTTCGGATGTTGCTGGAGAGACGGCGGTCGCATTGGCTGCTGCTTCTATGGTTTTCCGAAGGGTTGACCTCAAGTATTCAAAATTGTTATTAAGAACAGCCAAGAAAGTATTTCAGTTTGCAATTCAGTACAAAGGTGCCTACAGTGATTCACTTGGTTCTGCTGTTTGCCCATTTTATTGCTCATATTCAGGATACATGGTATGTTATCATTTTGCTTGGCTTCACATTATTAGGAACTATTTAAAAAATATTATAAAAAAAACGCTTTTAAACGAGGAAATTTCTCATAACTACTTTTAAGTGATTCTCAAAACTATTCCTAAATAGTTTTATTTTATATTTTAGTTATAAAATATAACTTTATTTTATAACTTTTTTGATTAATTCAAAAGCACTTTTGGCTCTTGGTGACTTTGGCTCTTAATTCAAAAGCACTCTTGGCTCTTTGTTGGGTTAATTTATTATTTTGGACAATTTCGTTTTGAAAAACGCTTGGGATTCCAATTTTTTTTTACCAAAATTGAGTCTCAAATGATGTGGTAGTTGCCACGTAATCATTTACATCCCAATAGTTTCTAACATGTCTACTTTCTTTTTTTGTTAATTAAATAAAAATTATTAATTTCTTTTTATCTAAAAAAAAAATTCGGTGATTTTATCTTCAATGTTCAGATTTAGGGTTCTAGCTACCTGACATTGTTTCATTGAATCCAACCTAAGAGCATGTTCGTCTTTTCTCAAATTAATAACATTTATCTATGCTGCACAAAAATGGAACCTAGCTCAATTTGAGATGAGCAAGTTCTTTTCACAGATGCTTAATCTTTGAAGAGGTAGTTTTGCATCTCCTACCCATCAATTTTCTACAAAAAGATGTTTAGAATTTTTTATTTGTTCAATTAGAGAATGAGCACATTGGGAAGATAAGATCTATGGAACCAATTAGAAATGTCTTTTTCAATATTAATTGCTACAACAGCATGGTCTTCGATTCTAGGATTTGAAAAGAAAGAAAACAATGGCCTGCATATGAAAGAAATTCGTTGGGTTTCTGATCTTCAGTTTTTACCCTAAAAATAGATGAAAATAATAGGCAAAAAGTGAAAATAATAAAACAAGTTGGAAATTATCTAGTTAAGATGATTATGTGGCAGTTGACACATCACTTGCCACATCATTTGGGATCAAATTTTGGTAAATATATTTGGTGGACGTAGCATCACTCTTTTGTTTTATGATTATTATCACCATTGAGAGAAGGAGATTTGAATTTAAGACTTCTGAATTTATGAATATATGTTCGTAACTACTGGCACTACAAGACTTAACAATGAATATATGGGTTAATTAAGAAGGTGAATATACTATGTTTTAATTTATTAACTTCTTTAAGGCGTTAAATGATTTCAGGATGAGCTAGTTTGGGGTGCTGCATGGCTTCTTAGAGCAACAAATGATGTCTTTTATTTCAATTTCTTGAAATCCTTGGGAGCTGGTGATTCACCAGATATCTTCAGCTGGGACAACAAATTTGCTGGTGCTTATGTTCTGCTATCAAGGGTAAAATTTCATCTATAAAATTCTAAGTTTATTTTGTTCAACTATAAACCTTTGTAATTTAAAAGAATGGCTTGATTTTCAGAGGGCAGTGTTGAACAATGACAAGAATTTTGACTCATATAAACAACAAGCTGAGCAATTTATGTGCCGGATTTTGCCCAACTCACCCTCTTCAAGCACACAATATACAAAAGGTAAGATATGACTGTTTCTACATTAAATTCTAAGACTCCTTGAAATTGTAGGAGGACTCCGCTACTACTTAGTTTAAGATTTTAATCAAATTCTAAGACTCCTTGAAATTGTAGGAGGGCTCATATTTAAGCTGCCTGAAAGTAATCTCCAATATGTCACCTCAATAACATTCTTGCTTACTACCTATTCCAAGTACATGTCTGCCACAAAGCACAGGTTTAACTGTGGCAATCTTGTTGTCACTTCAAGCACTTTAAGAAACATTGCCAGGAGACAGGTAAATCTACTTAAAAACCTTATTGGAAATTCAAACTGCCAATATGAATCATTGTATAGTTAGACAACATAAAATATCAGACGATTATCCTTACTATATTCACACATGCATATGGCTTGACTTGATGGAAATTTCAAATTTCAGGTGGACTACATATTAGGGGTAAACCCACTGAACATGTCCTACATGGTAGGTTATGGACCTCGCTATCCTAAGAGAATTCACCACAGAGGATCTTCATTGCCCTCATTGGCAAGTCATCCAAAAACCATAGGTTGTAAAGCTGGTTTCCAACCATTCTTCTATTCATCAAATCCAAATCCTAACCTCCTAGTTGGAGCTGTTGTTGGAGGTCCAGATCAGAATGATGGGTTTCCAGATGATCGCACCGATTATAGTCATTCAGAGCCTGCAACATACATAAATGGTGCTATAGTCGGACCATTAGCATACTTTGCAAATCTCAATTGAAGCTATACTAGCTAGTGTAAATATGTGGGATATTTGTTTGTCTTTTCTTCTTTCCAATAAGGATCCCAAAAGGATTTGGAAAAGGATCTCAATTGATCTTCCAAAAGGATCCCAAATATGTTGGATAGTTGTTTGTCTTTGCTTCTTTCCAACAAGGGTTTGGAAAGTAGGCATTCTTAAGCTCACATAGAGCTATTTATGAATCAAAATCAAAGCTTTTGGTTTTTCATATTGTTGAAGAGTTGAAGAATGGATTCCTCCTGTTGTCACATGGTATGTAATGCACACGAAAAGAAAGGAAAGGTACACAATCTTTCTTTAAGACTTCCTACAGTTCAAAGATGTCTGGACAGATCTAGGAAAATGAAATTAAACTACAATGTAGATAAAAGTGCACGTAAAACTTAAACATGCTCAGTCACTTTCGTAATCGAAAGCTCTAGAGCTGGTAATTTTTTCAAATTCTTAATCAAAACCGAACTGAATGAAGCTGATTTGGATAATTTCAGTTGATTTAGCTTTTCTCCAGCTCTTGAATAACTGAAGGGATACACGTTTAATCTCTTTCCTGTAAACATTGGTAGTTCTATTCATACCTCCAAATTTTATATTTGAACCTCCTCTCTCTCAGACTCTCAAAAATTATAAAATTGACATTTTTCACAGAAATTTCCCTATTTTTAAAGCACGATTTTTAACACTTCCTGAACCGAAGGATTGAAAATTAGGGACCCAATTTGTTTTATGATTTTTCAAAGTGGGATGATAAGAAAATTCACAAAGTAAAATCTGTACCAGATTAACTTCGCGTGACCTGTCGCAAATTAAGAACCTGGGAACAACCAAACATGCATCCATGGTTTTCGAGCACAAACATGTATGAAAATTGTCACCCAAACATGCATCTGTTGTCACCTAACGACTCATTCAACAGACAAGTTTGCTAAAAATAAGTAAGGGACAGACATCTGACGACTAAGTTGTCGGGAAAGTGTACGAGTTAAGAAATAAAGGATGGACTTCTCCAGGATTCATCGGCCAGAGTGTGCTAGTGAAAAGGCTTAGATGATAATAGCCAAAAACTTTGATTAAACTTTAGAGAAATATATGAAGACCATCTCAGCATCTTGTTTCTCAGAAAAACTCTAAAATGATGTTAGAAAAAAGAATAATGCTGGTTTCATAAAAATAAAACTGTGAAATCTTATCCTATACAAATGCAATATATGCATAGTTTATGTCGACTGTCATAGAATCCCTGGAGTCAATCCCTCATTCTGTGTTCATCAGAAAGTTAGAGATGGATTAATGACTCCTTTTGAACGATAATATGCAAAATAAGTGTAATGAATGTAACTGGACATATGTTAATTTGATCAGAACTAGAAGCTACTTGATAGCAAACCCTTTATTGATGGAAAAGAGGAAAAAAACAAATCCAACTGAGAAAGCTTCAAATGCTTATAAGGCAGATACAACATCTAATCTAACTAATTGAGCCATTACTGTCATTTCCCCTATGTCCACTGCAACAATAATAGTGCGGCAGCTTGACTCGACCACAACTCCTGCAAGCAAATATTGTTGGACATCAAAATGATCCATTGTGCATCAGTATCTGAAGGTTCTCATTTTCAAGCAATTAAGCATGAAATAGAATAATAATATGACAAACATTTATACTATATGCTGGGATATCGGTGTACTCAACATGAAAAGAACAATAAAAGACACACGCATTATCACATTTTTTGGGTGAAGAATGAAGTATTTGATCCTTAGTACTAAATCACATCTTAAGTTTCCAATTTCACGATGATCTCATAACGTATGTCCGCTCAAAAGCCTCAAGCTCAATGCTCTACCGCCCTGCTAAGTCCATTGACATATACTAGATGACTTGAATTATTTCAACTGGTCACCAAATGCATGCCTTCAATTAATTACTGACATCAGTTGCAAAAGAGTACCGGCCTAACAAAATCTTTTTCCTTTTAGCCAAGTTAAGGACGTAGTCCACCACATTCCCATTCTCTAAAAAAAAAACCATAATCCGAAACTAAATATCAACAATGTGAAATGTTACCTAATTATACTAGACTTGATTGACAAACTGAACAAGTGCTCAGTACACTACTTGGACTTCCACTTGAAAATGAAAAGCTAAGTTGGCTAGGAGAGAACTTACTTGCATCGGATTATAACCCGAACAGGTTTCAAAGCCTTTGGGCCATTCCTTATGCCTCTCTTGTGGGGAGAAGTCTGCATGATATACAGCATTGAAGGTCAAAACTCTACACATCGTCTTGTAAACGTGAAACATAATAACAAACGGAATCCAAAAGAGGAGATGAAGCCTCGGACTCATACTACAAATCACGCCTTCAATTGTATAGCAGAAACCCATTCCTAATTATTACTCGTAAAATGAAACAAGATCAGCAAACAGTAAATAAGAGCTGTTTGGCTTAAACCCTAAACCCCTAAGTGAGTAAATAGTTGGAAATCCCAGAATAGAATTATATACCTTCCTCTTGGGGACAGCCATGAGCTCCATGGAACCACCGAAGGAGATACTTGGGAACCCGAAACCTGTGTCTGCCTCCCGATCGAATTCCGGCAGAACAAAATGAGGGGAAGCGATTAGGTTCTGAACAGACCCAAACAACGACGGCGGAGGCATGGCGGCGATGTGGGTCCACCTCCGAAAGCCGAAAATGGAGGCCAAGTGGTCTCTGCCGGACCTGAGCATTCCCATGCGCAAAGCCATTTCTCGAGCTCAGACCAAAATGGAAGACTACACAGGGAAACAGAGGAGGCGTTCGATTGAAATCAGGCTGGTACGGCGTCGTTTGCCTCTTCGTGTAATAGATGACATTGGGCCTTCCATCCAGTTAGTACCAATCGTTTTTGGGCCTTACGAAAACCGAAACCAAATACTTCGGTGCCATTTGTTTGTAGTTTCACTATTTGCAATTTTGCATATTGCAAGCGAGAGAGTGGAAGACTCAATTTTTTTTTTTTTTTTTTTTGAAATAAAGGTTCATTGCATTAGATGACCAGCCAAAAAGCCAAGTCTAACTTACAAGACAAAAAAATGGCGGGATAACTACCACGCTCCTATCTAAGTAATGTAAACTCATTACAAGTCGATTTTGAGCCCGCTTTGGAAATGGACCCATAAACAAAGAACAACTCTGTGTCTTCTAGGGAAAAATTATTGACTAGCATCCCCATTTTGCGGTACTAACAGAGAGTCACTTCCCAGCAAACAAATAGGAGTCAGTTTCTCATCCATAAGCCGCTTCCTCAAGTCCAAATTCAAGATAATTACCAATTCTGAAGATCCATGATCTGAATTAGGACTGGCATTTTAAACCCTAAGCCCAAAATGTGGGCCTAGTTACAGCCTAGCAACCCAAGTTGGAGCCCAGGCCCAAGCCCAAACCCGAGCATCCAAGACAGCAGCCCTAGCCCCCAGTAGCCAAGCCACCCCAGCCGCCGTCCAAACCTGAGCAAGAATAGCCAATCCTACACAGTTGCTGCCAATCCATCGTGGTCGCCACCAAGCTCTCCTGCGGCCGGCCCCTCCAGCACCTCATCACCTGCAACTGGGTCCGCTGCCTTCCTTTCGAACCGGCAACAACCCCATTGGAAATCAGGAAACCCGATCCCAATAAACCAAAGTCGATCAGGTGCCTCAGACTCTCGGAACCTCGACCAAGCCTTGCTGGGAAGATCAAACGAACCCGCTCTGATCCTTTGACCCGACCCTTAAACGTCAAGCCAACCAGCCACCGTCGCCTTTGAGCAAACCAGTTTCGACCAAAACCAGCCAACCACCGATCAAGAGATCGATTAAGTAAACCACCAGACCCGTCCTGTGAAGCCCGTTAAGCTTATCACCGACGTTGCACCCAGATAGCCGCCGACTCTGCATGATGGCCACTGACCCCACCGCTTAGGCTCAAAACTAGGGTTTCGCTAGAGCTCAATGAGAATCTTATAACTAGTTAGCTATTGAGTTGTGGAAGACTCAATTTGGTATAACTTATATTATGTAATATAAGTTCAAGTAGCAAAATATATTCCGCAAAATTTAATCAAACAGTTTAGTCAAAAGTTATACCATAACTGTTTTCTTAATAAGTAGCAACTAAATTATGTAATTTTGTCGAAAAAAAACTAAATTATGTTACTTTTGAAACTCGGAGACTAGGAGATTACAAGGGGTATAGCAAAATCTAGGGCTACGAGGCCCAATACAAAGCTAAGGCATGAGCAACAATGTCACAGTTTATCTTTTTTTTTTTTTTTTTCAAGAGAAAAACAGAAGTTACAACTTGAAGCCCCTAAGAGCAACTCTAACAGATTCTCTATTTTACAGCAATCTTTAAAATCTCCATAATTATTCCTTAAAATTTTAAAGTTTCCTGTAAATTTAGGAAATTTGAGTTTTTCTTTCCTCACTATTCCTAAACTGGGGTTAGTTATAAGAAATATGTTGGAGCAAAAGATGCTCATTTTCCCTAAAATAGAGAAAAATTAAAATTTAAGGAAGCCGTTGGAGTTGCTCTAATACAATCCTAACTAAACTTGTCAAAAATTAAAAGCTGATAAAGGCAGAAAGTGGCAATTTTTCCTTCCACGTAGCAGGAACCTTCAAAATGTGCCCTTGATTCGTGATTGCATTCACAACAAAATTTGCTTCCCGAGAAATTTAACTAAAAGAGATGCCTTTAAAGTTGGCAACAAGGTTGAGAATATCTCTTACTAGGGTTCAAAAACGCCAAGGGCGGCCGCACTTCTTGTTGATATGTCGATTACTAGCTTGAACCAACAAAGGCGATTTATCCCATCTTCTTTTTGAGAGAGTTTAAGTTTTTGGTTTTGGAATATTTATTTGTAGAGTATTACTAATATTTTTGTTTTACGTTATCGATATACACATAAATCTATCATCGAAATAGATTTTGATCAGAATCTGCATCAAAATTCAAATTCATTTCTAATTGGTTCATCTTTAATGAGAACCTTTTTTTAATTTTTGGACAAACTGTAATAAAGACTTTTAAATCAAACGGTTGGCTAATCTGTGTTGAAGAAAAAACATTTCAATTAAAAATTTAGACCTGCTCATCTAATTAGAAAAAGTTCTCATATAGTTCTTATTAAAGACTCCCGCATTAGAGGTGGTACACAATTATTCAATTTCAAAAACAACTGCAACCCGCAACTCTAAATCCAAAGACGAACTAGAATTCAGATGTCGATCTTGAAGTCGGTTTTGTAAACACTAGAATCCAGAAGCACAGCACCACAATCTACAATGCAACCCTAATTCTACGCTACAAGCCACAAAACAACAACACCACCAAATTGACCGCCAACACTCGGCTCATAACAATAATACCCAACGCTATTTCTTCATTCTTTTTATACCACAAGTTCAAGAAAACCGAAATGATATTTCATTGATCTTGGAGTAATTAGTAATAGGAGCAATTTTTATCCCCTTATTTTTCAAGTTCAAGGCAATTTACAAGACATTACATGAAAAATTGGCGCACATTATTATTCAAGAAGCCATATAGATTCATCACGGAGAACCTGCACCATCAAGTTCGATACAAAGTTTAGGGGTGATAACAGGTTCTCTTGCTTGCAAGTGAGGAGATGAAGCACATAAATATTGGATCATTAGTATGTAGAAATTCAACATTAATTACTTACTTTTCAGAAAAGAAAAATAATATATTGTTGTCCACAAAGATCCCAAACTAAACTGGTCATCAACAATTAAGCTCCTTCAAAAGTAAGCAAGCCACACTTGTCCCAAAACTATAAAATCACAGTCGAAAAATCAAGCCCTTTTGTAGCCTGTGACCCAAGACAATTACCAGTTCCAAGCCAGTCAATGAAACTAGAGAAATTTGGAGAACAGTGCAAAATAGTCTGTAAATAAGACCTACTTCATGCATAAGAACTACCAAGGATGCCAATCTCTTGGTAGTTCCTAAAGGGGTGGTGAGACTGTCCTGTGACACCCGCAACCCCATCAAACCAACAGTAGGCTAGCATAAAGCTTAACAATAAGCTCAGGCAAATTGCGAGATGAGAATTGTACTCATCTAATTTTAATTTCATCCAATTGAGACTCATATATCACTCTAGTCTAATAAAGCTTATTAGAATGCATGTAGGTGAGACAAGCAACTGCACATGCAAAATATGACAACAAACTCGCGTAGTGCCAAATCCAATGTTACCAAATACAGCAGCTAGATCAAACTTCCAGGAGAGCTGGGAGATATTTACCAGTTACAGCCAACTGAGCCTGGACCAATAGTCAGGAAGAGAAAAAAGACAAGTACGGTAAATCAACCACTCCAAAGCATTTTAGATGACCACATTATGTAGCATGTGGATCTACACGCCCTCGTGGCCTCATTAATGAACGAACACATCAGCTAATGTAGTCCAAAAATTGGGTACTGAGACCATCGTTAAAACGGGAGACAGCATGTCTATAATGGAAGTATTATGACAAGGATGTTCACCTGGTCAGTGACCAATTGACCATGAATCTGGTGGTCAACCACCCTTGGATAATATATCAGGGGTTAAAATCGAAACACATAAAATCCATGAATTTAATTCAAGCCCTTAATGAATCCAATGGAGGATGACCACAAAATCCTAAGTCACTTGGTGAACAGGTGAACACCACTAAATCCATAACTTGTTAATCAAAAGCAGATCCAGCAACTCGAACTGCCAAAGACGAAAAAAAAAAAAAGACCAAGCAAGGCTAAACAGTCCAATGAAAATACGAGACTGTATTAAATCAAACTGTAATAATATATCTCAAAACATAATCGAATCACAGTGGAGACTTGAGCACATAAGACAAAAATCCCTTGCAATCAACATTGCAAGTTTCTATTCCCATGCTACCTGTCCTGGAACCCCACTTCTTCCTTTATCCTCGATGCCTATATGATCTTAATAAACCCTCCCAGTCTTGGCTGTAAAAATAAAACACGATCTCTTGACTCTGCAGATGAATCTTTTTACAACATCGTTCTTTTAAACCTTACTGCTCTCGTTGAAAGTTTATTTAACGACATCATTTCAAATGTATCATTTCTAATTATCCAATAACCTATGGACCCACTGACTACCACTACAGTACACAGTACTTAGTACTTTCCCAACAGTGTGATAAAGCTCACAATTTAATTTATTTTTTTACACTGCTCCATTATGACCGCATCAATATTAGTTGATTCATTAACGTCAAACCAGGTCACCCATGAGTTAATAAAAAGCTAACAACTCTAAACAATTCAACGCAGATAATTATTCTATTTACAAAGCCCTTGAGATTTAGCCCAACTGGTGAGGAAGGTATGGAAGTGGCTAGGATTTGGCTAGATTAGCAGTCAGATCCCCTACACAAAACTAAACTAAACCAACCCCCCCCCCCCCCACAAAAAAAAAAAATACACAGCTTCAATAAATATTGGAACTGCACAGGGTATATAAAGAAAGAAGCATAAAATCGGTAGCAGACAGATAACTTCTCACAGGTTAACTAATTATTGAGAGCACAAGTCGCATCATCACAGCCTAAATCAATTTTTTTTTTCTTTTTCTTTTTTTAACTTTAATCTAGAAGTACATGTATATAACCAAAATCAAAGCAACAAGAATCAAATTAAGAGATTACAACACAGATAAACAAGCAATCACATGAGAAATTTGCTTTCGCTTTCAGGAGTTCCAAAGTTCAGCCTTCTAAAGGGGAAGCATAATTAGACAATTCAACTACACTTTACCAAGTCTAAACATAGAAAGTACAACAAGAAGTACAGCAAATATACATACCTGGGTACACCTATAAACTGGCATACTAACAGACCAAACTAGCTTAATGTAGCATCCACCAACCATAAGATACCTCAGTTTAATAATTTATCAGGAAAATTAGCCATGGAGGTATCTATAATCTTCATTCTTTAATTTTAGTAGGACGGATAGGAAATTGGATTACTCATATCATAGCGGCGTGACCTAGGGCGACTAATGGTATCCAATGTTGCCCCAATAACTCTTCGACTATACTCGAAATTGTTGCCATTCAAATGTAATCCATTAGATTGGTTATTTACACCAGGGGGAATGGGCACTGAATAAAAAAGAATGTCTCAGCAAGTTTATAATATGACATTTTGAGTTGAGAAGAAATAGGCAAATCAAACGAAAAGAAATGAATAAACAAATCACCTGAGGGATAAGTTTCTGCATAAGCTGGAATTTTGCAGGGTGCTGACAAGCTCATTGAATTCTGCAAGTTTTCTACATTGTTAAGAGGTACAGGGGTAGACCTCAATTTGTTAGAAAAATTGGCTGTGGGCATTACTGTAGAAGCAACATTAGGTGAAGGCTTGTCTTGCCCAGAAATCTGTGGAACAAAAAATCAAGTGTCAACCCAACTAGAGAACTACTAACATTTGGTGCAAAAACTGCGAAAGCATGTATGTCAACAATCACACCAAGAAGGTACTCAACAAGTATATGTATGTGTGTGTGCGCGCGAGTGTGCGTAATGGAGCCCATTCATGGAGAACTAAAGAAGTGGAAGGCACAAAATTACCGCAAACTTGAGTGTTCGATTGTAGAGAGTCACAAGACCGGAGAAAAGCCTAACAGCATACTCAGCAATCTCCTCAGTTTCATATTCTACAAAAGCATAACCTTTAGGCTTGTCGGTTTCCTTGTCTCGAGGGATGTGCAGGTCAACTACCCTCCCCGCCTGAATTAGAATATCATATAACACTCTATCACTCACCCGCTCGTCCAAACTACCTGTTAAATAAATGTCAAGCAAGTAAAAAAGCAAAACTTAGATATGACAAGCGGAATACAACACAGTAGTTCAATCTTGATCTAAACATAAAAAGTCAAAGACGAGGAAATCAAATACATATAGTACCCAAGTATTATGCATCGACCAGTTATTGTAAAAATAATCCTTTAGCATAGATAGAAGAAACTACTTCCCCACAACATGAACTCAGCACACACACACAGAGCATAACAAGTTGAGGTGGTTCCAAACACTGTTCTTTATCTCAACTCAAGCCCAAGATACTACTATATTAAACAAACTTCTACATTGCTTACGAAAAATTGCATCTCCCTACCACAATTCTCCCATAAGCTATACATTATAAAAATTAGAAAAGCCCAAAAGAGAAGTAGGAATATATTTTGCACCCGACTTCTTCCACACCATTCCAACCAACTTCCAACAAAAATCAAACATCCAATTACGAAGAGGAAATAAATTTAATAAGGTAAAAATGATAGGTTTGACAAAGTAGCTGAATTTTTCGGAAGCTTTAGTCTGCGAATCGAAACAATTCTAGATTACTGTCTATCTATTTCAAGCTAAGAATAATTAAATTAAATGTCTGGGAAACTAACATGGAAAGAAAAGAATTTTGTCTGTGATTCAGAGCTGAAACCAAGCAATGTTGAGGGAATTTAAAAGGAGGAAGAGATGACTGACCTACGTAAACGCTGAATTTTGTGTTTGTCGACATGGTGAGAGCTTTGCGGAGATCGGAGACGACGGAACCTTATAAACGATTCCTGAGTCCTCAAATCCTGATCCTTTTTAATTGATTTCTTCTCAAACTAGGCGACGTCGTTTATATATAACGTGAACACCGAATCACATTTGGAGTCGGCTTTACCTGATTGCACCAGTGTTCCACGGATGAAACTGACACGTGGCCAATGGACCGGTTTCACCCACTAAATTTAGTTTTTTTTTTTTTTTTTTTAGCAAGGCAAAATAGTTCCTAATTGATTTCTCAAAAAAAAAAAATAATAATAATAATAACAATAAACAAATAAAAATAAAGCAACCAAATCTTCGTTCATTTTTTAGGTGCTTTTGTTAGAAGTCCAGCAGCATTTACTAGATTAATCGGATGAATTCGACATTCATCATCTATGCATAAAGAATAGGCCTTTTGAGCTTCTAGCATAGAAATATATATTAGGCATCTAGGCATGAAGCATCAAAATGTAAAACAATGCAACGGAAGCTAATGTATATCTGCGTTGGGCCCAATGTTGTGCTATTCTGAAATGTCCATCATAGTCGAAATTGGCTCAAAATGATCCAAGGACATCACAGATAAGTTTCAGCATCAACAGCATGCAGATAAATGCAAGCACGACCGGCTTGGTTTGGTTTGTTGCTCCTAGTTTGTTATGTACCAAGAGTCATTTGCAAGACCTTATGCCGACATAAATTGTGGTGCAAGGATTTGAGTCTCTCATAATAAATTTCCTGTTGAAGTAGAATTGATGCCAACTTCTTTTGCGCAGCCTTGAAGACCACGAGCAGGATGGACAATTTTCAAAGCCTATATAGAAACAGCATAGTGTGTGGTTCATGTATGATGTTGACAGCAATTCGCTTTCATTTGTTAGAGAAGGCTGCAAAACAAGATGGAGATTGAAGTTGCAACTACTAGCTCAATTTTGATACAAGTTTGCAATGATGAAAGAAATAAATTTCAAGATATTAGTGGAAAATAGTAATTATATTGCAGTATAACAATCAGATACAAAAAGCTTTCTTTAGTCTCTTCACATCAAAGGTTTCATTTGAATCCTAACTTTCATCCACTCTTCCAACAATTGGAACTCACTAATCATTTCAACTTGTTCCCCCAGCTTCAGCAGCACGTTTATAACTAACTCGAGGGTCAGCTGTCTTATGAGCATTTCTAGAAGACTTTAATCTCACCAATACTCTAAAATCTGACAACTACATAACAAGAGAAATAACTGCCTATTTTTTGTTCAAATAAAAAACAAAATATAAAACTATCTGCATATTCAATTTAGCTCACAACCTGTTTTAAACTTTCTGTTAGTCTTTCTTGCTGCAATTACAACCCTCTATTCTGTTTACCCAACAGCCATGCTTTGGCCTTTTCATAAGCTATTTGGATTCAATAACAAACTCCAATTCATGATTGTATATGTCTTTGCAGAACAAGCTATTAATGAAGTACACATATAAAGTTATAAACCCAACAATCAACTAAGGAAAGAGAATGTTCATGGGTTCACAAAAGAATGATCAACTTGAGAATGTGGTGGTATGATCTAAGAAAAATGCTTATAAATAAAGGCAGATTATCCTCATTGATTATTTGATAATCTTGCACAAGTTAAACAGGATATATGAAGGTTACACAAGTCTGAAACGCATTATGCGTATATAATATCAGTAATTCTAAGCCATTAGTTGAGAGGTTGATCTAACCTTTTAGATTGGTGAAGCAAAACAGTTTCACTCATCAATATCCATACACAACAATGACCTAATTGCAAAAGACATCGATCAAGATTGTTGACATCAATGTAGTGCCTGCTAAAACTATACAAGAGTTAGAACAACTACATTCTGAATGGAAAGGTAGAAAACAAGATAACAAATGATATATCATTATTCAATCCCAACTCATTCACACTTTCTTACATACCACACGCGCACACACATTGATCTACCGAGAAATTTAAGGGTATAAACCAAGGTTAGCCCCTTGTCCCTAAGCATGACCTGATGAGTAACCTTTCTAAATTAACCTTCATGGTTTCTGCTACTATATATATAATTATATATCAGTACCACCTTCTGCTACTTGCACCAAGTGACGGAACTTTGAAATAAGTCACAGAGGGCCACCATTTGTACAGTGACTACAGTATCTTCCTTATCCTACTTGGGCATTCCAAAATCCAAAGCAATGCAATGACTGGGCTTCAAATCTAAATATCAGATTAACTCGATTACTTTGAAACAAATCGGAAAGTTAAGTAATAATTGCCTTTGTTGACTTCTTGTCGGATTATGATATAATTTCAAGCAAGATGAGATACTTTGGCTTTTATTGTGCATGTAACAGATAAATACTTGACATCAAAGAGAGTTACCAACCGTTTTCTGGCAGTTTACTGCTCAAAATCTACTCTACTGTCTCTACAACACAGCCTTTCTAGCCTTGTAAGGAGGAGCTCTAGGCATCTTCCTCATCATCTTGTTGCTCTTGTTCTTATTTGGCCTTCTCTTCTGATAATTAGAAATTGCCTTGAATAGAGGACATTTGGTGATGTAGTATGATCCAATTCTCATGCATTTTCTTAATTTTAGGCGCATATAATATTTGGAGAAACCAAGGCCTTAGAGCTCACGCTATGAGTACCAGCCAGGGAAGTTTTGCATCCTTCTCCCCCAGAGGTGTTGCAAATGCAGATAAGAAGCCTGATAATCTTCTCGTACTTATTCATGGCATCTTGGCAAGGTATATGCCTTGGTTACTGCTTACCACTTTACCAGTAATCATTGTAAGAACGTTTGACATCTTTTATGTGGTGGAAACCGTTTGAGTCTCTCACAACAATATCCTTTTGAAGTAGATTTGATGCTAACTTCATGAAGTTATGGCAATCCACGCATACTCTGATATTCTTCATTATTTTTATAGCAGTCCTACCACAATGTAAACTGCTTTCATTCATAATAGCAAACACTAAAGCCAGCTTCTCACTATGATGGTACATTTGGCGGACACGGTCTAAGTAGCCAAATCTGGCGTACATGTTGATGAGGTGGTTGGAGACAAAGAGGTCGGGATGAGGATTGATGGGGTTGTGGGAAAGCACGTAATTGTGCAGAGAGAGGCCTTGTTGGAGGGAGTGGTGGCGAACACATGCGTGGAAGAGAGTGGCGTAGGTTTGGTTGCGGTGAGTTTGAGTTGGTGGCGGTTGAAGAGTGTACAAGAGTGAGAGTGCTTCGTTGAGTTGGCCCCGCGTGGCCAGGGCCCCTACTTCGTTGAGAAGATTGACAGATTGTTTTGCAGGTTGACACTGGGAGTTGTGGGATGAACCGGATGGTGGATTGAGGTCAAGGTTCTACGCCACGCGCGACCACATGGGCGTAGCATCACGCTACAGCTAGTCACACACCAAAGAACAACTAACACGCTGGTTGAGTATATAATGTTTAATTCATTACCTGACACACCAGCATGACCATTAATTCATTTCTCGAATTCCATAGCCCCCCTTTTTTTCTTTTTCTTTTTTCTTGTTACATTCAATAGCATGACCCTCTCTGAACCTCAACCCCCACCCCTTCATAGACTTCAAAAATTCCTCTATTTCTTTCCATCCACAATACCCAAAAAGCTGAAAGTGTAAAGAGAAAAGTCAGTTCATCAAGTCCAAATGAATTTGCATTCAGTTATGAGGAGAGTTCAAGTAACCTTGATACATATGTACTGCCTCAAGTTTCACTATGTATATCACATGGAGATCTAGAACCTGCAGAGAGAGCATGAAGAAAAGCTTTAGATAATTAGCCTGACATGATAGCCTTAAGTTACAACCAATTAAGAAAATTCTCCCAACACCAGCTAGTTAGTGGTATCAATGCATTCATCTTTATCAACTCTAGAATCGATGGCTAATGGCAACATAAGTCGGCACAACTCTATACCACATACAAATTTCAATGAGTGTGCTAGAACATCCATTGTTACAATCATACAATCATGGCAATTTAGCATTCAACGGTACAAGTATGACGTCCGACATCCGTACCATTTATTGGTCTACTGTATAGAAGGCCTGCCCATCCTCTTCAAGGGGAGCCACATAACCCTCATAGGCTCATACAATCTGCTAAGAGTGCAATGCAAGACTAATTAAAATTCTCTACAACAGCACACGCCCATTGTATGGTACAATTTCAATAGTACAAGCGTGCAAAGGTACTGATAGCATATAGACCAGAATTACTAGCTTTACATGCTTTTCTGTATATCAAACTAACTTATAAAGAAGCAATGGGCAAATCCAGATTATTATACATGTAAAACTAAGGCAAGTAATATAGGTTACACAAGATATATATGCCGCCATATAAAAACATCTCCAACAGACTCCCTACATGAGCTTTTCAGTTACTTGGGGAATTTGCTCCAATGTACTCCCTATCATGCTCCTATATAATAACAAACTCACTAGCTAGAAACTCCTAAATGCAAGTAGAAAGAAAGTAGCTCTAGTGCATTAAGTTACACTTTCTTATTATTCTTGCCAAAATATTAAATTTAAAAGAGTATAAAAATGGTTTTTTTTTCCTTAAAATTTGACCATGGTTGGAGCAACAATTTAAAAACGAACCACTGTGAAATAATTTGTGGTGGAGTCCACTAAGGATGCTGGCAGAATAATAGCTATTGTTGTAGGAGAATGGAATTGTGTGTTATCATTGATAATAGGAGCCCTTTAAATAGGGAGTTACAAGGTACCCAAAAGGTAATAGAATCCGATTACAATTGAATACCTAAAACACATTCCTATTATAACTCTAAACCCTACTTTGTAGAGGCACACATTATGTCGATATCCTTCAACACTCCCCCTTGTGCCGCTCAAACTTGGTGATGACGCTTTGATTGTTGCCTCGTTAAAAACCTTGCCAGGTAACAAAAACCCTGTGGGACAAAAATAACCCTGGTCGAAGGACAAAAAGAGCACAACACGTCCTTCACTCTTCAAGATCGAACATGTAGACATCATGCCTCCCCCTGATGTCAATATCTCCCCCTGATTGCTACAATCATGGGAGTTCGGATAACTTTCTCAATCCGATGTTCTTCACATGTTTCTCGAAGGTGGATTTTGGTAACGACTTATTAAATAAGTCCGCTACATTATCCTCTGATCGGATTTAGTTCACTTCAATATTTAGAAATGCTTGTTGTCATTTCGATGGAGGGGAGGAGGAGCACGGAATGTGGCATTTTGCCTTGTGGGGTCCGATCCCACACTTCCGTCATCTCTTTTCTCTGTAGGGATAGAACAAGCCCATATCAATCGTACCTCTCAAATATCGAAAGATTGTCTTTATACCAATCTAATGGCGTTGCGTTGGCGCGGGGCTATATCTAGCCAACAAGTTCATAATAATTGAGGTGTCCAGTCTTGTATTGTGCTAAGTACAATAATGCGCCTATTGTACATAAGTAAGCACTTCTGCTATTAACACGTCTTCGTCATCATCCCTGGGACGAAACGGATCCCTTTTAGGGCCAAGACTATGGACGACCATGGGAGTGCATTTTTGACTTTATCAAAATGCCTAAGCATCTATTGACACGGTATACAAGTTCTGAATCTAGACAAAACCGTGTTCTCCCAAGGTCATTCCTCTCAAACTCGGATTTCAGGTGTTCAGCGGTTTCCCTTAACTCTCAAGGGTTCCAATTATGTTTATCAACATAAACCGCGACAATTGCAAATCCGGAACTTGTCATGGAAACGCGTGGGCATAGTTCATCATATCCCTTCCCAATCAAGTAGTCATTTTAGTGAGCATTTCAACCTCGTTGCAAATGCGCTCCGTGGTCTAGAGCCACTTGACTTAGGTAAATGAAGTCCACAAGAACCTTCATTGTATTCCGTATCTAGATCCCCATAAAGATACGTAGTGACCACATTCGTAAGCTGCATGTTCAGTTATTTGGAAACTACCAAACTGACAAGGTAGTGGAGTGCAATGACATCCATTACGAGAGAATATGTCTTCTCGTAGTCGATTCCAGGGCGTTGTGAGAAACCTTGCGCCATAAGGTGAGATTGCCATCTCTTTTTCTCATCACGCTATCTAACGAAGACCTGTTAATGTCAATAGGTTTTATGTTAGGAGGTGTTGGCATCTCAGGCCCGAAATCCTTCCTCTTCGTTAGTGAATCCAATTCAACCTGGATCGCATCTTTCCATTTAGGCCAAGTTTCTCTACGTTGGCATTCTTCAACGGAGTAAGGTTCGATGTCATTGGTCTCAATAATTCCACGTCCTCATGTACACTAGTGTAGTTCGTAGAGATCTCTATATTCTTAGGAATTGGTTCTAACATTGAGGCGTCCCCCAACGATGTCTCTTGGACATAACCACAATCCAAAATATTCTCATGAGACGGATTTTGAGTATCAATGATCAATGGATCAAGTTGTGCCAAACTCGCTCTCTTCTTAAGGCGAGAATCCATCGAACCTATGGGTCTCCTACTCTCTCTAGCGGAACCCATGGCCTATGACGCCATTATGCCACCTTTGTGGCGTCACCATACTACCATCCATGGTAGTGGTGCAGTACCCATCTTCTCTGGGTGGCACCATGTCCTCTTGTGGGGACATCAATCCTTGCAGGCATGTTGGCAGCAGGTATATGTGATCTCGTCACTTTTAGGGGATCAAGATGAGACATAGTGGGGACAGACCACGACAATTCATGTCGTTCCTATTGAACATTGACGTTCTAATCTCCCCCTAACGACGGGAAGACTGTCTCATCAAAGTGACAATTCGCAAATCCAGCGAAATAGAGATCGCCTGTCAAGGGTTCTACATAGCGGACTTATAGTTGGAGACTCATGTCCAACAAATATATATATGCATTCGTTGCAATGACTCATGTTGATGCGCTGTGGCGACGCAATTGGCACATGAACCGCACACTCAAATATGCATAAATACGAGATATTAAACTCGAACCCAGTCACTAGCTGTAACGCAAATAAAAGTTGAGTGGCTGCTATGAGTCGTAGACGAATTAGCATAGCTGCATGCGTTATTGCATAACCCAAGCGGAAATATTGGTGCGCATTACCAATGTCCGGGCTACCATTGTAGTCATTTAATGGTGGCTTTTCCGCGAGACCAATTGGGTGTGTACATGGGAATATGATACTTGATATCAATACCCAATGATATGCAATAGTCATCGAAAACTGTCGATGTAAACTCTCTAGCATTATCAAGTCAAATTGACTGAATGGGATGATCTGGGTAGTGAGCCCGTAGCCATATGTTATGTGCTAGGAGTGTAGTATAAGCAGCATTACGAGTGGATAATGGCACAACACGTGACCAGCGTGTTTGCGTATCAACCAACACCATAAAACATCTATATGGTCCGCAAGTTGGTTGATCAAATCCATAGAATTCCCTTAGATTCTTTGTGAGAATGGAATTATTTTCTCAATCTCCTTTGCATAGGATGGTCTCAATCCTAAATAACAGGCTTTACAGAACGAAACATGGGCTTTATAATCAACCAATAAAGGTTTTGGTGAAGCCATAGTGTCACAATAGACTTGAGAAGTAGAGAGAGGAGTTTATGGCGTCAATGCCATGTATTTGCCGCAGGGGGTAGGCGGCACTGGCCATGTATGGCCTGTCTTTGCACAATCATGGCGCCATGTGGGCACATGTGCAGCTCCTCGAACCAATTCTTGGTTCTTACTTTTCTTCGTTCTGAAAATGGATCTCCGTGTAAGTCTTTAATACACGGATCATCATGTCAAAGCCTATATGTGCCAAAATCTCATAAGTCGTCTCTCATGACATAGTTGGATTCAATAACTCAAATAGTGGTTGCACACAACCCACTAGAGCGACACATAAGTTTCTCTAATACTCGTTTATGTCCGTAGTCATTAGAGGTGATGCAAAGGAACTCTGTCCATTCTCATAATGTGTTTCCACATGAAAACCATTGGCTCTATAAAGTTCGAATTAAGGTATGTCCAAGACATTAAGTAAAAGAATTGACACTTTATTAATAGCCAATGATTACATCAAAGTTTCCAAAGTCTAATCCAAAATAAAATCAAAGTAAGACACATTGTAGTCACTCTATCCGTTTGGTAACTCCAATCAAATATGACCAGGAAAGTAAAGAGAGATGTTGGTGGAGCGAGGCTCTCTTAAGTACCAAGAATCTCAATGACTTTCCTAGACATCACATTTTATTGAGTTTGCCACATAAGAAAGAGTTAATACAATTGTCATTTATTGACTAAGGCAAATTTCCATTACAAAAGTTCTTGGAAAAATGAAAAAGGACTAATCTAATCAAAGTCTGTTGCATCCATGTGCACTTCATCTTTAGCTTTGAAGTCCTCTATGGTGAGATTGACATCTCCACCATCTTCTTCTTCTTCTGCAAGGTACACTTCTTGCTCTCTCAGGTCCCTATATGCCCTGTATCTTTCAGCTAGTTCCTCACTTGCCTTGCATTGCTTGAACCAATGCTCAATTGATCCACATCGATGACACTCATCATTGCGGCTGCCTCCCTTTAATTGAGGTGCACGCTGTGCACGTTGCGGGCGTTCCCTAGGAGGGTTGGTGCCACCACCACGACCCATTGAGCCACCATTACGTCTAGGGATACCACGACCCCCTCTCCCACGTGTGGCATTACCACCACGTGTATCCGCACCAAACTTGCGGTTTCCTTCCTGGTTAGGGCGGTTATATGGGCTCATACGTCCCTCATGTCCCCCATTCTTAGGGTACCGCTCCTTGCGCCCTCCTTTGGGTGCATTATAATTCGCCTCATGAAAGCTCTTAGTTCCAATGGGCCTTGAATTATAATTCCTCACGAGTATGTTATCATGTTTCTCAGCTACAGATATAATATTAATAAGCTGATGGAACCTCGTGATCCGTCCAGCATTGACTTCAGTACGGTATTGCTTTGATACCACAATGGCTGAAACGAGGAAGGTGGAGAGAGTTTTCTCAATTAGCTCTTGCTCTGTGACAGGTTGTCCACAAAACCTCAACATGGACTGTATGTGAAGAGCTTCTGAATTATATTCAGCAACAGACTTGAAGTCAGCAAAGCGCAGATTGTTCCATTGAACCTTCAAGTCAGGGAGGAGGGAATCTTGGACATTGCCAAAGCGCTCTTCTAGTGCTACCCATAGCTCTCTTGCATCCTTGATCGACATATACTCCAATCTGAGTGCCTTGTCCATATGGCGTCGCATCAAGATAACTGCTTGAGCATGCTTTATAGATGTTCGGTTGAACTCAATATCCGGGTTAGGTGCCTGGATTATGGGTAATATTCCCTTGGAAGTGAGATGATTCTCAACATCGGTTATCCAACTGTGGTAATCCGAGCCTGTTGAGTCAAGCATGGGAAAGTCGAGTCTAGATTCATTCAACATCGTGATTGTTCTTGGGTTGAAGACACGCACGTGTTGATACAGGCGTGTAGCTAAATTAGGATTGCTGGAATTTGGTCGGAAATTGACAATTGGTGGGCTGCCCTTCTCTCTTCCTTTTTTTTTTTCTTGCCCCCTTTTTTTTTTTTTTCTCGCAGCCCAGGCCTGCTTCCCCTTCTTTTTTTTTCTTTTTTCTTTTTCTCTCTCTCGGCCCAGGCCTGCCTTCCCTTTTTTTTTTCTTTCTTCTTTTCTCCTTTTCTTTTCTTCTTTTCTTCCTTCTGGTTTTTGACTTTGCGTCCACCTTCTTCCACCCTTTTACTTTTCTTCTCTTCTGGGCCCCCCTTTCTTTTTTCTTTTCTATCTTTTGCTGGCACGTGGGTGGGAGATTCTTCTCCCCTTTTTTCTTTTCCTTTTCTTCTGGTCTTCTCCTTCTTTCTTTCTTCTGGTTCTTCTCTTCCTTCTTCTCTTTCTTCTTCTGGGGCCCACTTCTCCTTTTCTTCTTCTCTTCCTTCTTCTTCCACGTCTTTTCTTTCTTCTTCTGGGTTTTTTCTTCTTTTGACAGCAAGGGGTGCTGCTGCGAGGGCAGACTGCACGGGCACGGGCTGCAAGTGCTTGGCGGGGTAGCTGCAAGTGCTTGGGCTGCTGGGGGCAGGACGCAGGGAGCAGCAGGAAGTTGCGGCAGGAGGTATGGCAGTGGGCTGCAGGCTTGCGGCAGGAGGCTGCTTGGATCTGCAAGGCGCGGGGATGGTTTAGCAGGCGAGCAGTTGCGCGGGGGCAGTGGGCTGGGATACAGATAGAGATGGAGGCTGGTGATGTGCGCGGCTGGTGTGCAGCGCGGGCTGGCTGGAGGCTGCGGCTGAATTTGTGAGAGAGAGTTTTTAGGTTTTTTTTTTTTTTTTTTGGGTTAGGGTTAGAACTCGTGCTGATAACGTGTTGTAGGAGAATGGAATTGTGTGTTATCATTGATAATAGGAGCCCTTTAAATAGGGAGTTACAAGGTACCCAAAAGGTAATAGAATCCGATTACAATTGAATACCTAAAACACATTCCTATTACAACTCTAAACCCTAGTTTGTAGAGGCACACATTATGTCGATATCCTTCAAACAGCTATCTAATTAATAGGACACAATATAGAAACTAGAGTGAACCAGGCTAACCTATCTGTGAAAAATGAGCCAATTAAGAGAGCCCAGATAGTAATTACTGCAGAAGTTCACTGAGAGAAGAGGGACCACTGACCATTCTGCACTCATTTCCAACCATGGGATCAACAAGTCCTTAATTTTGGTTTTTCAAAGTGGACAGTATTGAATCCCCTTTTTTTCCCTTTCGACTTTTTTTTTTTGGGTGAATGGACGAAACATCCTACTGCTTGATTGAGTAATTGTTTGGTTCAACTCTAGCAAATCTTGCTCATATATCAGACGTACCCCACACTCCTTCACCTTCAGACCTGGCCCTCTTGTTTCAAATAAGAACTCAAGATGACTGCGACTTTTATGCCACCAATCTGTACCAAAGTATTTATCACGGGACACATAGAATATCCAAAGGTGATCTGACTCAACCTGGCAAAATTGTTCGCTAAAGCGAAATGCAGGCTGTTTGCCAGATGCTTCTAATTCATTTCCATTGAGCTTCAGGCAACATACAAGATGATGACTAGCCTTAAAAGTCTTGAACTGACAGATATTAAGCTCATCAACCTGATGGTGCTCATGGAGTACAAAAACAGCACACAAAACAAATCCCAAAATCCTACCCCAACACCGAGGTGGGTTTACAGTTACTGAACTCCCAAATCTTCGACGATCCAACCACTCAGGAATTCTACTTCCAGGAATTACAATTTGAAAAGTTTCCATCGCACTAGAAATTTGCTGTCATGAAAAAATAGGAATTTAATTAATTGATTTAATATGTGCAAAAACGAGAGAGAGAGAGAGAGAGAGAGCTAGTACCTGATTAAGGAATGTCCTCAGCATTTCAAGTGCTACGTTACTGCAGTCCTGACTGTCATTTAGTTTGAAGCAATTGATGAAATTGAAATATGATTTCTCCAATCTATTGAAATTGGATACATCAAACAGCATTTCCAGTGAAGAACAACCATCTGCCCTCACATCCAATTTACTATTTGATGGAAGTCCCGACAATTCTTGAAGTGTCTTGCAGTTCTCCAAATTAATGTTCTGAAGCTTAAAACAGGATCTGATGCTTGGAGGAAGGTTAACAAAATTATTTCCACTCAAATTTAGTGCCACTAAGGAGGGAAAACAGGCAAAGTTGGCAAATGCAACGTCACCAAGATTGCAGTTACTTATGTTTAGATCTGTTAAATTCCATAGACGAGATAGCGGCAACTGGATACTCATTGATGTATTTGCATTTTGCTCTGTAGAACAACACAGATCAGATACAGGCAACTGCGTACTCATTGGTTCTATATCGGCTCTTTGCACCAATCTAGAAGGCAAGGACCATGATAAATATCTCCCAACAACTTCACAAAAGCGTTCTGTAAGATGGTTTAGAGCAGTTCTAATTGCACCATTCTCCCACGCACTATCCAGTTCTCCAAGTTTCAAACATCCAGAAAGATTAAGCTTTTCAAGAGACTCCAATCTACAAAAGGTGCTTGGAAGGCAAGCAAGATTTCTGCAGTTGCTCAGATTCAGCGAAGTAAGGCCACCAAGGCATCCAATTGACACAGGTAGTTTTTCAATGGCAGTCTCATCGAGATAAAGCTCTGATAAACGCCCCATATTTGCAGCGAACTCAGGAATCCTTTTAACTTTTGAGCAGTTAGAAAGAATTAAAGTTTGAAGAGATTCCATTTCAATCTTACTTGGCAGACTCTCAAGACTCTCGCAATCTTTAAGATTCAATACAATAAGCCTTTTGAGTTGTCCCAGGGATTCATGAAGTTTTACCAAAGTCTTACATCCTTCAAGATCTAAAGTCTCAAGATTTTGAATGCCACTGAGGTCTGGGGTCTGGACAATTTTTTGAGAATGGCATAGTTTGATGAACTTTAACTTGTCAAAATTCTGTTCAATACATATATAAAGCAATCAGCAAAATAGTAAGGCACAACATGAACAACAATCAATAGTCTATCAACCAACAGTCATACCTTTGCTCCTTTCCAGAGGTGTTCAATGTTGCTGTGGCACAAGTTAAGTTCAATAAGTTCGTCTGGTTCAAAATTTTGTGGGAGGGATCTTAAGGGGTACCCATTCCATTCAAGGAGTCTCAAGGAATTAGATAGAAAAGTGAGGCCTTTGGGAAGATCCACATTACGAATATGGAGAAGACTGAGTTGAGACAAATTTGAAAAGGCATCCGGTTTCCAATGAGCTACTTCTAACTCAGGCAAGTCCATTACCATGGCTTGGATTTTGTCTGTTCCCTAGTTATGAAAAACAAGAGTAACAAGTGATGTTCAAGACAAAGAATACTACTACTGATTACTTAAAGAAATTAAAGTTGTTCTATGCTAGCTTCTTTTTTCTTTTATTTTTTTGACATAATCACACCCTTACCTTATTTTTCTTCAGCACATTGTGGATATTTTCAGGAGACCATAATCTACTTCGTCTACCTGGCTCTTCAGGGGACTGTCGACGAACTATTTCCAAGCCCATTTCTTGTAGCAAATCATGCATTGACAGTTTTTTGTTAAAAATAGTAATGAGAGATTTTTCCTCAAGAACCCTTAAACCAATGCCAGGTTCTAGCTTGCAATAGCCTAGTATTTGTGTCACACGATCCCTGTCCTTCCCCTTGTACAAACAAGCAATATGTAGGAATATCTGTTTGTCTTTTTCCTCTAGTCCATCAAAACTAATCTGAAGCACATCCATAACTTGTCTATTTGGTGTATTGCTTAGCCTCTTTATTGTACTTACCCATTCAACGGGTCTTCTACCAAATAGAAAACAACCTAAAACCACAAGAGCCAACGGAAGCCCCTGAGCATACCCTATAATCTGGTGGCTCAAGTCCAAATAATCTTCTGGTGGGAAGCTTTTCTTGAAAGCCTTTAAACTCAATAGCTGAATAGCTTCACCACGAGCTAACCCAGTAGCCTTGTATGTAGCATCAACATCATGTCCCCTTAGCAAATGAATATCTGGTGTGGTTACAATAATTCTACTCCCCGGACCGAACCAGTCCCGACTTCCAGCCAATTTATCTAATTGATTGATGTGATCCACATCATCAATAACAACAAGCACCTTTAGTTTACATAACCGCCTTTCTATCATAGTAGCTCCTGCATATTCATCCTCAATGTCAACTTTTGTCCTCAGGATTCTGGAAAGTAGTTTTTCTTGTAGAGAAACAAGGCCATCCTTTTCAGATTTTTCTCTAACATTGTAAAGAATGCAGCTTCTGTCAAACCTGCGAGACAGTTCATCATAAATGGCTCGAGCAAGTGTTGTCTTACCTATGCCCCGCATGCCATGGATCCCTATAAAACGCACCCCACCAAGCTGTGGACGTATGTAATTGCTTGATAAATCATCAATGCGGGAATCCATTCCTATGAAGCCCTTGTCAACACTTGAAGAGGTAGAAATAAATTCTAGGTACATTAGTGTCTCCGTAACAATGAGCTCAATCAATTTTCCGTCATCCCTGAAAAGAAAAAAGAAAATAGATAAAACGCTGAGTAAGCAAGGAACATGTCAAAAGAAAAAAGAAAAAACATTTCCATTTACTCATTTAGCACAAATAAATGCAAATACCGATATCTCAACTCTACAAGAGTTGGCAGTTGAAATCTGATCATAAACTGACTACAAATAGGCACTCCATTCGTATTAATTCTATCGCTCCCTCAGAAAACGCAAATGGCCAAACTTAGATCCACCAATTTTAATCATAAGAGACGAGTTATATCTATACTATTATTAAGAGAAGAGATTTTGTTAGCAAAAATAAAAAAATTTGACAGAAATAACCTTAAAATATTTTGAGAATTAATTAAATCACAATAACTATTACGACAATTACAAATTATATTTTTATTAATAAAAATAAATAAAATAAATCCCACAACTCACTTTTCTCTTTCACTAACTTCTCTTTGCAATTGCATTTTCTTCCATTATCTTTTCTTTTTTATTTTCTCAAAAAAAAAAAAAAAAAATACTGTGCAAAGCATGTGTGGAGGAAGGCTAGTTTTATTTAAGATCTACGGATGGATTATCCCTGAAAAACATTATATGCAGTTGAGAATTCCAATTTTTTTCAACCAAAAAAAAAAAAAAAACATACGAAGGTATGAAGGAAGGGGACTAGTTGTTACTTCTGGCCACTCGAATGAATCCCAACAAGATTGGCCACCTTTGTCAAAGCATCTGTCCACTCCTTTCGTTTGTCATAAACTTCTTCATGTTCCTTTACCGTACGGAGCTGAAAACTTCCCCTTTGCTTGCGCACATCAGAAGGATCCACTTTGTAGAAGATCGGGATGACGCGTCCCCTTGTTTCCATGGATCGAAGAATCTTGGAGAGTTCATCCAAGCACCAGGATGAAGAAGCGAAATTCTGTGAAAGAACGACAAGGGCAATTCTTGAGTCCTGAATTGCAGTAAAAAGCGATGGGCCAATGGTTGATCCTCTCTCCAGGCTTTCGTCGTCTAGAAAGGTTATAATTCCTTTCGCAGTTAGTGCACGATACAGATGGCAGATGAAAGTCTCGCGGGTATCTTCCCCTCTGAAGCTTAGAAAAACATCGTATTTCCATCGTCGACGAGGAGACCAAGTTGACGCCATATATTGTTTGAATGCTATTTATTTAAGACTGAAACTCTCCCTCAGCCTCCTATAGTCTTGTAGATCTAGCCAACCGGACAAAAGTGTTGGTTGACTGCAACGGCAAAGCGATTGCACTATGGGACTATTTTTTTCCGGTTTTGGGGCCCCAACAGTCGATTATTAAATGCAAGCATCCTATTCCAAATCTGTCACTAGCTTAATATTCTGACAGCTGTCCATAGCGTAACAGTTTCCTCACCCCGTTAAACTATCTTAGGGAAATAACAAAAATTAAACTAAAAATAAACTCCACCTCTTCTTCTTCTTCTTCCTCTTCTTTTCCGCCCAGTGCCAGAAGTGATGCCAGAGTCGTCATGGAGAAGATCTACGCCCACCACCGCTCGTCGTCTTCATCAGCTTCCAGCTTGGGACATAGATGCAAGTCTTGATATTAATTGTTCAACTGCTGACAAGAAATCAGAAACGCAGTTTTCCTCTTTCGAGACACATGAACCGATTGAGGAATCAATTAACATAATAACTAAACCCATGCGGTTATCTTTCTTAGGACAATTTGCTTTCTTCACTAGCTATTCACTTTAGAATGCCATTTTAGGAGACTTCTCTTATAATGCAAACATGGTGAGTTTTCTCCACTTTCCTAATTATCTCCCTTGTTGCTTCAAATCTATCCACTCCAGGCATCTGCATGTTAATTTCAACACCAAAGTCACACACTGACACATGTACACAAGACTAGGAAACAAGAATATACTAACACGTACGCTGGTTGAGGTGCATAATGTTTAATTCATTACCTGACAGTCCATTAGTACAAAATCATATTCATGTTTCCCTTGGTTGAGTAGATCTATGCGAATTACATCTAGAGCTTCTCCTCCATTTTTACAAAGCTTCACAGTTGCTCCCTCCGTTGAAAGAATTCTCATAGCCAAATAGCTCAGAAGCTCATCATCCTCGGCAACCAAATTTTTTTTCCCACTCATTTTAAATATACTAAAGCTCAGTTGCCCCATTCTCTGTTCATCATTGTTCATCACTGTACAAAAAGTGGAGTGACGGTTTTGCCCTTATTATTTTGCTGAATGATAGTGTTGCCTGAGAAGTTCGACTATAATTCTGGGTTCTTCTTCTTTTTGGAAGTATTTGTTTTCACTATCTCCATACCAACATAGGTTCTTGCAGACTGTCAAGGTGGTTTTCGGTTCAATTTTCAGTCTATGTTGGGTTTCTGTTTGATTACACTTAACAAAACCTGTTTTTGCTTTCCTATTTTGTTGAAACAGAAGAAGAAGAGGAGGAGGAAGAAGAAGAAGAAGAGGGAGACGGGAAGAAGTTGTCGCTCGATTCGAACAAATCATCCCAGGTATTCTACGATGGGTTCGAATTTGTTTGATTTATTTTTTTTTTGTCGGTCTCTCAGCTTTTCCATCATCATACATCACTGTTTGGTCTTTCCTGTTCAAGAACCAATCTACGTAGTTTTCAATTTACCTGGGTTTGGGTTTTGTAGGGGTATTGTTCTTGCTGCAGTTTGGGGTTTGAGTAATTGATTTGAGGACGTTGAAGGTGAGTTTTTGATTTTGGGTAATTTCAGAACAACTGAAAAGAGAGAAATTCGCATTATTACCTGAAAACAGAGTAATCTAAAAACAGGTTGAAGTTTGGATCTTGGTTGTAATCTGAAAACAGAGTTCTACCAAAAACAAGTAAAACAGGTTTGATCTCCAATGAAAGTCTTTCACTACTATTACAGTTCAATTGCTTTGGGAGTCATTTCTGTTGAGAAGGTGAGCCTCTGTCTATTTATATTCAAATATGTAATACAGTAATAGTGCCCTATGTACTATTACTGATACTCAAATACATCCAAAACTCTTTCCTTCTGAAATTTGAACCTTAAGTACAGAACTGCTATATTCATCCATTGTTATTCAATTTTCTTGCATTAGTAAAGACTTGGGGGGAGAGACTAAAAAAAAAGACATAAACGATTAGCATCAAAGTGATCAAAGGGAAAAAATATTGGACATACAATATGCGGGTTCTGACCACTAATAGGAATGAAGTTGTTTCCATTACTCGAAGACAAGCTTAATTATTTGAATGATGTACTTGAGTATCAGTAATAATACATAATATATATATATATATATTTTCTTTCTAGAAACTCCGAGGTGTTTAATGGATTGAGGATGGAGATTTAGATAAGCTAACTATACTTTCACTACTATTGTTCTTTCAATTGGATGATTTACTGTTGTTAGTTTTGAAATGATATTAATTTTTATGTTCTATATACTTTATTTGTTCTATAGTTTCAAATTTAGGTAATTGACTGCGACAGCTTCAAGGTATGAATCTAATCATGGGATGAATAATAGAATGCTGTAATTGCTTTGGTTTCTTGAGTTAGTGTGAAAATGTTCAAATGGATAAACCTAGGAAAGGATAGGTTGCTGTAATTGCTTCAGTTTTTTTTTTTTTTGGTGAAAAATGTAACAAAGTTTCAGTCTTTCAATTCCATTTATGATGTCAAAATGTTATAGTTTTCAATTTATGTACCAATTTGGGTTAGTTGATGCACTTATCTGGGTAGGTGAGAGTTTTTGTTATTTCTTTCTTTCGTTAATTGAAGCTCATCTGATTCAATTGTTCATGTGTGGAATTTGGTTTTGTAACTTCTCTGTTTATGATTGCAGAGATGGAGCTATCCCTGGTCTCACTTGAAAGAAACCTCCTTAAAGGTATACAATGCCAATTATATATCGAAGTATACATTTTCTAGATTCATGTGTAAGATAATTGGCTGATTTGAATAAAGTAATAGTAAATTAAGTTGGACAGAAATCAAGTATAGTGGGTCTGTGTCTAAAATTCTCAATTTGTTCTGACATTCTGAATTTGTTTATATTGGATAGATTTCCTATTCTTCATGCCAATTATATAGGTCTGTTTTCTTCTTTGGAAGGGAGGAAGAAGCCGTGAAGAAATCAACGCTGGTCTGCGCCGAAACATTGAAGGTATTACACTCTCAATTTGTTTATATGGTGTGAAACCAAGTATTGTGAGTATGATCATAGTGTTTATTTGATTTGTTTGTGCCACTGTGATAGCTAAATTACCATCATTCAGCTAACAGATACTTTTTATGTCCCGTTTCTCTTACACAGAACGAGGCAATCCAAGGATCTTTTCTAGAAGCATACTACACCACAATAAGGACTGGTATAATAATCTGAAGTTTACTTTATCTATTCGAAATGATATGGTACTTACTGTTTCATTCGGTTTCTAATATAAATAAAACTATATGATTTATTTCTCATGGCATACCATCAGCACTGGTATATCTTTTTACTATTATCATTCTGCCTCAAAGTAAAACTGTATAATTGTACCCAAAAAAAAACTGTATAAGATAAATGGAATAGTAGGAAATTGGCTTTTAAAAATCATGTTTAGTGTCATTTAACCCAAACAATTAAGAAAACATGTGCAGTTTCTGTTGTCAATCTTTCCTATAGTACATTATCCACTCCAAACAGTTTTAGGCATATGTCTGATAATCTGGTTTACTTAGGATTGAGGAAATTATTTGTTCAGTATCTTCCAAATTTATAAGTTGTTATAATTTTTTTTCGGCAAGCTTCTTTTAAATGTTTGCAATTGTTAAACTTTTTGTTTAATGGGAATGGGAATGTCGATATAATATGTTTCACTTATGACTACATGCATATAGCCCAAGTTTAGCTGATTAATAGACTTAGAAAAGAATATGCGTATGATTCTAGAATAAACCTTAACTAGCTAGGCATTCTTCATATGTGTCCTGACCTTTACGTAGTTTTGTCCCATGCCTGAGGTCAACAAGCAATCATCTAACTGTTTCTTCATTTTCTTTTTACATTTAGCTGCCTTCTTCCTTGCCTAGCAGTATTTGATTTCTCAACTTTCTCTCTATTTACTTTCCTTGCTGCTGCCTTCATGCACTTTGGCATCCGTTGCTGGTGAGCTTTGCATTTGTTGCTTTAAAGCGGTTTCCCTTAACATGATCTCTCCTTCGAAAGAGAAGAACAGAGTGAAACTAATCCATATTAATAGTCTGTGAACTCTATGTAGCATGATTCAGTGAAATGATCAATTTTGATTAAACATTAAAACTAATATAAATTAATAGTCTCTTTGAATCTGCACTACTGGTTACAAATTTAGACCGACTATTTTTGTATCCAGAATTAATTAAAGTTATGGTTCATCTACTGTTTAGCTCACTTGAAGAATCAACTTTTATCAATTTTGATGAGATGACTGTATTTTCTTTGTTTTAAAGTGACAGGCAAGCAGAAAAACATGGAACTACATCATCATCATCAGCACCATTGTCAGCTGCTAAACAGAAAAACAATTGAATTGAAATACTATGTTATATAGCTTTTGCTAGACTAATCAATTTCGTGCAGCTGCAACTACAACTCTAATCAGAGCCGTCACTTTTTTGAACCAACACTAGCATTTTACAAAGCTGCAACTGAAACAACCAATTGGAGTACTTTGTACAAACTGACTCCTTACATACACTCCAGCAACTCCTTTTGATAGATTAACCTATCTCTTATATCCTTTTTGTAAAGTTGCAACTAGAATAGCTAGCCTTTTTGTGCAGCTAGCATGTTTGCATCATCTCCTTTCAAATAGACTGCAGCGAAAATCTAAGATGTATGAAAACTGTTTTCACTATTTGAATGAAATGTGATGATTTTCCTTTTGTATGTTATTTTTCTAAATTACTCACGAGAACAAATTCCGCAGCAGCAAAGCGCGGGTGGTATTTCTAGTGTATCTCTATGCGGAAGTGGGTGGTCATGACCAACTGGTGAGCTTCTTGGCGTAGAGCCAACATTATCAGACTGATCATGACATTGGATTGGTGAAGATGAGATATCAGATTCATCATCAGTATGTAACTGATATCTTGATGAACTAGGAGCTCGAGAGACTACTTTTGATCCAACCTGAAATGTGACCCCTGCTGATCTATTTGGTAGTGCACCCCCATACTCTGGAAGAAATCTTACCACTTCGAAAAGATGAGTACCATGAAGTGCCCTTTTTATGATGACATCATCCGGATCAAGGCCACTCAAGTCCATTAATCTATGAGACTGCGGATTTCTAACCAAACGGTCCTGCACCAAGCATTTTGAAGCCCTCTTTTGAACTCGGTTATAATCTTACATAATTGCAGATATGGTCCAGCTGTCGTATCTATCGCTAGGAATATAAAGGCGGATGCACCACTAAAATTGGTAGTCGTCTTCTTAAACAGAGAGAGCATGTTGTTATACGTTTTATCCATAGCACTCATTAAAGGGTGCACCTCCTTTACTCCATTACTGGAGTTGCATGATGTAGATTTCCTCAAGCAGTCCTGCAGACCCAAATCAGACCTGAAGAGGAACTATGATGATGTTGAGAATGGTAACCCCTCATCTTCATGTGTTTTATTTCTTGAGAGAATGAGCTAGTTGTCCCCACTGTTCTACCACTAATACCTTTATCCCAAGGCTACCCTTCATGAACTGGTGTACTATTCTCCGTCGCTCTTCATTTTTAATCAGCAGTACAACAATGGATTCCTCTACCTTAGGACTACTAGGAGTGCTGCGGAATACATTCAACCAGGGGCTTCCAAGTGGTGTGAGCTTCAGACTAGGAACTATGGTCAACCCGGAGTTTGCATTTGGTGTGCGTATAGCTGCTATTAATCCCAATTGTTGATCTCTGTCATCGTTATTAGGGTCACCTCCCAATTCAAGGTCTTGTTGTAATTTTATATGATCCTCACACACAGTAATAGCTCTCAGGAGAACATTAAACCTGAAGCATGTCCCTTTTTCACCAATCTCCTTGTCCACACAGTTCCTATTTCTCCGTGCATCAAGCGTACCTAATGCAAGGCAAACACATTAATTCAAGGTATCTTCCATCATCGAGTAATTAAATAAACTTACCAAAGAATAAATTAGTATTGTCATTATGCATTACTTACTAGAGACTGAACAATACCAGGTCCTAAGCCAGTTCCTCCTTCTCCATGAGCTTTTTCTTTGACTTGAACATGGTTTTCAAACACTTCTTTTTGCTTCTTCTTGGGAATTCCCCTCCCTGTACCATCCACCTCAAAAACAAATTCCAAAAAATTTGGATCATTTTGAACCCCCTTCACTGCTTTGATGCCATCTAATTGTTCTTTGGTGATGTTCTTGTAGTTCAAAAAACAAAACAAATGCTTCAAGAAACTATAATTCAAATCAGAATTAGCAGCAGTGATTGAATTCATGAAACTAGGTTTCTGAACCCAAGCACGAACTGTTACATGTCCCTCTGAAGTAAATTTGACAGCATTCCCTAATAAGTTGCATAATATCTGTTTAAGCCTTCCCTTGTCACCTTTCACATGTGCAAACTTTAGAAGAGAGCAATCATGAGGATCCAACACCACATCTATCCCCTTCTTTAAACCCGATGGAAGAAGGAAATCAACTACCTCCTTAACAAGTCGCGATATGTCAAACTCTTCGTCTTCAAGTACCATCTTACCCACTTCAATTTTGCTTTTATCAAGAATAGAGTTCAACATACCTGTATAACAATTAAGTGCATAATTTAAATTTGAAAAAACCTCAACAACTGAAAATTTAGTTTATTAAGAAGATGAATCATTTAACTTCTCGTACCTAAGAGGTCTTTTGTACATGCGTCCATTTGTGTCAGATATTCCCTTATTTCAGAGCCCTGGGCAACTTCATCAAAGGATATTTTGATCAATTCAGTCATGCAAGCAAGAGCATTACGAACATCATGGCTTGCACTTGTAATTGCATCAGATTTGTTCATACTCTTTGTCTCAGCTTGTCGAGTTGCCTCATTCTGTCTTATGAGTTTGGTGCAAAGTTGAATCTCCCGTTTGGCAGCACCCAGCATTAGGAAAAAATAAATCAAGAGGAAGACAGCCATAATGACAATCATCACAATCAGGAGGACAATCGCCAGTCTGCAATCCTTGTGAACAAGGTTTATTAACTCAATCTCCAAAAAAGCTAGTACATAAACCTGGAACAATACTATATCATTAGTTATATGTAGCTGGCGGACCAAAAAGATAATCACTTGAAATATAAGATTTTTGAGGTTTAAACCTACATTATGCTCAACATGTTTGACGATACTGATCAATAAACCAGAAAATACCACTACCTTAGATCAGTTGGAATCAATACTTGTAAGTAAGCACATTCTTGTGAACTAAAGTGAAAACGATGAACAATAGAAAGAAGCAAGAGGAGAAGAATTACCAACAAGACAAAGAAAACACGCCGCATTTGCAGTGTCACTAAGGGGAGCTTTATTGGGTCTTCTAGAACCTAGACATTGTAGTTAAGTAAAAAGTAAGACCAATATCCTCCAAACCCAACTAAGATGATAAAAGAAAATAATGAGAATTAAATCTTAGAGAAAGAATATAAATCATTGATCAAGATTGTTGACATCAATGTAGTGCCTGCTAAAACTATACAAGAATTAGAACTGCTAGATTCAAAGGGCAAGGTAGAAAACATGATAACAAATGACATATCATTACTCAATTCCAACTCATTCATACTTTCTTAACACCACTCACATGCACACACATATTGATCTACCTAGAAATTTAAGGGTACCTACACCAAGGTCAGTCCCTTGTCCCGAAGCATGATCTGATGAGTAAGCTTTCACAATTAACCTTAATGGTTTCTGCTACTATATCTGTCAGTGCCACCTTCTGCTGCTTGCACCAAGTGATGGAATTTGAGATAAGTCACAGAGGGCCACCATTTGTACAGTCTCTTCCTTATTCTACTTGGGCATTCCAAATAACAAGCAATGCAATAGCTGGGCTTCAAATCTAAACATTCGATTAACTTGATTACGTTGAAACAAATCGGAAAGTTAAGAAATAATGGCCTTTGAGCACTAGTTTCTTGGATTATGATAAAATTTCAAGCAAGATGAGCTACTTTGGCTTTTATTGTGCACGTAACAGATAAATATTTGACATCAAAGAGAGCTACCAACCATTTTCTGGTAGTTTACTGCTCAAAATCTACTCTACAACAGTCTTTCTAGCCTCGTAAGGAGGAGCTCTAGGCTCATCACCATCTTCCTCATCATCATATTCAGTGATGTAGAATGATCGAATTCCCATGCTTTTTCTTAATTTCAGGCGCATGTAATATTTGGAGAAACAAAGGCCTTAGAGCTCACGCTATGAGTACCAGCCAGGGAAGTTCTGCATCCTCCACCTCCTCCAGAGGTGCAAATGCAGATGAGAGGCCTGCTAATCTTCACGTACTTATTCATGGCATCTTGGCAAGGTATATGCCTTTGTTACTGCTTACCAGTAATCATTGCAAGAACATATGCCATCTTTAAAGTGGTGGAAACGGTTTGAATCTCTCACAACAATAACCTTTTGAAGTAGATTTGATGCTAACTTCATGAAGTTATGGCAATCCACGCATACTCTGATATTCTTCATTATTTTTATACCAGTCCTACCGCAATGTAAACTGCTTTCATTCATAATGGCAAACACTAAAGCTAGCTTCTCACTATGATGGTACAATTGTTCCTCTTTGTGCTCCTCTTCCACATCATGCAAGGATGAGCTTGTATCTGGAACATAACCAATTTCCCTTAACTGTCCAATCAGTTCTTTTAGTTTTCTGCTTATAAGATTCCTTTCTGGATGGCGTCGGCCTCCAGAGGAGAACTCATGCACCTGATTTCTGATCTCAATCCAGCTTAATCCAGGTTCCTTTTTCACACGACACCCTTTCATTTCCTTCCTAATCAGGCCCGCTTCACCAAAGTTACCATCAGAGCTATATATATTTGACATTTGTACATAAACTAATGAACCCTCTGGAGCCAACTCCTTCAGTCTATCAGCTGCTAACTTGGCCAACTGTGTATTTCCATGCTTCCTACATGATCCAAGGAGTGCACTCCAAACAACAGAATCGGGCTCCATTGGCATTCTACTTACAAGCTTCTCAGCCTCACCAACTCGTCCAGCTCGACCAAGAATGTCAACCATGCAGGCATAATGATCACATAGAGGTACAATGCCATATCTCTCAAGCATGGAGTCAAAGATTCTGGTTCCTTCTTCTACCAGTCCAGCATGACTACAAGCACAGAGGAGAGAAACAAATGTAGCAGAATCAGGTTTAACGTCCATTTGTGAAAAAAGCTGCAGTGCCTCTGCAGCTTGTCCATACAAGGCATAAGCCTTGAGCATTGTGTTCCAAGAAACAACATCACGAAACTCAATTCCATCAAAAGCTTGCTTAGACAAGGAAATGGAGCCGCACCGAGCATATGCATGGATCAAGGCGTTTGCAAGGACTGTGTCACCCCCAAACCCGCCTCTGATAACTTGAGAATGAACTGCCGAGGTATGGTGCTCGGTTGCAAGGCTTGCGTAGGTTTTTAAAACAATGGAGAAGGTATACCTGTCTGGAGCTAAATTCTCCCGGCGTAATTGACGAAAAAGGGACAGTGCTTCTTCAGGGTCCCGCTGGGAAAATATTGTCATAATGCCCGTCCACGCAACAATATCTCGATGACAGCTTGCCTCAGAGAAGAGCCTGTAACAGTCAGCAACATCCCCTCCAAGATCTGAATAAGCTTTAACCAGTGCAGTGACCACTTCAATTCCTACTATAAACCCGGTTTTGATAACCAGACAATGCAGTTGATAACAAAACTTAGTGACCACTATATCATCAATGCCATTTACTCCATTCAAGGAAGAAAAAACGCTGAGAAGTGTGGCACGGTCAAACTCGAGCCCATCAAGGTGCATTTGGACAAAAAGATCAATAGCTTGAGCTCCAAGTCGACTACACTGAAACCCTGCAATCATGGAATTCCAGGATATAAGATTCCGGGATTCCATGCTTCTAAACACCTTCCATGCCTCGTCTCTACTAACATCAAAGACCCCTCCATGATCACACACCTTGCTGTACATGGTAATGAGAGCGTTCGCAGCGTAAACGCAAGCATCCAAAGACATTTTCAAAGCGAGGGCGTGTACTTGCCGGCCATATCCACCATCGCGATCAGCACACGCACTTAGCACGCTGGCAAATGCAAACTCATTTGGGAGGTAATGCGCCAACATGGAAGCAAATAAACGGAAACAATTGTGAGCTCGACTCCGCTGTGCGTACCCGGAAATGAGAGCGGTCCAGGTGACGAGGTTTCTTCTGGGCATTTCATCGAACAGCTGGTGGGCGTCGTCTAAGTAGCCAAACTTGGCGTACATGTTGATAAGGTGGTTGGAGACAAAGAGGTCGGGATGAGGAGTGATGGGGTTGTGGGCAAGCATGTAATGGTGCAGAGAGAGGCCTTGTTGGAGGGAGTAGTGGCGAGCGCATGCGTGGAAGAGAGTGGCGTAGGTTTGGTTGCAGTGAGTTTGAGCTGGTGGCGGTTGAAGAGTGTAGAAGAGTGAGAGCGCTTCGTTTAGTTGGCCGCGTGTGGCCAGGGCTCGCACTTCGCCGAGAAGGTTATTTGTTTGTAGGTTGAGGCTGGGAGGTGCGGGAAGGACACGAAGGTTGATTGAGCTAAAGGTTCTCCGAGATATGAGACACGAGCGAGCACATCGCCGTAGCATCACGCTATTGTTAGTTAGTGTGGCTGACTTTTAGAGCTTGAGGGAAGAGTCAGAAGACAGAGAGATACGGGCTGCTTGCATATGTAGTTACATAAAAGGCAAATAACATAAGATCAAGAATATCGTCGTCCAATATTTCAGCTACACCGGCTATTTAAAGTTTGATGGCTAAACAATAAAATTTGGATTCCAAGTCATGTAAGACAGACATCGGTTCAAACCACTGGCGAGAGATCACAATAGCTTAACATACTGGAACTTATCATTTCACTGGTACTGATCCTCATCTCAGCAGCATATGGATGTTCACTGAGTTGCCTGCTTCACTGCACTGGTTCGCTCGAGATAAAAGGCATTGTTTAACAATGACAACTTTTCAGCTTCTGATATGTCAAAATGATGATCTACGATTGCAAACAAAATTTGCTTGGAAGATGGAATCATCTTTTCATTCCAGTCAAATCTAAATCTTGCTCGTATATCAGACGGACTCCACACTTCTTCACCTCCATACCAGTGCCTAATGTTTTGAATGTAAACTCAATGTTATGACAGGTTTCTTGCCATGCTGTTCCAAAATAATCACCAGAGACAAAGGATAGCCAAAGGTGTTCCGACTCAATTTGGCCTAATTCTTGGCTGCAGGCAAAGGAAGGACACCAGCCAGCCACACCCAGATTCTCAGGCTTCACTTCGCATCGAAGACCATTTGCAGTGCTATGGGTTCCTAACTTCCATTTACCAAGCCGGTTAGCTGGAACTGGAAGATCTCGACGGATAACAAAACAAGCACAAAATGCATATCCCATCCACTTATTCTTGTCACATTGTCGAGGTAGCTCCATACTTATTGCTGGTTCCACACTTTGATCACTGAACAGCTCAGAGATTTCACTGCCAGGAATTATAGTTTCAAATCTATTTCCTGCAGAAGGAATTCCCTGTACAATAGAATGTTAAAACGGTGAAATGAAACATTTGAGTTGTGAGAACAAGGGAAACAGATAGAGAGACCACCTGAAGAAATCTCGATAGCATTTTCAATGCTATGTTGTTGCATCGTTGATTGACAACCAATTTGGAGCAATTAATCAAATTGAAACATGATGACAGCCCTTCCTGTGAAAGACCGCCCTCTGCCCCAAAACTGAAGTTTATGCTTGATGAAAGGTCTGGCAATTTTTGAAGAGTCTTACAACTTTCCAAATTCAAGTTTCGAAGCTTTGAAAGCTGTCTGATGCTTTTTGGAAGACTAACAAAGTTGTTTTTGCTTAGATTTAGTGAAACTAAAGGGAATAAGCAGCCAAAATCTTCCGGTATGCTTCCCTCCTGAAGATTACAGTCACTGAGATTTAGCTCAGTTAAAGAACGCAAGCCACCTGAATCACTTTTGTGCAACAGAAAACTGAGTGGATATCTTGTCATGTTGCCTGACATCCCTTTACATCCACAAAGAGATAACACTTCAAGACTTTCCAAACGGGAAATAGACGATGGTATATTGCTTATGGAACTACCCCCAGCCGCATCAAGCTCTTCCAAGCAGTCTATCTTTCCCAAGCTGTCTGGTAGTGTTTCAAGTTTTGAGCATCCACAAATATTGAGACGCTTGAGGGACTTTAAATTGCCAATGTCTCCTGGAAGTCTCTTGAGATTTTTGCAATCTCTCAAATTTAATAAAATGAGGCCAGTCAGAAGTCGAACTGATATAGGTATTTGCTCTATAGCAGTCCCATCCAAATAAAGTTCTAACAAGCCTTCCATAGATCCCACAAAATCTGGAATGTTCTTGACTTTTGAACAGCCTGAAAGAACAAGAATTCGAAGGCATTTCGTTTCAAGCTTACTTGGAAGACTTGCAAGACTTCTGCAATCTTTAAGATTCAAGCTAATAAGCCTCTCCAGGTGAGCAATGGATGGGTGGATGTCCACTAAACTTGTACAACCTTCAAGAATTAATCTTTCAAGCCCTGGAGCATGTGTAAAATCTGGGGTCCTGATTAACTTCCAGGAGTAGCTTAAATTGATAACTGTCAAATAGGGCAATTTCTGTTCGTTCAAAACATAGAAAAATGTACCAAACTATAGTATTAGTATTTGTCAAAAGAAAACAAATAGGCACAAAACCAAAGCCAAATTTACTATATTTTTTTTCAAACTATCACTTGACTATAAATGCTTTTTACTATTTTATCTAATTTTCGAGTAATACAGCTGTCTAGGCAGTTATCCTACAAGATTGAGCAAAACTAAGAAAGGGGGTCTAAGAGCTGAACGCCATTTCAATTTCACTGCTGACCGCTAACTAATCATTGTGAAGTTGTTGGTTATAGAAGCAGCAATGCTGCTACAGAACAGTTATCCAAAAAAAAAAAAAAGATAAAAAAAAATAATTAACCTTTATTCCACTCCAAAGTTGTTCAATGCTGCTGTAGCAGAGGTTAAGTTCACATAATCGCTTAGGATTGAAATTTTGTGGGAGACTTTCTATAGGATACCCACTCCATTCCAGAACTACTAATCCCCCAGGAAGATAACTGGGGCCTTCCTTCATATGCACATTACGGATTTGGAGAAACTCAAGTCTGGGCATCACAGAGAATGCCTCTGAGTGGCAGTGTATCTCTTCTGTTTTTGGAAAGTCTAAGGCTATCGCTCGCAGTGCACTTGAACCCTGTTAACCAAGAGTAACAGGAATAGTGATTACCAATGAAAACAAAGACTAATAGGATTAGTTAATTAGAGAAATACTTTTCATTACGTCAAAATGAAACGCACACAACAATTAAGTTGTTGCACAAGATAAGAGAAAAACAAGATACTGTAGGTCTTAATTCGATATACTAATTTCTGACCTTATTCTTCTCGAGTACATGGATGATTTCTTGCGGAACCCACAACCTGCTACGATTGCCAGGCTCTTCAAGACATTCTTGAATAACAATTGCTTTACCCAATTGTTGCAGCAGGTCATGCATCCATAATTTTCTTCCAACCACAGTTACTAGAGATCTATCCAGAAGAACTCTGATACCAAAGTTTGGAAAATAATCGACCCCTAGTATTCTTTCTACACAATCTACGTTCTCTCCTTTAAAGAAGCATGCAATGTCTAAAAAAATAACCTTTTCTAAGTCATCTAGTCCATCATAACTTACCTTAAGCACATTCATAATTTCTCTATCAGGTTTCTGTTTTAGTCTATCCAATGCACTTGACCACAGAGTTTTTTCCTTACCACGGAGAGATGCAGCCAATACTTGAAGAGCTAATGGAAGGCCAGCAGCATATTTTACAAACTCCTTAGAAAGCTTGAGAACATCTTCTCCAACCTGGTCCTTCTTGAAGGCTCTTGAACAAAACAGCTGAAGAGCCTCAACATCAGATAATGCATTGACCTTGTATATGTTCTCCACACTAAATGCTTTCAGCAAATGATCATCTCTTGATGTTATGATGATTCTACTCCCTGACCCGAACCAACTAGCAGCACCACATAATACTTCCAATTGTTCTAGTTCATCCACATCATCAACAACGATAAGAACCATTCTAGTATGTAGTCTTTCCCTGATCACGGTTCTTCCCCTAGTGATGTCACGTACATTTACATTACGTCTCAGCAAGTTTGAAAGAAGTTCCTCTTGTAAACCAATACTACCACCTGGCATACGACTTGATTCTCTGACATTCTCAAGAAAGACGTGACCTTCAAACTGAGAATAAATCCTTTCATAAATAGCTTTTGCAATAGTTGTCTTTCCGATACCCCCCATCCCCCAAATCCCTACGGTACGAACTCCAGGACGCCCCACTTCCAAGTACGACAGCATTTCGTTCAGGTGAGAATCCATCCCAACTAATCCCTCAGGTACACTTGGGATTCTAGGAAAGAATTCTATGAGAATAACTTCTGTCATTTCTTGAATAACTTTGGCTTCATGACTGCAAATAAGGTAAAGTAGCAAATTTGATTAACATGAGGGAACATTTTATGAAAGTAAGTCTAGGACGATCAAAGATTCATCTTTTTATTTATTTGACCGACTACCAGTTGATGGTGTAGTAGTAGCAGTTGGGTAGTGCAGTAACATTTTAGACAACTCTAAAACAAATATCACAAAACTGTATTCTAGAGATTGAACTCCGGGTGACTTCTTGAGAGTTTTTTGTTTTCCTGGAAAATAAGGAGATTTTAGATCTCTAGGAACATAAGAAAAACAAATCAAAACAAACGTTTACCAGATGAAATGCAGCTGAGAGAAAGAGAAGATCACCGATTTTGCACAAGCCATCCAGAGAGATTGGTTACTGAAGTAAGAGCACGTCTCCACCTGCGCACCTTCTCCGGTTCGTGTTTAAAGGCCTCTTCATGCTTCGAGAAGGCTTCCCCGAAATGATCCCCTGTTTGTTTTCGTACATCAGATGGATTCACATCAAGAAAGACTGGGAGTACTCCCAGTTTCATCATCACTTCCTTGCATTCAACGATCTTTGCAATCGCATCCAAACACCATGGATTGGTGTAGTTTCCTGAAAGAACCACAATTGCACATCTTGATTCTTCAATTGCTTTTCCCCTCTCGAGTTCTTCACCATCTCTAAATGTCAATATCCCCTTCCGGTTCAGAGCATAACAGAGATGATCTGTAAAATTTTGATCGGTGTCTTCTCCGCTGGAACTGAGAAAGACACCGTATTTAGGGATCGGAGGGAGAGGAGCAGAAGAAGAAGGAATATCTGCTTGGGTAGTCATTGAGGATGAGAATGACTTGTTTTTTAACTTTGGTCTGAAAACTGAGGGGGAGAGAAGCTAAATTAGTTAGGAGATAGCAGTTGCATTTACAGATTGTCTTTTCTGTGCGTACAAAAACAAAAACGATAACTGGTCCCACTTGTATCTGGCCAAGTGGTCACTCATTTGAGGGAGGAGGCAGCTAATTCGAATCGTACGGTCCTTCAAAAAGGAGCAGAAGCTGCAGACACTGAAAATTACCCCTTTGATTTGCGAAAAGAAACTAATTTGGAATGAGAATGAAAATGGAATCTCGCAAGTATGAGAGTTATTAACATATAAAGGTATTGGAATTGGTGGGGATCTCATCTCATTATCAAGAATCGAATCCTAAATATCAAACCAAGAGAGGGTATGAATTTAGGAATCATTCTCATACCGATTCCTTTCTTTTTTCATTCATATTGTCTTCGATTTATTATTTTTTTCATTCTAAGTAAATAAACGTGTCATGTATTTCCTATGAAAAAATAAAACTTTCATTTCCACTGTTTGGAAATGATGGAAAAGCAACGAGACAATATATGTTTGTTGTTGGGAATTTTATGATCTAAAATTTAAAATGTATTTTATTTATTTCATCATTTATTTCGAGGGTTATATCTATTTTTTATTTTATTTCTCTATTTATGATTTTAACGGTTTTATGTTTTAAATATATGATTATTGTTTGGCACGAAAATCAGTGCGGTACAAACTGTCTCTTTTGAATGTGCAAGCGTGCCAGCACCGTGGGGTGCAGTAGTCGGGGTGTCCCTTGACCTGACTTCTTGATCAAACGATGTGGAAGAGGAGAGCACTAACCTCGTCACAAGGTTCTTTTTTCTACCTTGCGAGAAAGGACTTCTTGCCTTACGGATAAGGGCTTTGGTTGTGATCTATTCGCATCGCCGAATCGATACTCAACGTTGTAGGTTGAGCAGAGCAATCACTGGGAAGTTTGGAGAAAGCACAGGGTTTGCTAAAGCGTGACTTTAGCTTCGATGGGGTTGCGAGGGCGTTACCCTTGCTTCGCTGGTAGTATCGGTGGCAGTAGCACTAACAGTCGGCTCTTGGAGAGACTATGACTGGAAGTACGGTCGCCGGGTTTCAACTAGGTTAAAGGTTTGCTCCGGGGAGGCTTGATAATCCGAGGGATTGATTGATTTGAGAGTTGTCCTTGATTTGTCCTTGAAACCTAGTATTTATACCTAGGGTTTCGACTGTTCCTTGCTATAGAATGATTATTGATTGAAGTTTCCTATTCAATCTCCGCTACCTAACTCCAATAAGGGCTCGTTTTCCTTATTGGTTTCAGAATGGGCAAAGCTGTAACCCAATTCTAAGTAGACTTATTTTTGGGCCGCATGTATCGGCCTGCTATGCTAAATCCACTAAAGGATTTTGCCAAATTACTTTTGGGCTCAAACAATTATTATTTGACTGTTATATGGTTAATGAGGCTATCGATGGTCATGGTAAGTGTGGCCTATATAAGGGTACATGCAATGGCGGATCCAGGATTGGAACCTTGGACGGGCTGGATTTCTTAAACAAAAAAAAAAATTATATATATATTATGGAGAATCTCGACGGTGCGAGAGAATTTTATAAATTAAAAAAAAAATGTACATCTAGTCAGGGGGGGACGTAGTGAGTCAACATTTGTTCTTTTAAACCATGAGTCAATGAATTTTGATCGCTTCGCTTTTGGCTCATGATTTGACATTTTACTCTAACACCTATAAATTAAGAAATTAACTCTGAATTAACTACTTTTCATAATAACTAATTTAACAAAAATAAAAAACCACAATATAAATTATATGAAAGAGCAAAGACAAAGACAAATAAACTATAACTAGCTGGCCCTGGAGGTTTATATATATGTGAATTGCGAAAGATGATGAGCTTAAATAGAAAGCTGGAAATTTCTCATTCTCATTCTATATAATTGGTCCCTACTTTCTTGTTTAGTAATCGATCAACTGATCAAGTATATATGTTTCTCTACTCTAACACTAGCTGGTTTATATTATTCTTTCCACCATTCAATCATGAATAAAACCACCTACCCAAAATCCCAAATCCACCTTAATTACTAATGCACAATGAACAGAACACACCAGCCCTACCTAAGAAATTGCAGAACTGCAGAACCCAGAAGTCGGAGAGAAATCAGAGCTGCATACCAGATTTCCAGAATTCCAGACCAAGAGACAACCTTCATTCTTCAATCCATGAAATCATCAATCCAATACAACCTACGAAATTGAATTTCACATCAATCCTTAACCCTAGAAATTGCCCCAAATTGGATTGATTCAATTAAACAAAATCTTACATTCAATTAAAGGAGGAGGACTGGAGGCGAGTCAGGCGACGAACTGGAGGAGGAGGACTGGAGGCGAGTCAGGCGACGAACTGGAGAAGGAATCGAAGCACTTTGGGGAGGAAGACTGAACTATTGATGTCTTGAACTCTTGATCTCTGAGACTTGAAGTGGAGAAGCCGACTAGCCGAGCTCTGCTAGAGTTTAGAGGAGGAGGACTGGAGGCGACGAACTGGAGATTGGAGAAGGAATCGAATACGAAGACACGAAGTGGAGAGGTCGACTGGAGTAGTGGAGTTTGGAGTGGGTTTAGGACGGGACCATACCTAATAAAAAAAAAAAAACTAAGTATATATCTATTTATTTTTTTTGACCCAAAATTTTCGGACGGGCTCCAGCCCGCCCAAGGCAGTATGTAGATCCGCCACTGGGTACATGTCTAGAGTTGGAAGGCATATGGTTGGAAGACGAATGGTTGGATTACATATCGATGTGGTCGAACGGACATGCGTGAGATTATTCGTGGGATCAATTGGGTTAGTGAGAATAAAAATATGTTGCTGAGGTAAGTGAGATAATTTTTGCTCATTTTGATGCTTTGGATTAAGGACCCTATTTCTTTTTCTTTCATATCTAAAATGATGATGCTATGGTGATAAGTATTAATTTTGTCTCACTATTAAAATTAGGGCTGCACGCGGATTGGATTGGATCGGTTTTTACTTCAAACCATCTCTATGCCAAAGTAAGTGGTTTATACATTTTAGACAACTGACCATCGAAAAAAATAAGCTTAATCCAATCCAATCCAATCCATTTAAAGATGGTTTGGTTCGGTCGGTAAAGCGGTTTTAACCTATATAGCATTAACGTTTTGTTTACGAAAAATTCATAGTAAAATACTAAAACTCAATCTCAATAATAAAAATTTAATAATCAAAATCCAAAACTAATATTCAAAAAACAAAATCTAAAATAGTGTGTCTTTTCAAAAAAAAAAAAATCCAAAATAGTGTTTCAAAATGATTCACTTATTTGGGTTTTAGGCCTTTGGATCTAGGATTCAATATGGTAATATATCATTTTGAGAATCAAATTATAATTGGAGATTTAGAACTTACTTATAAAAGACTACCCACAAATATATATATATATATATATATTATGTATGTAAATTTAAATTTTTTTCCTATTATATTTAATACATACTGGTCGGTTCGGATTTCGCGGTTTAAGTAAAAGAAAAACCAAACCAAGCCAATTCATAAATGGTTTGGTTCGGTATTGAACCAGCTTTCATATTTTAACGCTAAAAAACCTTAACCAAACCATATTTACCGGTCGGTTTCGACCGGTTTGGCCGGTTTGTACCGTGTTTTGCACACCCCTAATTAAAATCTAAGTGAGTTATTAGTTATAATATTTATTGATTTCCTGAGTTATTGCAGAGAAAGAATTTTTTATTTTTTTTTTTCGTAAAATGGAGGTAACAAACCCAAAAAAATAAAAGAAAAGAAGAGGCTACTTAGCCATTGTTAACAACTTCCCTAGGTCTAGCAACACCCAGGATATCATCAAGGACAGCTTCAACAATTAGAGCGGGAGGAGAAGTGAAAGTACAAATACCAGCAGAGTAATGAGTACTTTCTTTAGCAAGGATATCAGCAACCATATTACCTTCTCTATGGATATGCCTAATCTGGTAGGTATCAAATTAGTTCATTAACTGCTTGCAATTCATGAGGATAGCTGAACTAAACAAGCAGAGTCAGATTCAACCTCCAAATGATTAACATGCAGAAAAGAGGCAATTTGAAGGCCATGATAGAGCCCCCAAGTCTCAGCTTAAATGACTGAACCAGCACCAATGTTCACCATAAATCCACTTATCCATTCACCAATAGCATCTCTGATCACTCCTCTTGAACCAATCATACCATTAGAAGACCTGGAACCATCCACATTTAGCTTAAAGAAACCTAAGCTAGGTTTACACCATGAGATCATCTCTATCTGTTTAGTTTTCTGAGTTGCAGTTTTACAAGTTGCATTTTTCCAATCTGTAGCATAGCTCAGGACAACATCAGGGATATTGTAAGGGACATGAAAAGATGGCTCAAAGGTTCTTTTACACCTCCATTTCCATAAGAACCAACAACTGAATATGAAGAACACATTCCATTGAATATTACTAAAAAAGCACCTTTTTTTGCATCAAATATAATTTTTATATATATTACGAGATATACATATGCTTCTTTATGTTAGCTTGTGTGTACACAGACGCAACAAGTTATCTCATAAACAAAAATGCTCCAAGAGTATTTAACATCTATCTTGGTAGTAAGCTCTCTATCTATATCTCCCACTGATATGTCTTGAAAACATTTAATATCAAGGTAATGTGGGGGTATATTGTTGGTCATCATTTATATTTACTTCAGTGATATTTTTACAGTACTATGATGTTGTGGGGGTAACTGTTGTTGTTATTTGCTTATATGATCATTAAATAGTTTGTGTAGAAGTATAAATTATCTTATTCTCATATGGAGGAAAAACACTCCTATGAGAATTGTGGCTGATGTTTATTTGAGGCTTGTAGACAAATTAATATACAGGTTTTTGCGACCAAAGTGACAAGCAAGATATGACCAAAAGAAAATAAATAAATAAAGTATGACAAAAGTCGTATGTATGCGTCGTGGAGGAGCCTCCTATAGTCTCGAGGAGGAGACTATATATAAAATTCCTGAAGGGGGACGTACTATATTTGGCTTACCAAAAGAGAGGCCAAATTTGGCCTTCAAAATTTTGCTAGGCCAAAAAAATTTCTTCAGTTCAGTGGATAGTAGCCTATGGTGGGAGAATGTTTTAGGCTAAAATTTGGTATATAGCCTATGGTTTGAGATGCTCTGATGGAATGGTAATCTAATTCCTATTCCAGGCTCTATTTACTGTCAGACAAAATTTTAGCACTCCAATTTTACATATACTAAAGCCCCTAGAGAAACACTGTTCATAGCACTATTCATTGAAAATACGGTTTTACCCTCGGCTTTTGACTGAAATTACAATCTTGCCTCTTTTTTTTTACAATTCTGCCATATCCTTTCAAATTTTTTTTTAAAATTTTCTACAAATCATGGAAAATATTTATTTTTTGTTGTATCCCATTTGTTGTTGAAACTTGAAAAAAAAAAACCGCAGCATTGCGCTGGTCATTTTGCTAGTTTCAACACTATTTAATACTTGTCAAAATTGGATTGCAAGTTTGAAAGCAGAGTGCCAATATCATTCCTCAAACAATGTATTACCAAGTGCTATCATGTGCCTTAAAGTGTATTGTATTTGGATTTGTGCAGACTTTTTTTAAATGACAGACTTTTTGAAAAGTCCACAGACTCTTTAAAAAGTTGATAAATTGTTATTGAATTCTTAAAACCATTGATTTTAGCAACAAACTTTTATTGATTTATGAAAATCTATAAACTTTATTATGAATGACTTCTACAGATTTCCTAACATGTACAAAATATAAAAACAAAAAACCAAAAACAAAATCAATGCAATCCAAACCCAAAACAAGATAATAACTCATTGCATCTTCAATGCTCAAGTATCTTCTAATATAAATTGACCCAAATGAATGATTGTTACTCTGTCTAGCTAGTTTGTTCTCATTCCTAATCTCCCAACAACATAAAGATACAATATAGATCACTTGATGTTTATGGTTAATTATTCTCATCAATTTTGCTTTCTCTGATTAACATATATCATAACAATATTGGTCAATGTCTTGATCTATAATCAATCAATTGAAATTCAATTGTTCAACCTTTCTTTGAACCATAATATAAATTCAAATCGATGAAAATAATTAATAAGATAAAATTTAGTATGTCATAGCAACATTGTTCAAGATTTTAGGGGTAGACCACAATATTTGGGTTTTAGGGTTTCATAAATCATTTTTATTGCAATTGGGGTTCGAAGTATCGCAATTGAAAAAAAAAATCACATTCAACGACTACAATGAACATGTTGGATATCAAAAAACGTTGATATAAAAAAAGATTAGAGAAAAGACAAAAAATCAAGAAAGAGAGATGATAAAGACCAACCTCTTCGCTCGCAGAGAGAAGAAAGGAACCTTAAAATTAGTAGGAACTGTGGTAACATGTAATTGGGAAAGTTTTGTACCATGATCATTTAGTTAACTTTGAGCAACCATATATAACCTTTGATCTAGACTTTCATTTTAGAAAATATTTGCATGTGTCGAAAGCTTATACTTTAGGCTTAATATATGTATAGTGTCATACAATTTCACTTAAGAGTCAGTGGTTAATTTTAAGGTTAAAAAAAGAGGTATGCATTATGTACTTTTTGACCCAGTTGAATTTGTACTAAAAATGTAATTCTGGTTGGTTATTTGAAGATGGTATCCTCATAAAAGTTGTTGTAGACATCTTTAAAGATCAATTGAGAATTGAAATCTCATAAAATGAAAATTTCTAGATTAAAATATATAAAAAATTCGAAATTGAGGGTTTGCATCAGGAAATTCTACAATTCTCACTATGTTTATGTTTGTTCCATTTGATTCCAACAGTTTCCTTTATTCCAACTTGTTTAGGTCGACCACAAACCGAACATAGACGTTCTCAACTTTTCAACGAAACTTACGACACCATTTCAGACTTTATTTGAGATAGTTATGTCATTATGAAATTGGCTAGCCATAACTATTTTTTTCACAATAAATCTGCAAGAGGTTAGTTATTTAGCACTTCAAATGAAATCCAAATATCCTGAGATTTTAGTACTATTTTCTTAAGCCATAAACTCTATAGTGAAGTATGTTCTTAAGCCAGAATGATAGCTTTGTGTTTGAAATAAATTATGTGCTTATGCATAGGAAATGTGAATTGTACTTGGATATTTACTTATTATATAGGGACATGTATCTATGCAATAACTTGGAATCCAGGCAGGGGGATCTAGGGAACCTCTACACAACTGTATTGTATGCATATATGTTGCTTGACATGTTTGTTTTGGAATCAATAAATATTTGATGCAATTACATTGCGAAGTATATATTATCAATTGGTGTATCATCCAGTGAGTATGTATGAATGATAAGGCTGGCGATCATGATATATGTAACGTTATCAGTATAAGAAAGTTTGAAGTTTATTTTTTGCGTAATTGAGTCCATAACCTCAACAGGTACCAGATCCCAGATATGCTTATTATTAATGCGCATTTAGTATAGGATTGAAAGGGTAATTCAGGACTGGCGAAAGGGGCATGGACAAAATGACTAGCAAATGAGGGCTAAGGGAATTGATTTTGGGTGGGGGTTAATTCATATAGTTGAATATTTGGGGTCACTTTCATGATAATATACATGGTATGAACATGTAGGCTCAGTATATTCTACTATATGGATTATTGGGAATAGAACGTGCATTCATGCATAGTACTATATGATGATTGTTTGGTTATTTTTTGTTTGAAGAGGAATATATAGCTCCCTTCTGAGCCACATGTAGAGCTCACTCCTTAACAGTCTTGCAGGCTAGGTGATTAAACACAAGAACTATGAAGATTAGTGATCGAAAATAATTAGAGTTAGTTGGAGTTTTGAATATGTAAGATCATTATAAAGGAAATGAATACTCTTAGTGATCTTGAGTTGTACGTTCTTTTTTTTTTGGGTAAACGAGGGGAGGACTGAACACATCCTCCCTCTGAAATTGATTAAAGAAGCAAAATAGTACAAGTGGGATGGAGGACAAAACCAAAGCCAATCCCAACAAAGTTACACAAAAGAACAAACTTAGCATGGAACATTCTAGAATGTTCCAGACTAGAAACTAAAAACAAGAACAAACCAAGCATGCTGATACAGTATAGGTGACAAGGAACAATAGCAAAACAAATGGAAAAACAAACTGAACAAAACCAATTTGATCAAGAGAACCTATAGGATGGACGTGAGCAAAAGTCATGCTGGAATACTGGTAATAGAAACGAAGGGACAACATCCCACCAATTGAAATCATCTTGTGAGGCTCCAAAATTAGCAAGTCTATCTGCCACCGAGTTCCCTTCTCTGAAGATATGTGAAAAATGAATGCTCATATGTTGAGACTTATGTAAGCAGTTCCTCCACTTCGTATGCAAATGCCAAGGGATCCTATTTGGATCTCTGAAATATGTGAGCAATGTCAAAAAGTCCACCTCCACCCACAAATTCAGCCACCCTTTTGAACTTGCGATACTTATTGCTTCAATCACGGCAAGCACTTCCACATCCAACTCACACGGGACCGTTGCCTTATAAGCGAAAGCACCCAAAAAAGAGGCCTCAGCATCATGAAAAATGTCTCCATAACCTGCATGGAGCTGATCATGAAACGAACCATCTGTATTTACCTTAACCCAATGTGCCGGAGGAGGAACCCAGACCACCTGAACTATTCTTGGAGCAGAAGGACGCAGTTGCGACAGCCCAAGAACGTTGAAAATAGGCACTGTTTGTATATTGGAAGATGGGCCAAAAACTAAGCTTGCAGACTCCTTTATTGAAAGAATTACTCTTTGTTTAAACTTGAGAGAGTCAAAAACTCCACCCACATGCTTCAGGCCGTTCCTTTCATTATTCCATATACACCATAGAATATTGCAAACTGATATGTACCAAAGGACTTTGGAGGAAAAAGACAACGTGGGAATTAAGTGCTCAAGGAGAAGCTGACTTACCACTATGTCCTGTGTGAGCTGAATGCAAAAAAGAGGCATAACCTAGCTCCAAATTGCGGCAGTCGCAGCACAGCTCCAGAAAAGATGCTCGGTTGATTCCACGGCGGTTGAGCACAAGTAGCAGCGTGAGCAAAGGGACCTGCCACGTCTTTGTAAATTCTCTTATGCTAGAATTTTCCTTAGCATGACTTTCCAGGTTACCAAGCTCTTCCTAGGCTGAATTGCATGGTGCCATATTTTCTTACCCTATGAGGACTCGGGCCGCTGCTCAGAGAGAAACTGATAGGCTGCCTTTGCTGTAAGTCCCTGAGCTCTCCGGTGCCCAAACAGGCTTGTCACTACATTCTTCCGCAGGAAGTGGAACCCTCAAAATGGCCTCCATGATTTCAGGATGGGTCCTTTGGAAGCTCCAAGGAATTTTCCACTCCTTATTGTCAATGAACCCGCAAACCTTATCATTTAAGAATGGGTGAACGTGTTGATCATAATTCAAAGCCATCAAAAGCTCATCACCCAACCATTTGTCTTTCCAAAAACGCACCAGGTTACCATCACCAATGATCCACTGCAAGTTATTACGGAGTGTAGGCCATAGCTTCTTGAGACCTAACCAGATTGAGGACTTCTTATAAGACGTTACCCGTTGGAGCCCCTCCATAAGGAATCTGTCATGAATCAAATTGGTAGATGGTGACAATCTCTCCACAACCTCCCAGCAACGCTTTAGTAACAAAGATATGTTGAGTGTGAATAAATTCTTCAAACCCAGCCTGCCTTGTGATTTGGGTGAGCAGCATGTTTTCCACTCCACCAAAGCAGAACCATCTTTAAGAGGATCCCCATTTCAGAAGAAATTTCGTGTCCAACATTGCACTTTCAATAGAAGCTCCCTCGACCATTCATCAATTTGAAAACTATAAATCAACGTACTTTGAATAACATAGGCAATTAATTGGAGCCTACCTGCCTGTGAGAGTTGTTTACCCTTCCATGTACTCAACTTGCACCTGATCTTGTCTGCAATGGGAAGAAAGTACTCACTTCTGGCTCTTCCAATAAAAATTGGAACTCCTAGGTAAGTAAACGGGGCACTCCCCAGACTAATCCCCAAGATGCTTTTAATACGAATCTGTCGTCGTAATGCATACTTCCCCAGAAATAGGCTGGACTTCCTCTTGTTTACTGTTTGCCCCGAGTTTAAGGCATACTCTTCCATGAAGGCGACCAGATTTCGGAGGTGTCTTGGACGCCCTTGTAGAAAGACCATCATATCATTAGCAAACAACACATGAGAAGGAGGAATGACACCTAGAGGCGTAGATATACGCTTGATTTTGTTACGATCAACCAGAGAAGTAATGCCTCTACTTAGGACCTCCTCCGCTAGGTAGAAAAGTATTGGCGATAGAGGGTCGCCCTAACGGACTCCCCTAGAGCAATTGAAATAGCCGCATCCCTTACCATTCAAATTTACAGAAATAAAGGCTGAACTTAAAATGTTACGCACGTACCGGACAAAAGTAGAACTGAACCCAACGGCACTGAGAACTCTCAATAAAAAGTCCCAATCGAGAGTATCAAAAACTTTTCCGATGTCAAACTTAATTGCAACATTGCCGAATCTGCATTTACTGTTAAGAAGATTCACACACTCTGAGGTTTGGGAGATTGGGTCCACAATAGTGCGACCACTGATGAAAGCGCTTTGACTTGGGGAGATTATCCTTGAAGCAATACTTCCCAAACGATCTGCAAGAAGTTTTGTAATTATCTTAAATACTAAATTGGCCAAGGCAATAGGCCTGTAGTCCGATATACTCTCGCCTCCTCAAGCTTTGGTGTACGTATCCTTATACTGAAATGAGAAGCCAATTCCATTAAGAAAGTAATCAGTTTTATTTTCTATTCGTTTATTTTTATTTTTACTCACACCTCGTATTTCCAAAAAATGTTAAATAAATTCTTACCCCAATCTAGGGGCGTGACAAGCATGGATTAGAAAAAGTGACTTCTAAACTACCAAAAATGCATGACACTAGAGGTGAAAGGAACAAATATATTATTAATGCATTTTAAAACAAGAGTCATAGACATGAAAAATATAACTATCGGAATCGATAGATAATTAAATGGAACTTATTTGATAAGTGTGGTTTCCTCCTTAACATTACTTAAGGAAATTAACAATACATAGTACAAATTGAATACATGCTTAAAACAATACATCATACAAAGAGTAGCTAAAGAATGAGAACAAAGATCAACAATGTGTCTCTGTTTCTCGTCTCTCTCTCTTATTCTCTTCAAGAAAGCTCTGTATATAGTACAACCTTGATCTTCATTGCAACTTGTTCTCCAAAATTGGCTAAATTGTCAAGTCTGATGGCAAATGTCTCTAATCATAAATGCTTCCATATATAGCTTTTCTCTTTATCAATTGCTTTATTGACTACATATTTTACTCCTCTCATTTTTAATGTGCAAGAGAAACAAGTTACCTACAATGCTTCAAGGATTGAAAAGTTAATTCCTAATTTCATGCCAGCTTTTCTCATGTATACGAAGAATTTCTCTTCCATTTGTATCAATTGCACGCACGTACCTACATGAATCAAACAAACATAAAGTGAAGTCAACAATTGATGGCAGACGAGACAATTAATGTAACGAGAAAACATTCCATCAATTCAAAACGTGCATGTAAGCTACACATGCTATTGGAACAATGCGAAGATGTGTTGCACTTATTCATTTAATTAAAATGGAAAACTACTAATGCTAAAACGAGAACTCAATTTAGTATATGAAAATAGATAAATTGCTCCCGTATTTTCAACAATTCTTTATTTAAGAGAAACACTTATAAGAACACAATAAGGAACTAAATAACTCAAACTAATTAAACTAAGTTACTAATAAATACAAATTACGGATATAGTAGCCAATCTGCAAGTAATATGAGAAAAACTCATATGAATCATTATCTTCATCGTACTTCCACAGGGGAAAATGTTGTTGCGGCATCTGGCTGTGAAAATGTTGGAATCATCTTAGAATTTGTTCCTAACCTCTTTCCATATTATGTGTATCCTCGTAAAGAGAAATGTTGCTGCTGGAGTGGGCGTATCTTCATATTCATGTGTCACCTCCTGCATATCATCCATATCCCCATAAAGAGGTGTTTCAGCTGGAATGGGTCACTAGTCTCTTGTATTCTTCCACATCTTGCTCATACACCAAGCGAACACCACACTTTTTTACCATGCTAGGCCCTGAATTTCTGAATGAAAACACTAGTTGATTGCAACTGTTTTGCCACTCTGTACCAAAGCTTATATCACGAGACACATAGAATAGCCAAAGATGATCTGAAACAGGCTGGACATCAGTTGATAATAGAGGCGCAGGGTACTCTTCTTTTCCATTTACTTCTAAAACACAGAAGAGCTCCCATCCACTGCCGAAAACTTCAAAAACAGCACATAAAGCATATCCCATCCACTTACTATCATTCCAATCTGGAGTTAGGTCTACACTTACTGAAGAACCCACTCTTTGATGACTGAACAACCGAGGAATTTGACTTCCAGGAATTACAATTTCAAATCTATCACCTGGCACCGTTAGGTATCTTTGGAGCATAGTAAATGTGATAACATCGTTGCTTTGTATGACCATTCCAAAGCAGTTGATGAAATTGAAACATGAGCAATTCAACCCGGCCAAATTCAATGGGTATTGCATCTCGTTCAATGAACTGCAACCATCGGCTGTTAGTTCTAAATTTTGATCTGATGAGAGAACTGGAAGTTGTTGAAGCTTGCTGCAACGACTCAAGTACAAATTCTCAAGCTTAGGAAGCTGGCTAATGCTTCCAGGAAGGCTAATGAAATTGTTTCCGCTTAAGTTCAGCGATAACAAAGAGGACAAACAGCCAATATCACTGGGGAGTGCTCCATCCCAGAGATTTCTGTTACTCAAATCTAATTCCCTCAAAGAACTCAGCCCTGATAGAGGAGGCAAGATTGAACTCTTCATTGGAAATAATCGATAATAGAGGGGCATTGGAAATAATCGATAATAGAGGGACATATACCATGGTTGCTGTGATGACAATTTCTTTCCACAAAAAAGTAATGATTTTAGATTTTTTGGAAGGACAATGGACAATGACCATTCTCTTATAGCAGTTCTGCTTACATCAATCTTCTCCAAAAGCTCTAATTTGCCAAGGCTCTGTGGAAATTCAGCTAGCTTTGAGCATCCAGAAACATCCAGACTTTTAAGGACCTTCAAACTGCCAATGGTACTCGGAAGACTCTTTAGATTGATGCAATCTCTTAAATTCAGTGATGAAAGGCTACTCAGATGTTCTATTGATGAAGGTATACTTTCAATAGCAGTCCCATCTAAAGAAAGTTCCAATACTAGATCCATACAACCATCGAATTCAGGAATCTTTCTAACCTTTGAGCAACCAGAAAGAATAAGAATCTCAAGTATTGCAATTTCAAACTTATCTGGAAGGCTCACAAGACTCTTGCAGTCTTTAAGATTCAAGAACTTGAGCTTTTTCAGAACTCCTATGGATGGGTGAAGCTCCTCTAGACTCTCGCATCCCTCAAGATCTAATCTTTCAAGATTTTGGATCTTTATGAAATCTGGGGTTCTTGTCAAATCTTTTGAATGACTAAGGTTCATCACTCTCAACATTTCAAAATTCTGTGGAAGTTACAGCAAATGTAGAATGATTAGATTCAGGCATTCAGCAAAACCATTCTAATCTAACAAAATGTTGTACTAGTAAACCTTGTACCTTTATTCCATTCCAAAGCTGTTTAATGCTGCTATGACACACGCTAAGTTCCACAAGCTCATCCGGTTCGAAATCTGGGGGGAGATTTGTTAAAGAATAACCCCTCCATTCGAAAAATCGCAATGATTTAGGAACACATCTCAGGTCTTTGGAAGGGTGCACATTATGCAGTTTGAGCAATTTAAGATTAAGCATGTTAGAAAATGCTTCAGGGTGGCAAACTTCCCATTTTGATTCAGGCAACTCTTGGACAATGCCTGAAATTGCTGCTGTTCCCTAATAACCAAGGATAAAGAACAAGTCAGTTGCACAATATTATAAACCATACCTGACTGACACATTATAAGGGCAAGAAGATTAGTATAAATAAAAAGTTTATTTGATGCTTTTTGATTGCTAAATCCAACTATACTTACCGTATTGTTCCTCAAAACATGGATGATGTCCTTGTAAAGCCACAATCTGCTACGTCCACCGGGGTCTTGAGATTGTTGACGAACAATAGATTGACCCATTTTTTGTAATAAATCATGCATACAAACCATGTTATCTGAAATTGATATAAGAGACCTTTTGATAAGGATATCTATGTCAATTCCTAGATCAAAACAATTGGCAAGTATTTGAAGTACCCTATCTTTATACATTCCTCTAAAGAAACATGCAATATCAAGGAAAATACTTTTCTGCTGCTGATTTAATCCCTCATAACTTATTTTAAGTATGTCCATAATTTCACCATTGAAACTTCCATTCAGTTTCCTCAATTCCCCATGCCATGACTCTTGATCACTTCCATGCAAAAGTGATCCCAAGACTTTCAGAGCTAAAGGAAGACCATTGGCATAATTGACAAAACGTTTAGACAGAGGCATATATTCACCATGCGGAAAATCTCTTCCAAAAGCTTCCCAGCTAAAAAGTCGAAGAGCGTCATCATCATTTAAGCCCTGCATCTTATATATCCTTTCTATACCACATGCAATTAGCAAGCGTTCATCTCTAGTGGTAATGATGATTCTACTCCCAGGATGAAACCACTTTGGATCGCCACATAACTTTCTTAACTGATTTATATGGTCCACATCATCGAGAATGAGAAGAACCTTTGTCCGAAGTAAGAAATGTCTCAATCTCTCTTCTTCATGCATGTTCCAGTCTCTTATATCTCTATTCATGAGGTTCATGCAAAGTTTTCTTTTTAGATTGGCTAGATTATCAACTCTAACTCTCTCAAGAAAGCTACTAGCTTCAAATTCAGTACAGATCCTCCCATAGGCTCTTTCAGCAAGGGTTGTCTTGCCTATCCCCCCCAACCCGCATATCCCTATAAGGCAAACATTGTTTGACCCTGTATCCAAAAGGGAATCAAGTTGATCTAATCTTGAATCAATTCCAACTAGCTTTTCTGCAGGCTCCAACAATACAGGACGTACTTTGTCTCGTACCTCTTCAACAATTTCTTTGATGAGCTCCGGCTCAGATCTACAAGAAGAAAACAAAATAACTCCAAGGCATGAACTAACATGAGTCATAAACAGAGAAACGGATAAAACAACTACACATGCCCATCTGTTTTTTCCTTTTTCTTTTTTGCCACTTGCAGTCAAGTGGTCTCTGTTTCTCTTTAATAAGAATCGCAAACCACCCTATGTTTCTTGCTTTAAATTCTCCTCATTGAGAACTATAATTCTAGTCTTTCATGTAGCAAGTTCTAGGTAAATAAAATTGGATTATTTGTAACTCAAGACAATCAATGAAATTATAGAAGTCACTTCTGTCCTAGGTAAAGGTACGTACAAAGTTCTGATAAATTGCGACCTTAGAGGTAAGAAATACAGGCCAAGTGCTCATTTATGAAGACTTATGAACTGAGGGAAAGAAAGAAGAAATGCTAACCTATCCTTTGAAGTCCACCCTTTGATCTCCGTCACTTTCCTTAAAGCAGCTCTCCATTGTACCACCTTCTCATTGTCATCCAGAAATCTTTCTTCAAGTTCAGCGAATGCTTGTTTAAAAGTTCCCAATTGTTTTCCAACATCTGAGGGCTCCACAGAATAGAAAATTGGTAGAACTGCTCCCCTTGCTTCCATGGATTCTAGAATCTTTGAAAGCTCTCTCAGGCACCACGTCGAAGAAGCATAATTCTGAGAAATCACAAGGATGGCAAGCCTTGATTGTTCAATTGCTGAGAAGAGGTCAGAAATCGGTTTCCCTATTTGAAGCTCTTCTTCATCCAAGAAAACTTTTGAGATTCCTTGATCAAGCAATTTTTCATGTAAATGGGCAGTAAAGCCCAGGCGCGTTTCACCCCTGAAACTCAAAAACACATCATATCTCCATTCAGGATCTGAAGCAACAGATGAACTCTCCCCGTGGTTACTTGATGCCATTAGAGACCAGTTTTCTCTTCTACAACCTTACAGGCGATGGTGTCAAGGAATCTAAATCATATAATTAATTTCCGAAGCAATTTCCTGAGCATAGTCCAATCAATTCAAATAAGCAATTTGCCAAGTATTTTAAACAGAAAAAAGAAGAAGAAGCGTAACTATAGATTTCTGATTGCTCATGATCTTGTTTGATCGATCTAATCTGTGAAACTCTATATACTATACATACTGTGCAGAAGTATCAAAAATATACCTGTTACACTTTAGCTTTGGCTCTTGCGCTCTAGTCCCTTACTGAATTGTAGGGAATTCTTCTCGCAGCCCCAATTCAAATTTCAAACTCTATTTCCCTTCCGCTTTCCCAAAATTTTCAAATCCAAGTCGAACTAGCGAAAGAAGGTCATCAGCAACAATAAGGTGACTCGTGACTTAGAAGAACAGACAAAATGAAAAAGAAAGGGAAGATACGGAACCATTTCATGCGCAATTTAAAGAAATCATGAGATAAAGAAACTAATAATTCGTTGAAGGCGAACCTGAACGAACCCGGGTATACGTTAAGCGTACTGAGAGGAGTGTATTGACTTGATGGTCGTCCCTTCCTGTAAGCGCTAATCAGTTAATTGATCCACGCGGGCCAACTATCGTTCCATTGGGACCGACCAAAAAGTAAAAGAAGAAGACCTGGGCCATTCGTGATTGACCTTCTGGCCCATATATCAGTAAACACCAATTTAAATTCTTTTCTTTTATCAATTTTAAATCCAATAAATAAGCCGCTTGTTACTGTTGTAGAGAAACTGAATTTGAGAGGAATTTGTTGTGTATTCTCATTGATAATAGGGGTCTCTTTATATAGAGGATTACAATGCATAGAATCTCAATCATACAAGGAAAGTAATTCTACATTGATTAGGATTCTAGATCCTTCTAATTAAATCCTATTACCACTAGGTCAAGTAACCTAGAGTTTGGGCTAAATACAAATTAGGTTTTCCTTCAACACTCCCCCTTGTGTTGCCCAAACGCGGTGCTTCTCTCGTTGCCTCGTTAAAAACCTTGCCGAGTAACAAAAACCCAGTGGGACAAAAATAACCTCGGTCGAAGGGGAAAAAGAGCACAACACACCATTCACGATTCGAGACGAACATGTAGACATCTCCCCCTGATGTCTGCACCTCTCCCTGATGACTACGATCATGGGAGTTCAGATAATTTTCGCAAGCCAGTTCTTGCCACATGTTTCTCGAACGTGGTATTGGGCAATGACTTAGTAAACAAGTCTGCCACATTGTCCTCAGATCGAACCTAGTTCACTTTGATCTCGAGGAGTGTCTGTTGTTGCTGATTATGCTTGGTGTTGTCGCTTTTGATGTAGCCTTGCCTCATTTGTTCAAAACAAGTAGCATTATCCTAAATGTTCGTAGGCTCATCTGTGGTAGACTTCAAACCACAATTGTTCGAACATGCGTAATTATGGATCCAATCCATATACATTCACGAACCACTTCGTGAAGAGCAATGATCTCTGCATTGTTCGAAGATATAGCGACTACGGTCTGTTCTATAGACCTCCAAGATATCACGGTCTTTTCCCATGGTGAACACTTAACCGGATTGGGAATGACCATTGTGTGGGTCAGAGAGATACCCAACATCAGCAAAACCTTCCAAAACACATTTCGTTTTGGGATGGGGATAGAGAACGCAGGCCGGCGTTAGCGGCGTTTCTGATGTGTGATAGGTCCGAATCCATCATCTCTTCGTAGGGATAGAACAAGCCCATATCAATCGTACATCTCAAGTATCGAAAGATATCTTTTACACCAATCCAATGGCTTCGCGTTGGCGCAGAGCTATATCCTAGCTAACAAGTTCACAACATATGAGATGTCCGGTCTTGTGCATTGAGATAAGTACAATAATGCGCCTATTGTACTAAGTAAGGCACTTTTGCCTCTAGCACATCTTCGTCATCATCCTTTGACGAAGAGGATCCTTTTCAGGATCAAGACTACGGACGATCATGGGGGTGCTTGAAGGCTTGACCTTGTCAAAATGCCTAAGCATCTATCGACACGATGCTCAAGTTCCAAACTGAGACATAATCATGTTCTCCCAAAATCCTTCATCTCAAACTTAGATTTCAAGTGTTCAGCGGTTTTCCTTAACTCTTTAAGGGCTTCTAAAGAAGATCATGTCCAACATGAACCGCGATAGAATCTGAAAACTTGTTATAGAAACGCGTGGGCATATCCCTTCCCAATCAAGTAGTCACTTTAGTGAGCGTTTCAACCTCTTTGTAAACGCGCTCCATGGTCTAGAGCCACTTGACTTGGGTAAATGAAGTTCACCATGAATCTTCATGTATATTCCGTATCTAGATCCCTATAGAGATACATAGTGACCACATTTGTAGGCTGCATGTTCAGTTATTCAGAAACTACCAAACTGACAGGGTAGTGGAGTGCAATGACATCCATTACGAGAGAATATGTCTCATCGTAGTCGATTCCAGGGCGTTTTGTGAGAAGCCTTGCGCCATAAGGCGAGATTACCATCTCTTTTTCTCATCACGCTTTCTAACGAAGACCCATTAGTCAACAGGTTTTATGTTAGGAGGTGTTGGCATCTTTAGCTCGAAAACCTTCCTCTTTGTTAGAGAATCCATCTTAACCTGGATCGCATCTTTCCATTTAGGCCAAAAACTCTCTACGTTGGCATTCATTCATCAACGGAGCGTGGTTCGATATCATCGGACTCATCAAACTCATGCGCAACAAAATGCGTAACTACATCATCAACTATGATGGAGTTTCTATCCCACGTCTCATGTACACTAGTGTAAGTTTCATAGAGCTCTATATTCTCAGGAATAGGGTTTGACGTTGAGGCGTCCCCCAACGATAACCATAACCCGGAAGATACTCATGTGACGGATTTTGAGTCTTAATGATTAAAGGATTGGAATGTGCCAAAGTATCCTTCGAATCCACGGGCCTCCCACGCATCCTAGCTGGGGCCATGGCCTGTAACGCCAGAGTGCCACTCTCTTTGGCATTGGCGCCATGCCTACCTCCGTGTAGGGTGGCGCTTACGTCCTCTCGTAGGGACGTCCTTCCTTGCAGGCATGTTTGCAGCATAATTGTGTGATCTCGTCACTTTAACAGGGATCAAGATGAGACATAGTGGGGACAGACTACGACAATTCCTGTCGTTCCTGTTGAACATTCGTGTTCTTATCTCCCCCTAACGACGGGAAGACTGTCTCATCAAAGTGACATCCGCAAATCTAGCGGTAAGGAGATCGCCTAGCAAGGGCATTTAAGTGGCGGACGATTGTTGGAAGCGCAAATCCAACGTAGTTGCCCATTCGTCTGTAAGGACCCATCATAGAGCACTGTGGCGGCGCAATTGGCACATAAATGGCTCACTCAAATGTGCGTAAGTACAAAATACGTGTACCCAGTCACTAGCTGTAACGCATAGGTACATTGAGTGGCGGTAGGTCGTAGACGAATTAGCATGGCTGCATGCGATATCGCATCACCCCAAGCAGATGTAAGAAGATTAGTGCGCATTACCAATGTTCGGACTACCATCGTAGTCGTTTCCGCGAGACCAATTGGGTGTGTACATGGGAATGTGATGTCCAACATCAAACCCATTGCAATATCCATCGAAAGTCTTTCGATGTAAACTCTCTAGCATAGTCAAATCCAATTGACTGAATAGGATGATTTGGGGAGTGAGCCCATTGTCATATGATATGTGCTAGGAGTGTAGCGTAGGCAGCAGTTATATGTGGACAATGGCACAACACGTGACCAGCGTGTTTGCGTGTCAACCAACATCATAAAATATTTAAGCGTCCGCAAGTTGGTTGAATCAATCCACAAAATCCCTACGGATTCTTTGTAAGAACAGAATGAGTATTGTCATATCCTTTGCATAGGACGGTCTCAGTCCTAATTTCCCTAAGGAACGGGCTTAGTAAAACGAGCGAGAGGCTTTAGAAGCAACCAATGAAAATTTTGGTTAGGCCTGAGCGTCTGAAACGCTATTGTGAAGCAAGTTGGTGATTGCAGCATCACCTAGGGCGCCATCACCATGATGGACGCCATCCATGGAGTCATGGATAGGGACTACGCCATCCCTAGGCTGGTGGTGGACGGAGGCGATGCCCTAGGCAGCAGCGTCGGTCACAGTTAGTCTAAGAATCAACTTTTGATTCATGCTTCATTTTGCTCGAGAGAAAAAATGTCCGTGTGAAGTCTTTTGTAGACGGATCATCATATCATGACTAGGATGATCTATCCTGTCGTGACAAAGCCAATATGTGTCTAAATCCAAGAGATATTCTCTCAAAACTTTATTGGATTTAATAGCTCGAATAGTGACATAAAGTCCACTAGAGAGACACATAAACGTCTCTAAGATGCGTCTTTGTTCGCAATCATTAGAGGTAATGCAAAGGAACTCATTTCCGTTCTCTACATGCATTTTCGCATGGAATTCGTTGGCTATTCATAGGGTACTATTTGCCCTAAGAGAGTAGAGAGTTTCTGTGACAACTGTAATCAAGGTGCCATTTGGCAAGTGGAACTTGGGCTATTCCATGTCCTTGAATTAATATTGATGGCCCAGCCATCGTAGTCACAAAGTCATATGCTCATAATCAAAATTGAGTCATAATGAAAAGAACTCGAAATTTTATTCATAAGCCAACGGAGTACATCATTGTTTCTTTGATCAAAGAAAATCTAATCCAATAAAGGTAATATGGCAATCGCCTACATCTCTTGGAAAATAAAGACTTAAACAGAATTAGCGATCTATTGATCCCAGCCAGATTTGTAGTCTTCAACCCTTCACTCTAGATCATCTTCTTGATCTTCTTGTTCCACATAGTGAGCTTCTCTTGCTTCACAATATGCTTTGTAGGCGGTGACAATTTCTTCACGAGCTCTACAAATGTGTGCCCAATGCTCAGACACTCCACATCGAGAACATACATCTCTGTGCTCGAACTCCATTGATTGAGGCGCTTTGAAAGCGTCATTTAGATGGCTCTTAGTGTTGGTGGCGCCACCAACATGGCCAGAGGCATTGCCTCCCTCTCTCTTTCCACGTTTACCTCTTCGGTTCCGTGTTTGCCTATTTTGGCGGTTACCTTCCCAAGTAGAGCGATGATATGGATCATAATGTCCAGAAGTATACCTAAGATTAGGGTTTTGCTCTTGGCGCCCTCTCTTAGAGGTGCGACTATAATTGGATTCCGGAATATGCTCTGTTTCCACGGATCTCGAATTATAGTTCTTCACAAGGATATTGTCATGCTTTTCAGCGACATTCATAGCTCCAATGAGCTCATGAAACCTTGTGATCCGTCTTGCATTTACATCGATTCGATAGTTCTTAGCTACCATCAGTGCAGAGACGGGGAAGGTAGAGAGAGTCTTCTCAATCAACATCGCATCTGTGATCTCTTTACCACAGAATTCCATTAAGGATTTAATGCGAAGTGCTTCCGAGTTATAGTCAAGAACTGACTTGAAATCACAGAAGCGGAGGCTATGCCATCTCACTTCTAGGTCAGGAAGCAAGGAGTCACGGACGTTGCCAAATCTTTCTTCGAGTGAGACCCACAGCCTTCTGGGGTCTTCTTCATTGATATACTCGTACTGGAGCGAATCATCCATATGACGAGTCATTAGGATGATGGCTTTCGCCTTATTTGCCTCTAAGGCTGCTCTATTTGCTTTCAAAGCTTGAGCTTGCTCAACAGTTATCACGTCCTGGCTAGGCTCGAGGATCATATCCAAGATTCCATCGGCCTTGAGATGCTGGCGGATATCACGAACCCACCTGTGATATCTAGAGCTAGTTGTTCCCAACGGAGCAAAGTCCAATTTGTTCAGGTTACTCATCCTGAAAGAGAACAAGAAATTAGGGTTAGTTTCGGAGCGAAATAAGCTACCACGAAAAACTATTAAATTTCTGAGCGTAGTCGCTTCCAAGAAATTAGGAATTTTCTGAGCGTAGTCGCTTCCAAGAAAATCTGATTCCAAGAGGGGTTTTGGATTAGATCGAAATAACGATGTATGTGGTCGATCGTTTTCTTCTCAACAAACTCTAAGTTTGGAGAACTCTACAAGCTCCAAGCTTGGAGTGAGCGCGAACCCCCACAGTTCGGCTATTGGTCTCCCCTATGTAGAGAAAGGGGGGTAGAAGAAGGGATGTTGGAAGTCCCCGAGAAAAAAAGAAGAAGAAATTGAAAAACTTCAAAAAACGGGAACTTTTAGAAAAGCTTACCTTGAAAATTGGCGGGAAATTTTGACCGGAAAAAGTTACTGTAGACGGCCGGAAAAGTGATCGCCGGAGGTCGCCGGAATAGTGGCAGGAAACTGGTGGCCGGCAGAGGTGGCCGGAGCTAGGCCGGACTGTGCAGGGCTGTTGCGGAGGCTTGCAGGGGCTGTGCAGGGGCGCTCGGCAGGTATGGGCGAGGCTGTCGGCAGGTGTGCTGAAGGCTGTCGGCAGCTGTCGACAGGGGCAGGCACAGGGGTGCGCAAGGCTCGGCAGGTGTCTCGGCAGGTCTCGGCAGGATGCGTGCAGGGCTGTCGGCAGATGCTAGCAGGGCTGTCGACAGGGGCTCGGCAGCACTCGGCAGGGGCTTGCAGGGACCTCGGCAGGTGCCTGCAAGGGGCAGGGACCGGTCCGATATTTCCGACGGCCGGTTCAGGGGCTTTCCGGCCGGTTCCGGTGGTTCCGCCGCCGGTTCTGGGTTCCTTGAGATTAGGGCTTTGATATGTGGGGCGGTGGTTGCAGGATTTTGAGGGCTACGAAATTAGGGTTTCAGGGTTAGAGGCTCGTGCTGATAACGTGTTGTAGAGAAACTGAATTTGAGAGGAATTTGTTGTGTATTCTCATTGATAATAGGGGTCTCTTTATATAGAGGATTACAATGCATAGAATCTCAATCATACAAGGAAAGTAATTCTACATTAATTAGGATTCTAGATCCTTCTAATTAAATCCTATTACCACTAGGTCAAGTAACCTAGAGTTTGGGCTAAACACAAATTAGGTTTTCCTTCAACAGTTACCATTTTTTTTTTTTTTTTTTTTTTTTTACGAAAAGAGGTCAGCCCATTATATATATTCAGCAAGTAGTACAAAAACGAAATACCCCTATGGAGTCGACAGAAAGAATCGTTCCTTAGAGAACCCTAAAACCTATTTTGAAACAAGAATAAGACCCAGGAAACCCCTACTACACCCACTTTTTAGGAAATCCACGCATCATTATTTCAAACAAAAACCTAGAAACTCCGAAGCAGGTAAATTAATATGATCCTCAGAGCAACTGATTTTTGCGACCTAAGAAAAAATTAAGCAATACTCTGGGCCATAAAGACCCAATCCATCCAACCCCCTAGCAAAGAGATAGTCCAAGCCTTGTATAACCTCAAACCAAGCCCAATGATGAGGCCTTGCGTGCACATCCGACGGAAGTCTAGCACCACCCTCTCTTGTACCCACATCTGATCCTCGTTCCGAATCCGCTTCAAAAGCTCGAAAAAGGGTCTCATCGACATCCCATATCCGACGTAATTTCATTGTAGCCAAAAGGACCCAATCAACTCCACCAGACCCCCGTGGAGAGTCACCCTTCGACAACCAGTACGATTCCAATCTAACTCCATCATCGGCAACCAAGCCCTGAATAAAGTGATCAAGATCCAACCGCTTATCCCCAATCCCCAGCTTTCGACAACTCAGATACGGCGGCCCATCAAAGACATCACCATCGCAGCCTAACCGTACAAGCCAGTCAGCCCGCACAAAGCCACCAGCAAAAACCATCCTTGGGTTCACCGAACAATACCAGCGAACAAGAAGAGGAGAAGAAGCAGCATGCCAAAGCCAGCAGTATTATCCATGAAGATGGAGAAGGTGTAGGAGCTGCAGACGGCGGCTCTTAAAACCCTAGCAGAGCTAGAGCACAATTTTAAAAAATAAAATATATATCAAATACTCTAGAATTAAGTTGGTGACTTGTTACTTGTTAGGCAGGAGTGCAGGACTAATACATTAACTATATAGTTATTTTTAAAATTGTGCAATATTAATCATATAGTCACAATGATTTATAAAAGTTTGACAATTATGAATAATTTGAGATTAACACAATAAATATTATACTAACAATAACAAGAACACTTGAAGTACATCATATTACCAAACAATTATGGCAAAACAATCTTTCATGTCCAAATTGATCATTCTACAAATAAAAAACACAAGTTAGTTTTGAGTTTACCAAACACTTTGTCACTGCTTTTGCTACTAACAGCACTTATAAAAAGTCAGTTTACCAAACACTCAGCTACTTTACTTTTCAGCCACTTATTCTCATAAATAAGCAAAAGTCAGTTTTTCTTAAAAGCACAGTCATACCAACCACATCCTAAGAGTGCGCTTCCATCTCTAATAGTAGAAGTAATTTTTTAGTTACATTTAACTTGTGAAATATAACAATTTTGCTCCATTCATAATAGCTATCTGTAAGTAATATGATATGTTTTATTGAATCATAAATTGACATGTGGACAAAAAATTAAAGAGAAACATAACCTTTGCTTTGAATATTCATGGTTCACTAGCTAAATATAAATTGTCATTTTAGCAAAAATTAAATTTAACTTAGCTATAGATATTCTATTGGAGTTGAATTTTGCTTCAAAAATAGTTAGATATAGCTAAAAATCAAATTTAACTATTTTATTGGAGATGTCTTAAAAAGGCACAATTTTAAGAAAGCATCCGCCAATAAGTTTATAACGTGCTTTATGCTTTGTTTACCAAACAGTCAAACACTAATCGATATATCTATACTATTATTAAGAGAAGAGGTTTTGTTAGCCAAAACAGAAAAAATGTACCATAATGACCCTAGATTATTAAAAAACTTTAACACTCATAAAAGAGATAGGGGTAAAATAGTCAATTTATAAAATAAACAGAAAATAGAAAAAGGAAAAAAAAAATGTAAAAGTAGAAAGCAGATAAATACGTAAAAAAAAAACACAAACTTCCACAAAAAACTACCAACTTCTATAAAAAAACCCTACCTACTCTCTGTTTAAAAAAAAAATTTAATTTTCACACACACAGTAGGGTCCGTCTAGTATTGTTTAAAATAAGTGATTATACGTCCAAAACCACAAATACCAAATAGGCCCAACAGCAAAATCCTCCCCACAGGCCACGGGTGTAGTTAAGGGATGTAATCCCTTCTCTAATACAATTTTTTGTCACATGATTAATTGAGTGAGCGCTGGATAGTCCAAATTCCCCACAAACCAAGACCAAGGCATATACCATTCCATTTTATTTTCAACAATAATTTATGATGGTTTAATTAATAAATAAAGTAATTACGTTATATTCTGATGTTCATGACATTCTCACTAGTTTACGTTTAGCTTAGATGGTGTCTTTGACATGATATCAAGCACAGGAAGTGTAGGATTGGTTTCAGACCATATGTAAGCTCTTGTATCGGTGATAACTAGGTCGATCACGTTCGCCTCATATGCCACTGGCGTGGAGTTTTTTAGCAGTCGAAGAAGGCCTAAAGATGGCCAGCCGGTACGACCTTTTGCTATAATGGTTAAAGGCCAGTAATATTGCTTCACTGGCACTTGATTGTGCGAGCCTGGGTTTTTTAGCATGTTGAGGGTGTGTTTTCTTTCCTAACTGAGAAGAGTCGATACTTCAAATTCTTCTTTGATATTGAAGGAGGTAAATACTAAACTGGTAACCTCATTCCCAATGTTGACAGAAATATTGTTAAACCAACTTGATCTCAGCATCAATTAAAATCATGATTGGTTTTTAAGTTATAATAAAAGACTCTCCTCACAAGGGAACGTGCATTCTACCCAGGAGTGTTCTCTTATAATGTAATTTTATCTCCTCTGTTAGCGACAATCACTCTTCTCCATTGAATAGCCAATAATATGGCTATAATGTCCTGCATCCGTTTTGATATCTTGCATCAGTTTTGATATTGTTACTTAATGTAGTTAATACAGCATTGTTGTCTCATGTAGAACTGATGATACATACTCCTATATATTGTAAAGAATGTAATTGTACAAATCAAGGAGAATCTATTTCTACATGGTATCAGTAGTTTAGGGTGTCAAACTTACCTCCTGTGTCGTGTTCCTCTTTCCCTTCAGCCCCTACTTCCTCCTTTCTCATGGCTTCTTCCTCGTCTAATCCTCCTTCCCAAAATACTGCCCAGTTTACCAAACTCAATGACACAAACTACCTGGTATGGCTCCATCAGGTTAAACCTTACCTTCATGGTGCCAAACTTTGGGGCTATGTCGATGGTTCTATTCCTGAACCCTCTGCCATCACCACCACCGCTGCCACTGACGGCCGTCCTGCCACCTCTGTTCCCAATCTCGAGCACGAAAAATGGTTCACCACCAACCAACAAATTGTAAGCATCCTCACAACATCATTGACCGAAAACGTAGCTCGTCTTACCATTGGATTTGATACATCCAAGGGGATGTGGGACTGCCTAGCCCGCCACTTCTCCCAACGTTCCGTTGCCAGCGCCACCAGCCTTAAGCTCCAACTCTTTGATCTTCAAAAGGGCTCCCACTCCGTCGATGAGTATCTTCAACAAGCCAAATCCATTGCTAATTCTCTGGCCTCCATCAATCAACCGGTCTCTGATGCTGATCTGGTCATCGCCACCCTTCATGGGCTTGGTCCAGATTACCTCATGCTCCGTACCGCCCTTGCCCAATCCTCATCCCTACCTGATTTCTCCGACCTCTGTGCTCGCATCCATGCTTTTGAAGCTCAACAGACCCGTTCTTCTGATCCTACCTCAGGCACAACCCTCTTTCATCAAAACCCAGCATCAGAGCCACAGCCCCGTCCTCCCCAAACTTGCCGTGACGGTCGCCGACAACCGTTTGGTGGGAGCCATACCCAGCGTTACTGCCGTGGTGGTGCGCGGCCTCAAAACTAATTCCAGCACAACGCGTTCCATCAAAACGCGAACCCACCTTTCCCTTCAACTCCTTGGTCCGCCCGTCCTACATGGTCAAATGGGCTACTTGGTCCAGGCCCACAGTGGTGTTCCAATTGTCAAACAAATCAGCATGGTGTCACTCATTGCCCACATCGTTTTTCCGGCCCAACTACAGCTCCTCCATTTGCCGGTGCCCATTTTCTTGGTGAACCGAATTGGTATCCCGATATTGGTGCTACTCACCACATGATAGCCATGCCTCTCCAAAACTCTCAGCCTTATGGTGGCCCACACAACGTTTATATGGGTAACGGTGATACAATGCCGGTTTCCCATTCTGGTACCCTTCCTTTATCATTAGGCAGCTCTCGTTTCTTCTTAGAAAATGTCTTACGTATTCCTTCCATTCGTAAAAATCTATTGTCTGTCGCTCGTTTCACTCAAGATAATCTTGTTTATTTTCTTTTTGCTCCTAACTTTTATCAAATCCGTTGTTTATGAACTGGTTGTCTATTGTTTCAGGGCCCCTGTAAAGATGGCCTGTATCCGCTTCATTTGTCGTCTGTCCCCACCACTCCTCATGCTCTAGCCACCATTCACTCATCTCTCTGGCATAATCGTCTGGGTCACCCTTCGTATCCAGTTTTAGCTTCGTTAAAGACTGCTCTTGGATCTCAATCTACTTTTAATAATTTTTGTCGTGATTGTGCACTTAGCAAATCACATAAGTTACTCTTCCATTCCAATAATGTATCTGCTACAACTCTATTTCATATTATTCATAATGATGTTTGGATGTCCCCTACTTTATCTGTTAGTGGCTTTAAATACTATGTTCTTTTCACTGATGAATTTTCCCGTTACACTTGGATTGTGTCGCAAAAATGAGGTCCTTACACACTTCCAAAATTTGGTAGCCATGATTCGTAATCTCTTTAATGGATCCATAAAATTCCTCCAAAGTGACAATGACACTGAATATGTAAACCACGCCTTTTCTCATTTTTGTCACTCCTTGGGTATCCAACAACGGTTTTCATGTCCCCTTACCCCACAACAAAATGGCCTCGCTGAACGCAAACATCGCCACATTGCCACCATGATCCGCACTCTTCTTCTCACCTCTGTTGTGCCTCAAAACTTATGGGTTGAGGCCGCCTTGACCTCTGTCTATCTCATTAATCTTCTTCCTACCCCTGTTCTCAATTGGGATACTCATCATCATCATCTCTTCCATACTCCTCCCTCGTATTCTTCCCTTCGTGTCTTTGGGTGCTCTTGTTTTCCTCATTTAGGTCCATATGTTTCCAACAAACTCTCTAGTATAAGTGTTGAGTGTGTCTTCATTGGATATAGTCCTAATCATAAGGGCTATAGGTGCCTTGATCCCAAAACTAGTCGAGTCTATGTCTCCCGTCACATTTTATTTAACGAAAATCATTTTCCATTTAAAGAATTGCAGGTCCATACTAATGCTAATCCACTAGAATTCATCTCCTTGTCCAGTCTAATCTCTCCGCAGGCCCCCCCTGCCGAGCCCATCAACTCCCACTCTTAGTGCCTCAGACGCAGGCCCATCCGCCCCCACTCTTGGTGTCCCAGACGCAGGCCCATCAGCCCCCAGCCTTGGTGCATCAGACGCAAATGCGTCTGTCTTTCTTCAGTCAACCACACCAGCACAACAGCCACATCCGCTCTCTCCTTCCCAGGTGCCCTCCCCTACATTGTCGGTCGATCCGCCGTTGCCAACCACCGCCGGTGATTCCAGCGCCTCTCCACTCTCGTCGCCGACACACACCTGCATCCCTCCTCTACTCGTATACACGCGCCGTCCCCCAACGACTGCCCCTCAGATTCCCGTTGCTCAAGCCGCGCCTTCTGCAGCTCCTGCCTCCCCCACTCCTCAGATTGCCCCATCCCACGACGCCACTTCATCCCCTGGTGTCTCTTCTCAGCCGGTGGCCCCTCAACTGGTCACCGCTCCTCCTTCGGCCCCCGCCCCTCCCCTAATCCACCCCATGGTCACCCGCCTTCGGGAAGGAATTGTTCAGCCCCGCGACCGCACCGATGGTACTGTACGATATCCCATTCCTCGGGCTCTTCTCACCTTGGTTGATACAGTTGAACCTACTTACTACTCTCAAGCCTCTCAGAAACCAGAATGGCGTGCAGCTATGACCGAAGAAATCAATGCTTTGTTGAAGAACAACACATGGACTTTGGTGCCTTCCTCCCCACACAAAATACAGTAGGCTGCAAATGGGTGTTTCGGGTGAAGCAAAAGTCTGATGGTTCGGTTGAGCGTTACAAGGCTCGTCTCGTTGCCAAGGGTTTCCATCAACAACAATGTATTGATTATGATGAAACATTTAGCCCTATGATTAAACCTGCTACTATTCGTACTGTGATTACTCTTGCTGTGTCTCGGGGTTGGTCTCTTCGTCAATTAGATGTCAAGAATGCCTTTCTTCATGGCATTCTTAAGGAAGATGTGTATATGGTTCAACCACCTGGTTTTGTCGATGATTCTCGCCCTACTCATGTCTGCAAACTCAACAAAAAGCCCTTTATGGCTTGAAACAGGCACCCCGTGCCTGGTTTCATCGCATGAGTACATTTCTTTTATCTGTTGGGTTCATCTCTCGGCTTACTCTGATGCTGACTGGGCTGGTTGTCCTGATTCTCGTCGCTCCACATCTGGCTATCTTGTCTATCTTGGTTCCAACCTCATCTCTTGGTGTTCTAAAAAGCAGCCCACAATAGCACGGTCTAGTGCTGAGTCCGAGTATAGATCTCTTGCTCATGCTAGTGCCGAAACAACATGGTTAGGTTATTTATTGTATGAGCACGGTGCCCAAATTCAGTTTCCAATTTTGCTCCATTGTGATAATCTCAGCACCACCTATTTGGCTTCCAATCCTGTGTTCCATGCTCACACCAAACATATTGAGCTTGATTACCACTACGTTCGTGAAAAGGTTGCTCGTGGTAGTCACCGAGTTTGCTTCATTCCTTCCAAAAACTAGCCAGCTGACTTGCTCACAAAGCCGCTTCACAAATCTCGTCATATTCTTTTCTCTTCCAAACTTGTCCATCCAGGACCGCCAAGTTTGAGGGGGCTGTTAGCGACAATCACTCTTCTCCATTGAATAGCCAATAATATGGCTATAATGTCCTGCATCCGTTTTGATATCTTGCATCAGTTTTGATATTGTTATTAATGTAGTTAATACATCATTATTGTCTCATGTAGAACTGATGATACATACTCCTATATATTGTAAAGAATGTAATTGTACAAATCAAGGAGAATCTATTCCTACATCCTCACTGTAATTTTAACCCCTACCCCTTCATAGACATCAAAAATTCCTCTATTTCTCTCCATCCACAATACCCGAAAAACTTAATAGGTGTAAAGAGAAAAGTAAGTTCATAAGTCCAAATAAATTTGCATTCAGTTACGAGGAAAGTTCAAGTAACCATTATACATATGTACTGCCTCAAGTTTCACTATGTATATCACATGGGGATCTTGAACCTGCAGACAGAGCATGAAGAAAAGCTTTAGATAATTAGCCTAACATGATATGCTTACAACCAATTAAGAAAATTCTCCAACACCAGCAAGTTGGTGGTATCAATGCATTCATCTTTATCATCTCTAGAATTTGACCATGGTTGGAGGAACAATTTAAAAACAAACCCCTGTGAAATAATTTGTGGTGGAGTCCACTAAATAAGCTGGCAGAATAATAGCTATCTAATTAATATGACACAATATAGAAATTAGAGTGAACCAGGCTAACCTATCTGTGAAAAATGAGGCAAGAGAGCTCCAGATAGTAATTACTGCAGAAGTTCAATGAGAGGAGGGACCACTGACCATTCTGCACTGATTTCCAACCATGGGATCAAAAAGTCCTTAATTTGGTTTTTCAAAGTGGCCGGTATCGAATCCCTATATTTTTCCTGATCCTATAGTTCTTCAAGGATGCAGGTTTTGCTACCAGTACCACTGGTTTCCCCTTCAACTCGACTCTCAAAATCAATCAATATATCCTCATAGGGAGGAGACATCCTACTGCCTGATTGAGTTATTGTTTGGTTCAACTCTAGCACATCTTGCTCGTATATCAGATGTACCCCGCACTCCTTCACCCTCAGACCTGGCCCTCTTGTTTCAAATAAGAACTCAAGCTGACTGCAACAGTTATGCCACCAATCGGTACCAAAGTATTTATCACGGGACACATAGAATATCCAAAGGTGATCTGACTCAACCTGGAAAAATTGTTCGCTAAAGCGAAATGCAGGCTGTTTGCCGTATACTTCTAATTCTCTTCCATTGAGCTTCAGGCAACATAAAAGATGATGAGTAGCCTGAAAAGTCTTGAACTGATGGATATCAAGCTCATCAACCTGATGGTGCTCATGAAGTACAAAAACAGCACACAAAACAAATCCCAAAAACCTACTCTTATTCCAACCTGGAAGTAGGTCTACAGTTACTGAACTCCCAAAACTTCGAGGATCAGACCACTCAGGAATTCTACTTCCAGGAATTACAATTTGAAAAGTTTCCATCACACTAGAAACTTGCTGTCATGAAAAATAGGTATTTAATTAATTGATTTAATATGAGCAAAAACACACATGAGAGAGAGAGAGAGAGAGAGAGTACAACGAGAGAGAAGAGAGAGAGCTGGTACCTGATTAAGGAATATCCTCAGCATTTCAAATGCTATGTTGCTTCAGCCCTGATTGTCATTTAGTTTGAAGCAATTGATGAAATTGAAATATGATTTCTCCAATCTATTGAAATTGGATACATCAAACAGCATTTCCAGTTAAGAACAACCATCTGCCCTCACATCCAATTTACTATTTGATGGAAGTCCTGCCAACTCTTGAAGTGTCTTGCAATTCTCCAAATTAATGTTCTGAAGCTTAAAACAGGACCTGATGCTTGGAGGAAGCTTAACAAAATTATTTCCACTCAGATTTAGTGCCACTAAGGAGGGAAAACAGGCAAAGTTGGCAAATGCAGCGTCACCAAGATTGCAGTTACTTAAGTTTAGATCTGTTAAATTACATAGACGAGATAGTGGCAACCGGATACTCACAGATGTACATGCATTTTGCTCTGTAGAATAACACAGATCAGATGCAGGTAACTTCATACTCATTGGCTCTATATCGGCTCTTTGCACCAATCTAGAAGGCAAGGACCATGACAGATATTTCCCAACAACTTCACAACCACGTTTTATAAGATGATTTACAGCAGTTCTAATTGCACCATTCTCCCTTGCACTATCCTGTTCGCCAAGTTTCAAACATCCAGAAAGATTAAGCTTTTCAAGAGACTCCAATATACTAAAGGTGCTTGGAAGGCAAACAAGATTTTTACAGTTGCTCAGATTCAGCGAAGCAAGGCCACTCAGGCATCCAATTGACACAGGTAGTTTTTCAATGGCAGTCTAATTGAGATAAAGCTTTGATAAACGCTCCATATTTCCAGCGAACTCGGGAATCTTTTTAACTTTTGAGCAGTTAGAAAGAATTAAAGTTTCAAGAGATTCCATTTCAATCCTACTTGGGAGACCCTCGAGGTCGCAATCTTTAAGATTCGATCAATACAATAAGCCTTTTGAGTTGTCCGAAGGATTGATGAAGTTTTACCAAAGTCTTACATCCTTCAAGATCTAAAGACTCAAGATTTTGAACGCCTGTGAAGTCTGGGGTCTGGACAATTTTTTGAGAATGGCATAGTTTGATGAACTTTAACTTGTCAAAATTCTGTTCAACACATATATAAAGCAATCAGGAAAATAGCAAGGCACAATATAAACAGACTTTTCTAATACAAATTAATGAACAATTAATACTCTATCAACCAACAATCATACCTTTGCTCCTTTCCAGAGGTGTTGAATGTTGCTGTGGCACAAGTTAAGTTCAATAATGAAAAACAACAAAGACAGATTTGCTGGAGAGATGATTGCTCTATTGATCTGTAGCACATATATACAGTAATACAGCTTGATTCTAGGATACAAAACAAGACAGTTATTCTAGCTCTATTAATGTCTAATAATATAGAATCAATGTGATGATATAGAGTAAATGTGTTAAATGTTAACAGTTATACAAGATGCTAATTTTGCTCTTCTTTCCAACACTCCCCCTCAAGTTGGAGAGTGGATATCCTGCACACCCAACTTGCGAATCATAAGTTCGAAATCCTCCTTGCCAAGAGCTTTAGTTAGAACATCAGCCAGTTGATTTCCAGAACTCACAAATCGTGTCTCCACTGAACCATCTTGAATCTTATCCCTGATATAGTGACAATCCATTTCTATATGCCTTGTACGTTCATGAAACACTGGATTTGCTGCTATATGTAAAGCAGCCTTGTTGTCACAATAGAGCAATGCCGTTTCCTGGTGTAAAATCCCCAAGTCTTGAAGCAAATAACGTAGCCAAGTTAATTCACAACAAGCTCCTGTCATAGCAGGATACTCCGCTTCAGCTGAAGAAAGAGAGACTGTTTTCTGACGTTTTGACTTCCATGAAATTAAAGAAGGCCCTAGGAACACACAATACCCTGTAGTAGACCTTCTTGTAAGTGGACATCCTGCCCAATCTGAGTCACAAAAGGCTCGTAGCCGAATATCACTATTTGAGGAAAAGAACAAGCCTTGACCAGGAGCTGACTTGAGGTAGCGTACCACTCGCAAAGCTGTTTCCCAATGAGCTTTTCGAGGCTGATGCATAAACCTGCTTAATATATGAACATGATATGTAATATCCGGCCTTGACACTGTGAGATAAATCAATCTTCCAACCAAACACCTATACTTCTCTGGATCTTTGAGTAACTCAGTCTTATCTGACAACTTTAATCCACGTTCCATGGGTGTGTCAACAGGAGCAGCACCCAATAACCCTGCATCTTTTATAATTTCTAACGCATACTTGCGCTGACAAATAAATATCCCTTTCTTAGATGCTGACACTTCAATGCCAAGAAAATACTTTAAATTGCCAAGATCTTTCAAACGGAATGTTTTATGCAAAAATTTCTTGACATCAGCTATACTCACAGGATCATTGCCAGCAATTAATATATCATCAACATATATCAATAAGACTGTAAAAGACTTGCCTTGCCTCCTGGTAAAAAGAGAGTAGTCTGCTCTAGATTGCACAAAGCCAGCAGACCGAATAACTTCTGAAAATCTAGAAAACCACTGCCTTGAAGCCTGTTTCAGACCGTACAAGGATTTATGCAACCGACAAACCAAATGCTCCTCCCCCTGTCTCCGGAGCCCAGGAGGTGGAGACATATAAATTTCTTCATCCAGGTTGCCATGGAGAAAGGCATTGTTGACATCGAGTTGATAAAGGGACCAACCACGAGACGCAGCGAAAGCAAGGAGACAAAGGACCGTAACAATTTTAGCAGTAGGAGAGAAGGTGTCCTGATAGTCAATACCTGCTAATTGCGTGAAGCCCTTGGCCACCAACCTGGCCTTGTATCGTTCAATCGAACCATCAGACTTGAGCTTGACCTTGTAAACCCACCTACAACCAATAGGGATCTTCCCAGGGGGCAACGGGGTAAGGGTCCAGGTACCGTTGGCCTGCAAGGCCTCCAATTCAGAACACATGGCATCCCTCTATTCTGGAACAGTAGCCGCCTCAGAATAAGAGGACGGTTCACAGACGGCACTGAGCTGAGCCACAAAAGAGGAGTAGGCAGGAGTGTAACGATGATAAGAGACATAATTTGCCAATGGATACCGCGTACCTTTGGAAGGACCTGGCGGGAAGGAAAGCGATTGGTAAGAGCAAGCATTGGATTGAGGCTTGGAGAAGTCGATATCGGCGAACCGAGCAGGCGGCGCAGAGGAGCGGGTGGAGCGACCGGGCGGTGGTGGGCAGGAAATAGCTGCGGGTGGAGGTGGGGGAGGAGGGGACGGAGAAGATGGTGGGGATGGGGACCATCCTGGCACCGGGGACGACAGGGGGGTAGGAACATGGGTGGAGAAGGACGAAGGAGGTGGGACAAGGGCGGTGGATCAGGCGGCTTGGGTCGCCGGAAATACTGACGGATGGGAGGCGGAGGAGGCGGAGGCGGAGGCGGAGGTGGTAAAGAGGAAGCGCCAAGATCGGCGTCTATGGTAGGACGGGAAGGACGAGAAGAAGAAGGACGCGTGGGAGGGACCTGGGAGTCAAGATCAGTGTCTATGGAATTAGGGAGAAGTGGAATTGGGCCTGGGTCATGGGCCAACGGAGCAGAAGGAAGAATGGGCTGAGTGGAGGCATAAGGAAACACATCTTCATGAAATCTAACATCTCGACTAGTAAAAACTTTTTTAGTCGTTAAGTTAAACAGTTTGAAGGCTTTTTGGCCCACCGGGTAACCAATGAAAATGGAAGAAATTGCTCGGGTATCAAATTTATGAGTAGGGTGCACATTTGTGGCGTAAGCTAAGCATCCAAAAACCCGAAGATGAGAAAAAGAAGGTGGTTTGGAGTAAAGAAGCTCGAAAGGAGTTTTGTAAGATGGGAGAGGGCAATCGATTGATTATGTGGACGGCTGTGAGAACACACTCCCCCCAAAATTGTGGAGGAAGATGAGCCTAAAATTTCAAAGCACGAGCCACCTGGATAATATGGCGATGCTTGCGCTCCACAACCCCATTTTGTTGAGGCGTGTAAACACAAGAATGTTGGAAAATAACGCCATTATCTTGAAAAAAAAAGCTAAGTGAAATAAATTCACTACCATTGTCACTTCGGAAAGTTTTAATGCGAGAGTCGAATTGAGTGAGAATGTGAGCAAAAAAACGCTTCAAAAGTGGTTGTGTTTCATCTTTGTGCCTCATTAAGAAAACCCAAGTAAATCGGGTGAAATCATCCACAATGGTAAGGAAATAAAAAGCACCAGAAAGAGAAGGGTGTCGATAACGACCCCAAATATCACAATGAATTATTTCAAATGGTCTTGTAGAAGAAATAGAACTAGAACTGAATGGTAATCGACTCTGCTTAGCCAAAGGACACAGAGGGAAATTATTATTTGGCTGAATGGAAAAATGCAAGAAATTTTTTGCTATGTGACTTAAACATGGAGAGGAGACATGACCCAAGCGATTATGCCAAAGATTGGTGGAGGAAAGGACAAGGTTGCAAGATGATCTGGAAGGAGTGGTAATGGAAGGCCTGGTTCGTTCCGTCGCGAGTGCCACCAAATAATATAGCCCATTACGTTCTTTACCCAAACCAATCGTCCTCTTCGTAGCCAGATCCTGCAAAACACACCAATAAGGATAGAATGTTACTGAACAATTCAAACCTCTTGTCAAGCGGCTAACCGACATTAAATCAACTTTGAACTTCGGCACAAACAGCACATCATGTAGATAAAATACGGTACTCAAAGGCAAAGAACCTGTGGCTTCAATATGCACTTTTTGTCCACTAGGTAGCAAAACAGGTGGTAATGCACAATTTTTATTTTTATTCAATAATTTAGAGCACGAAGTAATATGATCTGTCGCCCCGCTATCAATTATCCAATTGCGGGAAGCTACTCTAGACAAACCTGGCTGCGTTACTGCATTTGCCTTAGAACTCGAGCCAGTATTTGGATTGGGCTTTTGGGCTTGTTGGAGAGCAGCTAAAAACTGTTTGAATTGGGCCTCAGATAAAGTAACTGCTGATCCATTCTCCTCTTCTACGATGCCTGTCTCATGAACCTGGTTAGCAGAAGGAGAGGGCACGACTGGTGTGGCAGTGTGCTTCTTGGGGAAATTTCCCGATCCTTGTTTTGCTTTGGGATGACCTGGAGGAAAACCAATTAGGTGAAAACATGTTTGGACCCAATGTCCTGGATCACCACAATAGGTACAGTGTGGCCTTCCCCTTCCTCGACCTGAACCAAAACGCGCGGTGAAGCTGCGTTCGGCATCTCGACTGGTCTGAAGATTCGGTCGGTCACCACGACCTCCTCTGCTGCCGAACTGATTCGGCCGGCCACCACTCCGGACAGCCATGGCGGCAGTGCTTGAACTGGACTCCGCCGCTGCAACGAAACGTTGTTTTTCTTCTTGTGCAACTGCAGCATATGCTTGTCTGACACTTGGAAGGGGATTCATCAAGAGGATTTGACCGCGGGTTGCACTGTAAGTCTCATTTAATCCCATCAAGAATTGCATGAGCTTTTGTTGATCTGCCTGTGCTCCTTGTGATGCTTCTGAATAGGATGCCAATTCATCCCACAAACTTTTCAGTTTCGTGTAGTATGCAGAAACTGATTGTTGTTCTTGCCTGAGTGAAGCGATGTCTCGCTGAATTTCAAATATGCGAGGTGCATTGCCTTGTGAAAAACGCTAACTTAGATCTTCCGATACCTCATGAGCTGTAGGATAGTAGATGATACTGTCAGCAATTTCAGAACTGACTGTGTTAACGATCCATGAATGGACCATGTCATTGCATCTTGACCAGGTTGCATATCCTTCTGGGTCGGCTTCGGGTGACGGAACTTTGACTGAACCACTCACAAAACCGAGCTTGTTTTTAGAATTGAGAGCCATTGTCATAGCCCTCTTCCAACCTGTGAAATTGTCTCCATTCAATGGTTTGGAGACTAAGACCAATCCAGGATGATCCGAATGGTGAGTGAAGAATGGATTTGAGATATCAGATGTTGGATTATTTGACTTGCTGGAATTGGGTGGTGGTAATGGGACGTTATCACCAGCCATGGTGATTATGGCTTTTGTGAATTTGTTGCTAGGAATGCTAGAGAAGAGTCAGGATTGTGAGTCCTGCTCTGATACCATGAAAAACAACAAAGACAGATTTGCTGGAGAGATGATTGCTCTATTGATCTGTAGCACATATATACAGTAATACAGCTTGATTCTAGGATACAAAACAAGACAGTTATTCTACCCCTATTAATGTCTAATAATATAGAATCAATGTGATGATATAGAGTAAATGTGTTAAATGTTAACAGTTATACAAGATGCTAATTTTGCATGTGTTAAATGTTAACAGTTATACAAGATGCTAATTTTGCTCTTCTTTCCAACAAATAAGTTCGTCTGGTTCAAAATTTTGTGGGAGTGATCTTAAGGGTTACCCACTCCAATCAAGGAGTCTCAAGGAATTAGATAGAAAAGTGAGGCCTTCGGGAAGATCCATGTTACGAATATGGAGAAGACTGAGTTGAGACAAATTTGAAAAGGCTTCTGGTTTCCAGGCAAGTCCATTACCATGGCTCGGATTTTGTCTGTTCCCTAATTATGAAAAACAAGTGTAACAAGTGATGTTCAACAAGACAAAGAATACTACTACTGATTACTTAAATAAATTAAAGCTATTCTATGCTTCTCTTTTCTTTTCTTTTCTACATAATCACACTTACCTTATTTTTCTTCAGCACAATGTGGATATCTTCAGGAGACCATAATCTACTTCGTTTACCTGGCTCTTCAGGGGACTGTCGACGAACTATTTCCAAGCCCATTTCTTGTAGCAAATCATGCATCGACAGTTTGTTGTTAAAAATAGTAATGAGAGATTTTTCCTCAACAACCCTTAAACCAATGCCAGGTTCTAGCTTGCAATAGCCTAGTATTTGTGTCACACGATCCCTGTCCTTCCCCTTGTACAAACAAGCACTATGTAGGAATATCTGTTTGTCTTTTTCCTCTAGTCCATCAAAACTAATCTGAAGCACATCCATAACTTGTCTATTTGGTGTACTGTTTAGCCTCTCTATTGTACTTTCCCATTCATCGGGTCTTCTACCAAATAGAAAAGAACCTAAAACCACAAGAGCCAACGGAAGCCCCTGAGCATACCCTACAATATGGCGGCACAAGTCCAAATAATCTTCTGGTGGGAAGCTTTTCTTGAAAGCCTTTAAACTCAATAGTTGAATAGCTTCAACACGAGTTAACCCAGTAGCCATGTATGTAGCATCAACATCATGCCCCCTTAGCAAATGAATATCCGGTGTGGTTACAATAACTCTACTCCCCGGACCGTACCAGTCCTGACTTCCAGCCAATTTATCTAATTGATTGGAGCGATCCACATCATCAATTACAACAATCACCTTTAGTTTACATAACCGCCTTTCTATCATGGTAGCTCCTGCATATTCATCCCCAATGTCAACTTTTGTCCTCAGGATTCGGGAAAGTAGTTTTTCTTGTAGAGAAACTAGGCCATCCTTTTCAAATTTTTCTCTAACATTGGAAATCAGAACTCAGCTTTCCTCTTTCGATTCACGCTCTTTTAACTAATTCAACGACTTCAGTCACTCCACTCGACAACACTTGAGTGAGTCTGAGAGAGACATGAACTGATTGAGAAGCTAGCTCGCTTAGATTGGAATCAATTAACATAATAACTAAACCCATGCGCGTATCATTACTTGGGACAATCTACTTTCTTTTCTTCACAAGTTATTCACTTTAGAATGTCATTTTAGGAGACTTCCCTTATATTGCAACTGATGATCAACACTAGATACAGAATTGAACGAAACTTACATGAAAAGCTCTGTTTCCTTTTTTCTCTTCCTTCCTTCTCTGACAATCATGATTGCAGCTTCCAACAATTTTACTACTTCCCTACTAGTCTACCCATTGTTTCAAGTAGACGATCCTTTTCCAAGGGTTTGCTCAAATAGTCATCCATGCCGGCCTCCAACATCCTTCTTGTTTCCTCGCCTGGTGTATGAGCTGTTAATGCAATGATCGGAATGCAAACATGGTGAGTTTTCTCCACTTTCCTTATCTCCCTTGTTGCTTCAAATCCATCCATTTCTGGCATCTGCATGTTAATTTCAACTCCAAAGTCACACACTGACAACATGTATACGAGACTAGGAACAAGAATATAGTAACACGCTGGTTGAGTACATAATGTTTAATTCATTACCTGACAGTCCATTAGTACAAAATCATATTCATGTTTCCCTTGGTTGAGTAGATCTATGCGAATTACATCTAGAGCTTCTCCTCCATTTTTACAAAGCTTCACAGTTGCTCCCTCCTTTGAAAGAATTCTCATAGCCAAATAGCTCAGAAGCTCATCATCCTCGGGAACCAAAAATTTTTTCCCACTCAAGGGTGTGCTTGGATTACCATGTTCATGTATTTCTCTATGCGGAAGTGGGTGGTCATGACCAACTGGTGAGTTTCTTGGCGTAGAGCCAACATTATCAGACTGATCATGACATTGGATTGGTGAAGATGAGATATCAGATTCATCACAAGTATGTAACTGATATCTTGATGAACTAGGAGCTCGAGAGACTACTTTTGATCCAACCTGAAATGTGTCCCCTGCTGATCTATTTGGTAGTGCACCCCCATACTCTGGAAGAAATCTTACCACTTCGAAAAGACGAGTACCATGAAGTGCCCTTTTTATGATGACATCATCCGGATCAAGGACACTCAAGTCCATTAATCTATGAGACTGCGGATTTCTAACCAAACAGTCCTGCACCAACCATTTTGAAGGCCTCTTTTGAACTCAGTTGTAATCTTACATAATTGCAGATATGGTCCAGCTGTAGTATCTATCACTAGCGATATAAAGGCAGGTGCACCACTAAAATTGGTAGTCGTCTTCTTAAACAGAGAGCATGTTGTTATACGTTTCATCCATAGCACTCATTAAAGGGGGCACCTCCTTTGCTCCATTACTGGAGTTGCATGATGTAGATTTCCTCAAGCAGTCCTGCAGACCCAAATCAGACCTGAAGAGAAACTATGATGATGTTGAGAATGGTAACCCTTCATCTTCATGTGTTTTATTTTCTTGAGAGAATGAGCTAGTTGTCCCCACTGTTCTACCACTAATACCTTTATCCCAAGGCTACCCTTCATGAACTGGTGTACTATTCTCCGTCGCTCTTCATTTTTAATCAGCAGTACAACAATGGATTCCTGATTCCTCTACCTTAGGATTACTAGGAGTGCTGCGGAATACATTCAACCGAGGGCTTCCAAGTGGTGTGAGCTTCAGACTAGGAACTATGGTCAACCCGGAGTTTGCATTTGGTGTGCGTATAGCTGCTATTAATCCCAATTGTTGATCTCTGTCATCATAATTAGGGTCACCTCCCAATTCAAGGTCTTGTTGTAATTTTATATGATCCTCATACACATTAATAGCTCTCAGGAGAACATTAAACCTGAAGCATGTCCCTTTTTCACCAATCTCCTTGTCCACAATTCCTATTTCTCCGTGCATCAAGCATACCTAGTGCAAGACAGACACAATAATTCAAGGTATCTTCCGTCATCGAGTAATTAAATAAACTTACCAAAGAATAAATTAAATATTGTTATTATGCATTACTTACCAGAGACTGAACAATACCAGGTCCTAAGCCAGTACCTCCTTCTCCATGAGCTTTTTCTTTGACTTGAACATAGTTTTCAAACACTTCTTTTTGCTTCTCCTTGGGAATTACCCTCCCTGTACCATCCACCTCAAAAACAAATTCCAAAAAATTTGGATCATTTTGAACCCCCTTCACTGCTTTGATGCCATCTAATTGTTCTTTGGTCATGTTCTTGTAGTTCAAAAAACAAAACAAATGCTTCAAGAAACTATTATTCAAATCAGAATTAGCAGCAGTGATTGAATTCATGAAACTAGGTTTCCGAACCCAAGCACGAACAACATGTCCCTCTGAAGTAAATTTGACAGCATTCCCTAATAAGTTGCATAATATCTGCTTAAGCCTTCCCTTGTCACCTTTCACATGTGCAAACTTCAGAAGAGAGCAATCATGAGGATCCAACACCACATCTATGCCCTTTTTTAAACCCGATGGAAGAAATCTTCAACAGTTGCGATATGTCAAACTCTTCGTCTTCAAGTACCATCTTACCCGCTTCAATTTTGCTTTTATCAAGAATAGAGTTCAACATACCTGTATAACAATTAAGTACATAATTTAAATTTGAAATAACCTCAACAACTGAAAATTTAGTTTATTAAGAAGATGAATCATTTAACTTCTCGTACCTAAGAGGTCTTTTGTACATGCGTCCATTTGTGTCAGCTATTCCTTTATTTCAGAGCCCTGGGCAACTTCATCATAGGATATTTTGATCAATTCATTCATGCAAGCAAGAGCATTACGAACATCATGGTTTGCACTTGTAATCGCATCAGATTTTTTCATACTCTTTGTCTCAGCTTGTCGAGTTGCCTCATCCTGTCTTATGAGTTTGGTGCAAAGTCGAATCTCCCGTTTGGCAGCACCCAGCATTAGGAAAAAATAAATCAAGAGGAAGACAGCCATAATGACAATCATCACAATCAGGAGGACGATGGCCAATCTGCAATCCTTGTGAACAAGGTTTATTAACTCAATATCCGAAAAAGCTAGTACATAAACCTGGAACTCAGAGAGTGTTATATGTAGCTGGCGGACCAAAAAGATAAATATAAGATTTTTGAGGTTTAAACCTACATTATGCTCAACATGTTTGACGATACTGATCAATAAACCAGAAAATACCACTACCAGCGAGCCAGTTACCTGCATGTTTAGATCAGTTGGAATCAATACTTGTAAGTAAGTACATTCTTGTAAATTAAAGTGAAAACAGAACAATTGAAAGAAGCAAGAGGAGAAGAATTACCAACAGGACAAAGAAAACACGCTGCATTTGCAGTGTCAATAAGGGGAGCTTCACTGAGTCTTCTAGAACCTAGACGTTGTAGTTAAGTAAAAAGTAAGACCAATATCCTCCAAACCCAAACTACGATGGTAAAAGAAAATAATAAGAAATAATTCTTAGAGAAAGAATATAATCATCGATCAAGATTGTTGACATCAATGTAGTGCCTGCTAAAACTATACAAGAATTAGAACTGCTAGATTCAAAGGGCAAGGTAGAAAACATGTTAACAAATGATATATCATTACTCAATTCCAACTCATTCATACTTTCTTAATACCACGCACATGCACACACATATTGATCTACCAAGAAATTTAAGGGTACCTACACCAAGGTCAGTCCCTTGTCCCAAAGCATGATCTGATGAGTAAGCTTTCTCAATTAACCTTAATGGTTTCTGCTACTATATATATCAGTACCACCTTCTGCTGCTTGCACCAAGTGATGGAACTTTGAAATAAGTCACAGAGGGCCACCATTTGTACAGTCTCTTCCTTATTATACTTGGGACATTCCAAAATACAAGCAATGCAATAGCTGGGCTTCAAATTTAAACATTGGATTAACTTGATTACTTTGAAACAAATTGGAAAGTTAAGTAATAATTGCCTTTGTACGCTAGTTGCTTGGATTATGATAAAATTTCAAGCAAGATGAGCTACTTTGGCTTTTATTGTGCACGTAACAGATAAATATTTGACATCAAAGAGAGCTACCAACCGTTTTCTGGTAGTTTATTGCTGAGAATCTACTCTACAACTGTCTTTCTAGGCTCATCACCAACCTCCTCATCATCATATTCGGTTATGTAGTATGATCCAATTCTCATGCTTTTTCTTAATTTCAGGCGCATATAATACTTGGAGAAACCAAGGCCTTAGAGCTCATGCTATGAGTACCAGCCAGGGAAGTTCTGCATCCTCCTCCTCCTCCAGAGGTGCAAATGCAGATGAGAGGCCTGATAATCTTCTCGTACTTATTCATGGAATTTTGGCACGGTACATGCCGTTGTTACCGCTTACCAGTAATCATTGCAAGAACATGTGCCATCTTTAAAGTGGTGGAAACGGTTTGAGTCTCTCACAACAATATCCTTTTGAAGTAGATTTGATGCTAACTTCATGAAGTTATGGCAATCCACGCATACTCTGATATTCTTCATTATTTTTATACCAATCCTACGGCGATGTAGACTGCTTTCATTCATAATGGCAAACACTAAAGCCAGCTTCTCACTATGATGGTACAATTGCTCCTCTTTGTGCTCCTCTTCCACATCATGCAAGGATGAGCTTGTATCTGGAACATAACCAATTTCCCTTAACCGTCCAATCAGTTCTTTTAGTTTTCTGCTTATAAGATTCCTTTCTGGATGGCGTCGGCCTCCAGAGGAGAACTCATGCACCTGATTTCCGATCTCAATCCAGCTTAATCCAGGTTCCTTTTTCACTCGAGACCCTTTCATTTCCTTCCTAATTAGGCCCGCTTCACCAAAGTTACCATCAGAGCTATATATATTTGACATTTGTACATAAACTAATGAACCCTCTGGAGCCAACTCCTTCAGTCTATCAGCTGCTAACTTGGCCAACTGTGTATTTCCATGCTTCCTACATGATCCAAGGAGTGCACTCCAAACTACGGAATCAGGCTCCATTGGCATTCTACTTGCAAGTTTCTCAGCCTCACCAACTCGTCCTGCTCGACCAAGAATGTCAACCATGCATGCATAATGATCACATAGAGGTACAATGCCATATCTCTCAAGCAAGGAGTCAAAGATTCTGGTTCCTTCTTCTACCAGTCCAGCATGACTACAAGCACAGAGGAGAGAAACAAATGTAGCAGAATCAGGTTTAATGTCCATTTGTGAAAAAAGCTGCAGTGCCTCTGCAGCTTGTCCATACAAGGCATAAGCCTTGAGCATTGTGTTCCAAGAAACAACATCACGAAACTCAATTCCATCAAAAACTTGCTTAGACGAGGAAATGGAGCCGCACCGAGCATATGCATGGATCAAGGCGTTTGCAAGGACTGTGTCACCCCCAAACCCGCCTTTGATAACTTGAGAATGAACTGCCGAGGCATGGCGCTCGGTTGCAAGGCTTGCGTAGGCTTTTAAAACAATGGAGAAGGTATACCTGTCTGGAGCTAAATTCTCCCGGCGTAATTGACGAAAAAGGGAGAGTGCTTCTTCAGGGTCCCGCTCGGAAAATATTGTCATAATGCCCGTCCACGCAACAATATCCCGATGACAGCTTGTCTCAGAGAAGAGCCTGTAACAGTCAGCAGCATCCCCTCCAAGATCTGAATAAGATTTAACTAGCGCAGTGACCACTTCAATTCCTAATATAAACCCGGTTTTGATAACCAGACAATGCAATAAGATTTAACTAGCGCAGTAACCACAACATCATCAATGTCATTTACTCCATTCAAGGAAGATAAGACGCTGAGAAGCGTGGCACAGTCAAACTCGAGTCCATCAAGGTGCATTTGTACAAACAGATCAGTAGCTTGAGCTCCACGTCCACGACACTGAAACCCTGCAATCATGGAATTCCACGATATAAGATTCCGGGATTCCATGCTTCTAAACACCTTGCATGCCTCGTCTCTACTAACATCAAACACACCTCCATGATCACACACCTTGCTATACATAGTAATGAGAGCATTCGCAACGTAAAGGCAAGCATCCAAAGACATTTTCAAAGCGAGGGCGTGTACCTGCCGGCCACGTCCACCATCGCTATCGGCACACGAACTTAGCACGCTGGCAAAAGCAAACTCATTCGGGAGGTAATGCGTCAACATGGAAGAAAATAAACGAAAACAATTGTCAGCTCGACCCCGCTGTGCGTACCCGGAAATGAGAGCGGTCCAGGTGACGAGGTTTCTTCTGGGCATTTCATCGAACAGTTGGTGGGCATGGTCTAAGTAGCCAAATTTAGCGTACATGTTGATGAGGTGGTTGGAGACAAAGAGGTCAGGAGGAGTAATGGGGTTGTGGGCAACCATGTAATGGTGCAGAGAGAGGCCTTGTTGGAGGGAGTGGTGGCGAGCACATGCTTGGAAGAGAGTGGCGTAGGTTTGGTTGCAGTGAGTTTGAAGAGCGTAGAAGAGTGAGAGTGCTTCGTTGAGTTGGCCGCGCGTGGCCAGGGCCGATACTTGGCCGAGAAGAGTATTGGTTTGCAGGTTGAGGCTGGGAGGTGTGGGAACAACCGGATTGTTGATTGAGGTGAAGGTTCTATGACGCGCGCGAGCACATTGGCGTAGCATCACGCTACAGAAGCTTGAGTGATAGGTAACGTAAAAGTATATAACAATACACTAGTCACAACTCACAACATTGTCTAGGCAACTTTAAATTGGGGTTGCTTCCCTAGGACTGCTTCCCTAGGACTATAAATTGCAACTGCACACCCAACGTGATCACAACCTGCTCATTCATCACCATCTTCTTCTGCGTTTTGGGAAGCTTGGACCCCTTTGGAAGCTTCAGCCTTTTGAGCTGAAGCGGCTTCATTGTTGTACACAATGCAAACCTTGCAGGACTTGTTTACAGCAGACACTCCAAAGTTTTGAACCCCAAAATTCTAGCTCTCTAAAATACACATTTTGCAATATATCAACAGATTCAACACACAACTAAACTAATGACGTGCAACTCAAGGCAGTTGATGAAATTTAATTATTGTACATAATTCAATGACGTGCAATTATTGGCACACAACAGATTCAGGTACTGCGCACATATTTCAATGACGTCTAACTATTGGCAAAAACGTCTGAACTATGCATCTGATGAGAGAAGTAGCTCAAGTACAAAATCTCAAGCTTAGAAAGTTGGTTAATGCTTCCAGGAAGGCTAAGTCTAATAGTGCTATTTCCCCTTGAGTCTAGCAAAATAAAAGTGAGGGTTTAGCAGCCAATATCACTGGGGATTGCTCCATACTTCCATTACTTCTGTTACATCACACATCCAAGATGGGGAAGGCGAACATCATATAGATGGAAATAATTGAAAGAGGCAAACATCACATGGATGGCAAGTCTTGATATTGTTCAATTACTGGCCGGTCACTCCACTCCACATCGCTTGAGAGAGTCTGAGAGAGACATGAACCGAGTGAGAATAGCTAGCTTACATTGGAATCAATTAACATAATAACTAAACTTAAATTGGAATCAATTAACATAATAACTAAACCCAAGCGGTTATCATTATTTAGGACAGTTTACTTTCTTCACAAGTGATTCACTTTAGAATGTCAATTTAGGGACTTCTCTTATAATGCAACTGATGATCAACACTAAATACACAATTGAATGAAACTTACATGAAAAGTTCTGTTTGCTTTTTTCATTAACGATCATGATTGCAGCTTCCAACAATTTTACTACTTCCATACCAGTCTACCCATTGTTTCGAGCAGACAATCCTTTCCCAAGGGTATGCTTATATAGTCATCCATGCCGGCCTCCAACATCCTTATTGTTTCCTCACCTCGTGTATGACCTGTTAACGCAATGATCAGTGGGAATGCGAACATGGAAAGATTTTTCCACCTCGTTGCTTCAAATCCATCCATTTCTGGCATCTGCATGTTAATTCCAGCACCAAATTCACACACTGACACACATGTATACAAGACTACAAACAATAATATACTAACACGCTGGTAGAGTATGTAATGTTTAGTTCATTACCTGACACACAAGCATGGCCATTAATTCATTACCCGAATTCCATAGCCCTTTTCTTTTTTTTCTTTTTCTTTTTTCTCTCGTTACATTCAATAGCATCACCCTCTCTGAACCACAAGCCCTACCACTTCATAGACTTCAAAAATTCCTCTATTTCTTTCCATCGACAATACCCAAAAAACTTAAAGTGTAGGGAGAAAAGTAATTAAGTTCATCAAGTCCAAATGAATTTGCATTCAATTATGAGGAAAGTTCAAGTTACCTTTATACATATGTACTGCCTCAAGTTTCACTATCTATATCACATGGAGATCTTGAACCTGCAGAGAGTGCAGCATCCCGTATCTTCACTTACCCGTTTACTTATCATTTGGACGGTAAACGACAACTACTTTCATTTTTTTACCCTAATTCGGTATTTTAGTGGTCCTAAAAGTTGACTTTTTGATCGGGCCAAAATTTGAGAAAACTTCCTTCATGAAAGTTGTAGAGGACGTTAAATCGAGCGCGTGCATATGTGGTACGCTAAAATCGGAGTTCATACGCGAAAGTTATAAGCGAAAGATTAAAGTTACTATTCATGGTACTGTTCACGGTAACTTTCTATAAATAGCTGAGTTACTGTGGTAGATTTCCATTTTTGGAAATCTACCGAATTTTCTCTCTCCTCTTTCCCGATTTTCCTTCCCCCTTCTGCCGTTTTCTTCCAGCGGAGAATTGGAATCAACCTTTAGTATTTAATATCAGAGAATTTTAAAGGTGACATCGCTAGATATTGGTAGTATTTCGAGTGGGATTACTTTGTGATACGGAATTTGATTCGAGTTTTGATTAGTGAAGTTTTGGAGATTAATTGTGATAGGTTTTGGTGGAACTTTTGATCGACAGTTTGGTGGTGACTTTATAAACATTGTTAGTGGAGTAACTTTATGGAAATAAGTTTTCTAGTTGGTTCCGGAAATCTTTGAAGTCGGGAAATATTTGAAGTTAAAGAATTGACCAGTTTGTTTAATTATATTGGGTGAAGCATATTGAGGTTTGCCTTTTTAATGAAATAATTCAGCATATTAGACGATTAATTTGAGAAATTGGATTGTCATGCTGTAAGATCACTTTTAGATTCGAGTGTTGTCTTAATTGATACAAGGTTGGACGAGCGTCCTTCGTTTCTCTCCAGCAACTTGTTCGAGAAAGACCTGGTGAATGATGGTTTGTTGTTTTGGAAAACTGTTTGTTTTTTGTGTTGGGTACTTGTATTAAATGTTTTGATTTGGAAAAAAATTTGAATGAGTTCTTATTACACTGGTGTTAGTATATGTGGAAATAGGTAAGTCTGTTGAATTGTGATTCTTACCTTGATTAACATTCTGTCCTGTGGTGACCCTTAATCGAGAATTTAGGAAGGGGATTTGTGTAATTGACATATGGTCACCAAAGCACGAGTATTAGCAAAATTGTGTGGACGGAAAATATGAGGTTGGCATAAAAGTGTTTGCATATGTCAAGATCGAACTATGTGCATAAATTGAGGGGGACTAAATCTTAAGTGCCAAAACATTCCTCGAGATTATGTTCCATTTTGAGCTAAGTAGTTTTATATTAGAAATATCAACTGAATTTGAAGACCACGGTTTCTTACTCACGAGAGCCTAAGTTTTTAAATTTCGTGGGATTGTGTTTCGTTTAGTATTCTCTTGAAAAGGGTTTTTCCTTATGGAATTGTGAAATTTCTGAATATTGATTGGACCATTGGATGGTCAAAGCAAAGTTTGATTATTAAAAAGGTGAATTTGCAGACTTCTAGCTTTCTATTAGAATGTAATGGGAATATAAAAATTTTTATGCGAAAAGGGTGAAAAGTGGTTCGTTTCTGTTCCATAAGGTTTTATCCTTTCCGATCTCGTGGATTTGAAAAATTGGCAGTTTGAGAAATTATAGGTCTGCAGTAGCTGCATAACAATTGATTGAATTTGATAAGCTGCTGTCTACATTTAATTTGAAAAAGGAGTAATCTATGCGGAAAATTATCAATCTTATTGTTTCTTATGAGATTCTTTTAAAGGAACTAAGATGAGGCTTGAAATATTTTGATGTTATAATTGTTCGCGTAGTATGGTCATTCAGAATGTTGTTGAAGCTAAAGTTTTATTGAATAAGTATTGTTTAGAGAGCGGATCTCTAGCTACTTTATCCTCAATCAGTGAAGACAATGACGCTTTGGAATATCAACTTTGAGCCATGCTAGGAGAGTTGGCTATACTCAAGTACTTGCAAGTTCCACGTTGATTCTCGGAATATTATGATAGGAAAATGCAAAGGGAAAAAAAAAAAAAATAAATTGACTACTGTGTTGGTAGTCTTGTACGGAAATTTAAACATGATCGGGTGTGTGGTACCCAAAGAGTAACGCCTGGTGGCAGCCAGAGAAGCTATTTGAATAGGAACTTATCAGTTTAATTGAGGTTATCCTATGTTACTTTTGGCAACCGTGGGATATTTACGTAAACGACATTTGACCAGAAATCTAGGCACAAACAGACAAAAAGAAAGTGCGGTTTTGTGGTGGCTAAGGAAATTGGTTGTTTTAGACTTGTGGGGTTTCTGCGAACATCTTATGGTGTTTTATTAGCAGTTGGACTTTCCCACAAACCCCTGTGCGAATTGAGAATGTAATAAATGTGGGTCAATGTTTTATCCCGACGTTGTTGGTGAACGGGTTAGATCTTCCCTGTACGAGTTATTGGAGAATCCTATGAATGCTACTGTTCCAATCGAATGGTTTGTGATGTCGATACCTTACGTCGTTTGGGCTATTAGCGGACACTATTTCTTGACACCGAAATTCATGTACTTGGGAAATTATGTTGCTACGTTATTAGGCAAGACAAGTGCTTCGACTTGAGTGTTGTTAATTTGGGGTCATAAGCATGTTTTATTCTTGTTTGTGTTGTTGGGTTTGCCGGAGATTCTATTGGTTGTTAAAGTAGTTGATTTGAGGTTGTAAAAGAAAACTTAACTAGAGGAAGAGTCGACAAGTTTTGAGATTTCGGCAGCATCGAATGGGGTCTTCCTTCGATAAGTCTTTTGGGATTATGAAAGAAATTGTTCTTGCTTGTGTTTTATATTGTTGCATCAATATCTCGTTCTCCTTGACGCGTTAGTCAATTTTCCGTTATGCAGTACTCCAAGTATGATTCATTCCAGTCACCGACATCGATCTAACCTTGAGTCTTGATTCTCAAAATTCTACCATGTGTTTCTGCTCACATATTCGAACCATTTACAGGTGTTAATGTTAGTGATCCGTGGGATCTCTAGTTAGCTTTAGAGAGAGAGAGTGACACAAGATGTATAGTGGTTCGCTTCCCGCCTTAGCGGGAAACTACGTCCACTTGAATGTTGTACTAGTGTGTTGAGCCTTGCGGCCCAAGGGGATTACAAAAGATGTAATGAGATTGGATTGGGATGGTGTTTAAGTGGGAGGAGGCATTCCTTTTATAGGGGAAGGAAGCCATCTCCTTTACATTTTCTTAGATATGGGATGCAAAACCACTATTCTAGTCTAGAAAGCCTATTTGTGAGGGCATGTTGGCAAGGCCAGAAAGGTGGCTTCCCGGCGACGGATTTGTGACTTCCGGATACCGTAGCGTAGCTTGAACATAGGGCTACAAGATGCAAGTAGCGGTTGGATCCCATGAGGGTGTTGTTTATGCTTGGTGAGGTAGCAAACTAGTCTTGCTAGTAGAGGTATCTACAAGTCCCCGAAGTCCCCGAGTAAGAGGAGCTTCTTGGTTGGGGAGTTATAATCATGAAGTCATCAAGCATAAACAATGTCCGAGAGGCGCCTAGCCCCTACAAGTCCCCGAGCTCCGTAAGCAAGAAGGGACTCTTTTAACCTACACAATGAGACAAAAACGCGCATATGTAGAATGCTTGTTGTATTGGTTACCGCTCGTATTAATGGAATGCGAAAAGAATTCGATTTGTAGCGAACGACAAATGGTAGAAGAACTCAATATTCCATTAATGTGTATGAACATGTAAAATATTGGTAGTTGTATATGTGGATCTTATGGCCATATAACACGCACAATAGATAGTGGCAAATGTAATGGGTGTCCATATAAATTGATGGGAGTAGTCCCGGTGACATCGTATGAAGCGTTTGTGAACTTGGGGCTTAAGTAAAGCATGTTGGACATGATCGAGCAAGTTGGGTTGTTTGAGCAAGTTGGGTGTAGTTGAGTGTGTAGGCGTTGTGCGAGCATGCGAGGCGTGGCCCAAGCGCAAGTCGTGGCCATACTCGATACCCAAGCGAGTCGTAACCCGAACAAGTCGTTTATCCGAGCATGTTTAATTAAGTCGTAAGTGTCACAAGCTTCTAGATGCATTTCACATGAAAGTGCATTTAAGCATGTATGTGTGTAGCATGTACTTGTAGTAAAGTTGCTAATAACATTTTGTAGGCATGCTTAAGGGTCATGGAAGCATGTAAAGATATATCAAGTGTGATATTCTATAAGCATGCTTAGAAGTAGTAAAAGCATGGTATTGGCATGGCGGTAGCTCAAATTGAAAGAGCGTAAAATGTAAGATATAATGACTTATCTTATGCCGATTTGGAGGTTAGCGGAGTTGTCGAGCATGACGGTCCATTGCTTGTGGCGGATAAAGTACTCCGATAATACCCGTCAACTAGTAGTTGAGGTTGAATGCTCAATAGAAATAGTTGAATTTCCTTGAAACAAAATAGATGATTAATATGTGGATTTGTAAAATCAACATAAATAATTTGCATATGTACTTTGATAAAATTGTAAGCAGAGTGGTAGTCGATGACAAACAACTTGCATATATCAATATAGACATTGAAGTAGGCTAAACAGATTAGGTATAACTTTATCAAGATGTATACTTTCACTACAGAGAGCCGTAGAAGTATGAAAGACCCATTAATTAAAGATGGGTACGTATGGTATACACATCATTTCCCTTGGACTTAGGTAGATATGCATGGTTGACTTCCCCAGCAAATTCATATGTGTGTGATGTTATGTTAGCCAAACTGACTTGTGCATAATAATTATCACATGTAATTTGGACTTATGACACAAGGGGGTATGTGTCGAAAGGCCAGTAGCGATGGCGCATGCGACCAATGAGTGAGTACCCAACGTAGGATGTATTAATGTAGTAATGTATATGTATGTACATATATTATAATTATTGCATGGCAGATAATTACATATCTATACTATTCTTGCATCATATGCATGTTGATGCATATATACCACGTTTATGGATGGGCGGACTATACATGGGACAAGCGGCAATGTGGATGAGCACATGTGTCCAAAGTCATCTTACTCAAACATATGGACAGATTATCCATATAACTGTGTTGCGTGTACCGATGCAAAGCAATAACTACGACTTTGAGTAATGAGCACATGCAAAGCATATAATTGTGTTGCGTGTACAGATGGGCACAAGTACAACATGCTGTGGCAGTATGGACAGATTATTATTTCTTAAAGCCATGGGTAAATGGTGTCCATATAAATTAAGCTCAATAAATAGATAATTGAGGAAGAGAAACTCATCCTGTTCTCTAGTTTTGCCAGGGAGCTGCGTCCAGGTGAGGAGCTGAAGGTCAAGGAGATTGACCGCCAAGGAACAAAAATGAAAATCCCGGCATATGAGAGGAGGAGGCCGGTGGAGGATGCCCAGCAGTGCATCTCAGCGTTGATGCCCAACGTAGAAGCTCGGCGGAGGTTTGGGCCAGCGGAGAAAACTCGGTGTTGAAGTCCGGCGGAGGATCTCAGTAATGCCCTTGCGGTGAAGGGTGAAGCTCTGAAGCTGTTCACCTGCTCAGCTTGGCAGTGGAGCCTTTGGCCAGCAAAGCTCAGCGGAGCTTTGGCCAGTGGTGGAAGTAGAGGTGAAGCTCGGCGGTGATAACGGATTCCGGCGGAGGCTTGGTGCTCTCTTGGAGCTTGGTGGAGGGCGAGCTCAGCGGGGGAGCGACGGACCTGGAGTTCAGCGGTGAACAGTCCGGCGGAGAAAACTCGTCCAGCGGTGAAGCTTAGCGGAGGTCGGCGGAGACTCGACATTTGAGCTCAGCGGGGGATCGAAGGTCTGCGGAACTCAGAGCTCAGCGGAGATGGCAAACCTGGGGCTCGGCGGAGCGGGTTGTCCGGCGGAGCCGCTGTTGCTGGCGGTACTCTGCTAACGGTGGGATGACCGCTGGGAATTGGTAGCGGTGCACAGTGTGGCGGAGAACTCTTTACTGTGACTGATGAGCTTTGTCAGCGGTGCTATTCGGTGGTGCTTGGCCAGTGGAGGCTGCTGTGGCTGGCGGAGCAGAGCTCTGGCCACCGGAGTTTTGGCCGGCGGTGAGTGAGTTGAACGTTATCACAAGGCTGTGTCCAGTGATGTTACCGCTAAGCTTGGGTGTCCATAGGGCATTTGTGGGCGACCGGAAGATTGAAGCTCCTCCACGAGAATTGAAGCTCCGCTGCCGCTTGTGGTTCGTTCCATCAAGAATTGAAGAGAATGGCTAGTGGTGTGATCAGTCAGCGGAGAATTGCTGGCGGTGGCAGTGCCGCTGCTGTGATTGTAGTTGGGCGGTGCCGCTGACGGAAGCCTGGCGGAGGAGTTGTTCAGCGGAACTTTGGCCGGCGAAGGCTTGGGACATCAGCGGAAAGGCTTTTGTTAGCGTTTGGAGCTAGCTGTCATGCTCGGTGGGTTGGGTCCGCTGTTGGCGTTGGTACAGCCTAGCGGTGGCATGCCGGCGGTTGCCGGAACTGTAGCTTGGCAGGTGCTAGCTTTGCCTAGCGGAGGAAGCCTTGCAGGTGGTTAAGTGGAACTTGGTGGAGAGCGAGCTCAGCGGAGGAACCTGGCGGTTGGCGGAAACTCCGAGCTTAGCGGAGACTCGACGGAATTGGAGTTTAGCGGTGGAACCTCCAGCGGTGCATCTCGGCGGTGAAGTTCCGGCGGTACATCCCGGCGGTGTCCGCTGGCGGAGGAAGTTCCGGCGGTGCCGCTGACTAAGTTCGGCGGAGCGGAGCCTGATGGAGACCACGAGTTCCAGGTCGAAGGTGGACGGGGCTGCAATTGGTAGTGACTGGCGGGAAATTTGAAAATTGGAGGGGTGCCCAGAGAAGTTTTCTGGGTGTCCAGAGAATTTTTGCCGCCCTTTTTTTTTTTTTTTTTTTTTTTGAAAATAGTTCAGCGTTGACCAAAAGTTGACCAAGCCTTGTTCGGCGTTGACGTTTGTGAGTTGGGCGTTGACCGACCCCTCCGGGAGTTGACCAACTCCGCCGGGCGTTGACCGAGCTCTAGTTTGATGTTTACCGAAGTTCATGGTACTTGACGAAGCCATCGTGTCGGCTTCCCACAGACGGCGCCAATGTTAACGTTAGTGATCCGTGGGATCTCTAGTTAGCTTTAGAGAGAGAGAGAGAGAGAGTGACACAAGATGTATAGTGGTTCGCTTCCCGCCTTAGCGGGAAACTACGTCCACTTGAATGTTGTACTAGTGTGTTGAGCCTTGCGGCCCAAGGGGATTACAAAAGATGTAATGAGATTGGATTGGGATGGTGTTTAAGTGGGAGGAGACATTCCTTTTATAGGGGAAGGAAGCCATCTCCTTTACATTTTCTTAGATGTGGGATGCAAAACCACTATTCTAGTCTAGAAAACCTATTTGTGAGGGCATGTTGGCAAGGCCGGAAAGGTGGCTTCCCGGCGACGGATTTGTGACTTCCGGATACCGTAGCGTAGCTTGAACATAGGGCTACAAGATGCAAGTAGCGGTTGGATCCCATGAGGGTGTTGTTTATGCTTGGTGAGGTAGCAAACTAGTCTTGCTAGTAGAGGTATCTACAACAGGTTTCTTTGAACATAAGGTTTTTCAATTCCGAATAGAGGTAAACCTTTCTTGTGGGATGGTTAAGTTCAGCGGAGTTGCTTTGGAATCGATTGAATTATTGCGACCGACAAGGTTTCAGTTTGCGAATTGTTCATTTCAAGTATTGAAATTCTTTTCTAGTTGATTAATTTTCGAACCAGATTGGGAGTATTAACTAGTGTTTGAGACATCGTAGTCCATTAAAGAATCTGGTGTATACAGAATTTGGGAAATTTCTACAATGTTGTATCTGTAATGATGTTGTTGTGAGATTTTGTCATACAGTTGGTTGGAAGTATTCTATGTAGGGCTAGTGGAGATCATCAGAGTTTTGTTGATTACTGATTTGAAGTTACTAAAAGGAAAGCTTAAATTAAGGGAAGAGTGATAAGAGATTGTGGTATTTTTGGAATTAAATGATGTGCCTTTTCTGTTCTAACCGACATGAAATTTCGAGGGCGAAATTTTTATTAGGAGGGGAGAATGCAGCATCCCGTATCTTCACTTACCCGTTTACTTATCATTTGGACGGTAAACGACAACTACTTTCATTTTTTAACCCTAATTAGGTATTTTAGTGGCCCTAAAAGTTGACTTTTTGATCGGGCCAAAATTTGAGAAAACTTCCTTCATGAAAGTTGTAGATGACGTTAAATCGAGCGCGTGCATATGTGGTACGCTAAAATCGGAGTTCGTACGCGAAAGTTATAAGCGAAAGATTAAAGTTACTATTCATTATTACTGTTTACGGTAACTTTCTATAAATAGCTGAGTTACTGTGGTAGATTTCCATTTTCGAAAATCTACCGAATTTTCTCTCTCCTCTTTCCCGATTTTCCTTCCCCCTTCTGCCGTTTTCTTCCACCGGCGAATTCTTCCATTTCCGGTCACCCCATGACGGAATCCGGGCATCGGCAAGCTCGTCTCCTCCTCCTTGTCATGCCTGGGGTGGTGTTTTGCGGTGGCTCGCCCGGAGGAGCTCGGATTTGAGCCAAGAAGTCCACTGTAGCCAAATGGAGGTTTCGTCGATTTCCGGCGATTCCGGCCGTTTCCGGCCACCAAACCACTGTCGAAGGTTCGGTTTTTGACATAGATCATTTCCCCTAAGGTCTTTCCTTTCAATTTGCAGTGTAGAGGTCGAATTAACGATTTGAAATTTCTAGGGTTCTTGGAGTTTTCTGGAAACATTTCACCGGCCAATTTGGAGCCCTTCAAGGTAAAATTGGGACTTGTTGCAGTTGAGAAATTTGTTGGGTTTGTTGTTTTGCAGCTACTGTCAATTTTTGGTGGCCATAGGAGGTGGTGGCCGCCGGCGCGTGGGTCCCACGCGCCGCCACTGTAGGTGGCGCGTGGAGGCGTGTTGGGCTGTGTTTTAATTCCAGTTTTTAGCCCATTAAATCCTATAAATATTGTAGAGCTTGTATATGAAATTTGGTGAATTTTGGAGAAGCTTGGAATTAATTATGAATTTTTGAAGTTTAGGGTTTTGATTATCGAATTACGAGAATCCGACCGTCGGATATCTCTCGGTTCTGCCTTAGAACCTTTAAATTAACGAACTGGTATTAGTGGTATAATTTGGGTTGAATCCGAGGAGAATGGGAGATGTAATTTATGAGGAATTGAGTTTAGGAATCATATTAAATTGTTGAATAATTATTCACGGAATATAATCGTGTACAGGATGTCGTACCGAGCTCTGGCTCGATAAAGGAACTCGTATACGTGATCGTCGGAATAGTACTGTGAGTGGACTTTTTTTTTTTCAAAGGATGATGCATGCATTTATTTAATTGGTTCCGAGCTTATAATTTGTTTATAGTATTAATTTCCCGAGTATATGGTTAATTTCAGGAAGGGTTTTGGTTATTTGATTATTTGAAGGTTTTATGGCGTGCGGGGTCACGTCATTGGTTTATGCCTATTTTTTCCTTTATTTATTTATCTCCGACGTGATTTCCAGATTTATACTATTTATATTTTATTATATTCGGTGATTTGTGATTTTTAATGAGATTTCGATGGAGTAAATCTTTATACTTATTTATCTCCTATTTATTTCGAACTTTAGATTGTCTTGGCGTGTGGGACACGTCATGGGAAATTCTTTTACGAGATATGGGGAAGAAAGATGTATTTGTGGTTTTACTTGGTTTTCGGGTTTCTTATGCCATACTTAGGGTGACTACTATCATTGCTAGCATTGATCTTCCGCCTTTGTGGCGAGGTGATAGGATCTCCGAAGCCCTCCGCCTTTGTGGCGCTGATTACTGTCTCTGTGACAGTAATTCTGAAGCCCAGTATCCAATCGCTACACTTAGTGGCGTAAGAATATATTACGGGAGTAATGAGAGTACTTTAGCCTGGGAGGCTATCACCCGAGCCTGGGTGGCTCACTCGTATGGCTATCGTCTTCCCCTACTCTTTATACTATTTTCGACTAGCGGGGCTAGTCCGATTTATTTTAGCCAGCGGGGCTGGTTCTATTTCTTTGAGTATCGGAGTTTCAACCTTTTCTTTTATTCGTTTGTGACTAGCGGGGCTAGTCGGCTTTCAAGAGCGGAACTCCTCTTATTTTATTTTTGTTAATCATTGCATGCATCGGGAATTTTAAAGAAATAAATGTGGGAAAGTATAAAATCCATTTGGTTTAAAATTGTTTATTTTTGTCCACTCACGCTAACGTTTTTACGTACTTTCCTCTGGGCCCTTCGGTTTCAAATGCCCAGTGTGCAGGTGAAATTAGTTGAGGTCGGGCGTACATGGAGTCGAGGCATAGTCAACAGCATGGCTTCCGCATTTGCCTTTGAATTAGGTTTTCCTCATTTACCTTTCTGTTAGAATTGCTCTGACTACCTGAGGAATCAAGGTTATTAAGTTGAGATTTGTGTGTTGTGAATTTGGTTGATGTTGATTTGGGGAGCAGGGTGGCTCCAGGAGTATAAGGATGGGTGACTTAGAAGTGTAATTATGCTTTCTACAAGTTTTGGGTAGTCCATTTTAGGGGAAGTTCCGCCAAATTTTTGGCAGAACTTCTTCTAAGGTAGGCCCCGTAGGGCCACCTCAGATTTCGGGGTGAAATCTGGGGCGGGTCCTGTCAGAGAGAGCATGAAGAAAGGCTCAAGATAATTATCCTAACATGATATGCTTACGACCAATTAAGAAAATTCTCTAACACCAGCTAGTTGGTGGTATCAATGCATTCATCTTTATCGACTCTAGAATCTATGGCTAAGGGCAACATAAATCGGCACAACTCTGTAACACATAAATTGCAAAGAATGTGCTATAACATCCATTGTTACAATCATACAATCATGGCAATTTAGCATCCAATGGTACAAGTATGGACCGTCTCACATCCATACCTTTTATTGGTTTACTGTATAGAAGACCTGCCCATCCTCTTCATGGGGAGACACATAATTGTCATACAATCTGCTAAGAGTGCAATGCAAGACTACTTAAATTTCCCTGCAACAGCACACACCCATTGTATAAAGCACAATTTCAATAGTACAAGCCTGCAAAGGTACAGATAGCATATAGACTAGAATTACTGGCTTTACATGCTTTTCTGTATATCAAACTAACTTATAGAGAAGCAATGGGCAAATCCAGATTATTATACATGTAAAACTACTGCAAATAATATAGGTTACACAAGATATATGCCACATGATCAGAGCATCTGCAACGGACTCCCTACACGAGCTTTTAAGTTACTTAGGGAATTTGCTCCAATGTAGTCCCTGTCATGCTCCTAAAATAACAAAATCACAAGAAGCTCCTCAATGCAAGTAGAACGAGAGTGGTACTAGTGCATTAAGTTGCACTTTCTTATTATTCTTGCCAAAATATTAAATTTAAGAGAGTATAAAATTGGTTATTCTTCTTAAAAGTTTGACCACGGTTGGAGGAACAATTTAAAAACAAAGTACCCCTCTGAAATAATTTGTAGTGAGTCCACTAAATATGCTGGCAGAATAATAGGTATCTAATTAGTAAGTCACAATAGAAACTAAAGTGAACCAGCCTAACCTATCTGTGAAAACTGAGGCAAGAGAGCTGCAGATAGTAATTACTGCAGAAGTTCAATGAGAGAAGAGGGACCACTGACCATTCTGCACTCATTTCCAACCATGGGATAAAAAAGTCCTTAATTTTGGTTTCTCAAAGTGGCCGGTATCGAATCCTTATAATTCTGCCAATCCTATAGTTCTTCAAGGGTGCAGGTTCTGCTACCAGTACCACTGGTTTCCCCTTCAACTCGATTCTCAAAATCAATTAACATATCCTCATATGGGGGAGACATCCTACTGCTGGATTGAGTTACAGTTTCATTCAATTCTAGCACATCTCGATCATATATCAGACGTACCCCACACTCCTTCACCCTCAGACCTGGCCCTCTTGTTTCAAATAAGAACTTAAGCTTTCTGCAACTGTTATGCCACCAATCTGTACCAAAGTATTTCTCACGGGACACATAGAATATCCAAAGGTGATCTGACTCAACCTGGCAAAATTGTTCACTAAAGCGAAATGCAGGCTGTTTGCCGTATACTTCTAATTCTCTTCCATTGAGCTTCAGGCAACATACAAGATGATGAGTAGCCTTAAAAGTCTTGAACTGACGGATATGAAGCTCATCAACCTGACGGTGCTCATGGAGGACAAAAACAGCACACAAAACAAATCCCAAAAACCTACTCTTATTCCAACCTGGAAGTAGGTCTACAGTTAATGAACTCCCAAATCTTCGATGATCAAACCACTCAGGAATTCTACTTCCAGAAATTACAATTTGAAAAGTTTCCATCGCACTAGAAATTCGCTGTCATGAAAAATAGGTATTTAATTTAATTGATTTAATATGAGCAAAAACACACACCACAACGAGAGAGAAGAAAGAGAGCTAGTACCCGATTAAGGAATATCCTCAGCATTTCAAATGCTATGTTACTGCAGGCCTGATTGTCATTTAGTTTGAAGCAATTGATGAAATTGAAATATGATTTCTCCAATCTATTGAAATTGGATACATCAAACAGCATTTCCAGTGAAGAACAACCATCTGCCCTCACATCCAATTTACTATTTGATGGAAGTCCCGACAACTCTTGAAGTGTCTTGCAATTCTCCAAATTAATGTTCTGAAGTTTAAAACAGGATCTGATGCTTGGAGGAAGCTTAACAAAATTATTTCCACTCAGATTTAGTGCAACTAAGGAGGGACAACAGGCAAAGTTGGCAAATGCAGGATCACCAAGATTGCAGTTACTTATGTTCAGATCTGTTAAATTACATAGACGAAATAGTGGCAACTGGATACTCATTGATGTATTTGCATTTTGCTCTGTAGAATAACAGAGATTAGATACAGGCAACTGCATACTCAGTGGTTCTATATCGGCTTTTCGCACCAATCTAGGAGGCAAGTACCATGACAAATATTTCCCAACAACCTCACAACAACGTTTTGTAAGATGATTTAAAGAAGCCCTAATTGCACCATTCTCCCTCGCATTATCCTGTTCGCCAAGTTTCAAACATCCAGAAAGATTAAGCTTTTCAAGAGACTCCAATCTACTAAAGGTGCTTGGAAGGCAAACAAGATTTTTGCAATTGCTCAGATTCAGAGAAGCAAGGCCACTCAGGCGTCCAATTGACACAGGTAGTTTTTCAATGGCAGTCTCATTGAGATAAAGCTTTGATAAACGCTCCATATTTCCAGCGAACTCGGAAATCTTTTTAACTTTTGAGCAGTTAGAAAGAATTAAAGTTTCAAGAGATTCCATTTCAATCTTACTTGGCAAGCTCTCGAGGCTCTCGCAATCTTTAAGATTCAACAGAATAAGCCTTTTGAGTTGTCTGACAGATTGATGAAGTATTACCAAAGTCTTACATCCTTCAAGATCTAAAGTCTCAAGATTTTGAACGCCTGTGAGGTCTGGGGTGTGGACAATTTTTTGAGAATGGCATAGTTTGATGAACTTTAACTTGTCATAATTCTGTTCAACACATATATAAAGCAATCAGGAAAATAGTAAGGCACAACATGAACAGTCTTTTCTAATGCAAATTAATGAACAATCAATAATCTATCAACCAACAGTCGTACCTTTGCTCCTTTCCAGAGGTGCTCAATGTTGCTGTGGCACAAGTTAAGTTCAACAAGTTCGTGTGGTTCAAAGTTTTGTGGGAGGGATCTTAAGGGGTACCCACTCCATTCAAGGAGTCTCAAGGAATTAGATAGAAAAGTGAGGCCTTCAGGAAGCTCCACATTACGAATATGGAGAAGACTGAGTTCAGATAAACTTGAAAAGGCTTCTGGTTTCCAATGAGCCACTTCTAACTCAGGCAAGTCCATTACCATGGCTTGGATTTTGTCTGTTCCCTAATTATGAAAAACAGGAGTAACAAGTGATGCTCAACACGACAAAGAATACTACTATTGATCACTTAAATAAATTAAAGCTGTTCTATGCTTCTCTTTTATTTTATTTTTTTCTACATAATCACACTCTTACCTTATTTTTCTTCAGCACCTTGTGGATATCTTCAGGAAACCATAATCTACTTCGTTTACCTGGCTTTTCAGGGACTGCCGACGAACTATTTCCAAGCCCATTTCTTGTAGCAAATCATGCATCAACACTTTGTTGTTAAAGATAGTAATGAGAGATTTATCAACAAGAACACTTAAACCAATGCCAGGGTTAGCTGGCAATAGTCTAGTATTTGCGTCACACGATCCCTGTCCTTCCCCTTGTACAAACAAGCAATATGTAGGAATATCTGTTTGTCTTTTTCCTCTAGTCCGTCAAAACTGATCTGAAGCACATCCATAGCTTGTCTATTTGGTGTATTGTTTAGCCTCTCTATTGTACTTTCCCATTCATTGGTGCTTCTACCAAATAGAAAAGAACCTAAAACCACAAGAGCCAACGGAAGCCCCTGAGCATACCCTAAAATATGGTGGCACAAGTCCAAATAATCTTCTGGTGGGAAGGTTTTCTTGAAAGCCTTTAAACTCAATAGTTGAATAGCTTCACCACGAGTTAACCCAGTAGCCTTGTATGTAGCATCAACATCATGTACCCATAGCAAATGAATATCCGGGGTGGTTACAATAATTCTACTCCCTCGACCGAACCAGTCCCGATTTCCAGCCAATTTATCTAATTGATTGGAGCGATCCACATCATCAATTACAACAAGCACCTTTAGTTTACATAACCGCCTTTCTATCATAGTAGCTCCTGCATATTCATCCTCAATGTCAATTTTTGTCATCAGGATTCTGGAAAGTAGTTTTTCTTGTAGAGAAACAAGGCCATCCTTTTCAGACTTTTCTCTAACATTGGAAAGAATGCAGCTTCGGTCAAAATCCTGACAAATTTCATTGTGGATAGCTCGAGCAAGTGTTGTCTTACCTATGCCCCGCATGCCATGGATCCCTATAAAACGCACCCCACCAAGCTGCGGACATATGTAATTGCTTAATAAATCATCAATGCGGGAATCCATTCCTATGAAGCCCTTGTCAACACTTGAAGAGGTATAAGTATCACCTACTATAATTAGCGTACGCATAACAATGTGCTCAATCATTTTTCCGTCATCCCTGAGAAGAAAAAAGAAAATAGATAAAACACTGAGTTAGCAAGTAACGTGTCAAAAGAAAAAGGAAAAAAACATTTCCATTTACTCATTTAGCACAAATACATGCAAATACTGATCTCTCACTATACAAGAGTTTGCAGTTGAAATCCTAGAGAAGTTATATTTTATTTAAGATTAATTTGTGGGTGGATTATCCCTGCCAAACATTATATTCAGTAGAGAATTCCAATTTATTTCAACAAAAAAAACATATGAAGTATGAAGGAAGGGGACTAGTACTTACTCATATGTACTCGAATCCCACCCAGCAATCCTGCTCACCTTTCTCAAAGCATCTGTCCACTCCTTTAGTTTGTCCTTATTCCCATAAACTTCTTCATGTTCCCTTACCTCTACTGTACGGAGCTGAAAACTTCCCTTTGCTTGCGCACATCAGAAGGATCCACTTGGTAGAAGATTGGGTAGATTATTTGTCCCCTCTCTTCCCTGCATTGAAGAATCTTGGAGAGTTCATCCAAGCACCAGGATGAAGAAGCGAAATTCTCTGAAAAAACGACAAGGGCCGATCTTGAGTCCTCAATTGCTGTAGAAAGTGATGGGCCAATGGTTGATCCTCTCTCCAGGCTTTCGTCATCTAAAAAGGTTATAATTCCTCTCGCAGTTAGTGCACGATACAGATGGCAGATGAAAGTCTCGCGGGTATCTTCCCCTCTGAAGCTTAGAAAAACATCGTATTTCCATCATTGACGGGGAGACCAAGTTGACGTCATTGTTTGAACCCCTACTATGTAAGACTGAAACTCTCCCTCAGCCTCCTGTAGTCTTGTAGATCTAGCCAACCAGACAAAACTGTTGGTTGACGGATAGGGCTACGGCGACATAAGACTGATAGAGGGTCTTTGATGAGAGTAACCCATCCTTACCCTTCTCATAAGCAACTGCCCAACACCAGAGCATCTTTTGTGATCCTTATCATGCCGGCTAGCTATTTGTCTGCATGCTATTTGAAATAGTTTATGTCTTGTGAACCACGCCATTTTTTAGCATGGAAGAAATGAAGATGTTTTGAATTTCCTTTTCTTTTTTAGTGTGACAATGAGAGCATGGAATTCCACGATATAAGATTCCGGGATTCCGTGCTTCGAAACACCTTCCACGCCTCGTCTCTACTAACATCAAACACACCTCCATGATCACACACCTTGCTATACATGGTAATGAGAGCATTGGCAACGTAAACGCAAGCATCCAAAGACATTTTCAAAGCGAGGGCATGTACCTGCCGGCCATATCCACCATCACTATCGTCACATGAACTTAGCATGCTGGCAAATGCAAACTCATTCGGGAGGGAATGTACCAACATGGCAGCAAATAAACGAAAAGAATTGTCAGATCGACCCCGCTGTGCGTACCCGGAAATGAGAGCGGTCCAGGTGACGAGGTTTCTTCTGGGCATTTCATCGAACAGTTGGTGGGCATAGTCTAAGTAGCCAGATTTGGCGTACATGTTGATGAGGTGCTTGGAGACACTAGATACAACTGATGATCAACACTAAATACAGAATTGAACGAAACTTACATGAAAAGTTCTGTTTGCTTTTTTCTTTTCTTTTGTTCTCTGACAATCACGATTGCAGCTTCCAACAATTTTACTACTTCCGAACCAGTCTACCCATTGTTTCGAGTAGACAATCCTTTCCCAAGGGTTTGCTTAAATAGTTATCCATGCCGGCCTCCAACATCCTTATTGTTTCCTCGCTTGGTGTATGAGCTGTTAATGCAATGATCAATCGGAATGCGAACATGGTAAGATTTCTCCACTTTCCTCATCTGCCTCGTTGCTTCAAATCCATCCATTTCTGGCATCTGCACGTTATTTCCAACACCAAAGTCACACACTGACACACATGTATACGAGACTACAAACAAGAATACACTAACACGCTGGTTGAGTATATAATGTTTAGTTCATTACCTGACACACAAGCATGACCATTAATTCATTACCCAAATTCCATAGCCCTTTTCTTTTTTTTCTTTTTTTCCCATTACATTCAATAGCATGACCCTCTCTGAACCTCAACCTCTACCCCTTCATAGACTTCCAAAATTCCTCTATTAGTCTATTTCTTTCCGTCCACAATACCCGAAAAACTTAAAGTGTAGAAAGAAAAGTAACATAAGTCGGCACAACTCTATACCACATACAAATTGCAAAGAATGTACCATAACATCCATTGTTACAATCATACAATCATGGCAATTTAGCATCCAATAGTACAGTTATGGACGTAAGGCATCCGTACCCATTGTATAAAAGTACACACCCATTGTAGTGCGATGGAAAACTACTTAAAATTATCTGCAACAGCACACACCCATTGTATAAAAGTACAATTTCAATAGTACAAGCCTGCAAATGTACTGGTAGCATATATACTAGAATTACTAGCTTACATGCTATCAAACTAACTTACAGAGAATCAATGGGCAAATCCAGATTATTATTATTATACATCTAAAACTATTGCAAGTGATATAGGTTACACAAGAATAGATATATGCCACATGATAAGAGCATCTCCAACAGACTCCCTACACAAGCTTTTAAGTAACTTAGGGAATTCGCTCCAATGTAGTCCCTATCATGCTCCTAAAATAATAAAATCACTAGAAGCTCCTAAATGCATGTAGATAGAAAGTGGCTCTAGTGCATTCAGTTGCACTTTCTTATTACTCTTGCCAAAATATTAAATTTAAAAGAGTATAAAAATGGTTATTTCTTCTTGAAATTTAACCATGGTTGGAGGAACAATGTAAAAACAAACCCCTGTGAAATAATTTGTGGTGGAGTCCACTAAATATGTTGGCAGAATAATAGCTATCTAATTAATAAGACACAATATAGAATTAGAGTGAACCAGGCTAACCTATCTGTGCAAAATGAGGCAAGAGAGCTCCAGATAGTAATTACTGCAGAAGTTCAATGTGAGAAGAGGGACCACTGACCATTCAGCACTCACTTCCAACCAAGGGATCAAGAAGTCCTTAATTTTGGTTTTTCAAAGTGGCCAGTATTGAATCCCTATATTTCTGCCAATCCTATAGTTCCTCAAGGGTGCAGGTTCTACTACCAGTACCACAAGTTTCCCCTTTCAACTTTTTTTTTGGGTGAATGGTTTCCCCTTCAACTTGATTCTCAAAATCAGTCAATATATCCTCATATGGAGGAGACATCCTACTGCTTGATTGAGTTATTGTTTGGTTTAACTCTAGCACATCTTGCTCATATATCAGACGTACCCCACACTCCTTCACCCTCAGGCCTGGCCCTCTTGTTTCAAATAAGAACTCAAGTTGACTGCAACTGTTATGCCACCAATCTGTACCAAAGTATTTATCACGGGACACATAGAATATCCAAAGGTGATCTGACTCAACCTGGCAAAATTGTTCGCTAAAGCGAAATGCAGGCTGTTTGCCGTATACTTCTAATTCTCTTCCATTGAGCTTCAGGCAACATACAAGATGATGAGTGGCCTTAAAAGTCTTGAACTGATGGATATCAAGCTCATCAACCTGACGGTGCTCATTGAGTACAAAAACAGCACACAAAACAAACCCCAAAAACCTACTCTCATTCCAATCTGGAAGTAGGTCTACAGTTAATGAACTCGCTAATCTTCGATGATCAAACCACTCAGGAATTCCACTTCCAGGAATTACAATTTGAAAAGTTTCCGTCACACTAGAAACTTGCTGTCATGAAAAGTAGGTATTTAATTAATTGATTTAATACGAGCACAGAGAGAGAAAGAGAGAGAGAGAGAGAGAGAGAACTAGTACCTGATTAAGGAATATCCTCAGCATTTCAAATGCTATGTTACAGCAGCCCTGATTGTCATTTAGTTTGAAGCAATTGATGAAATTGAAATATGATTTCTCCAATCTATTGAAATTGGATACATCAAACAGCATTTCCAGTGAAGAACAACCATCTGCCCTCACATCCAATTTACTATTTGATGGAAGTCCGGACAACTCTTCAAGTGTCTTGCAATTCTCCAAATTAATGTTCTGAAGCTTAAAACAGGACCTGATGCTTGGAGGAAGCTTAACAAAATTATTTCCACTCAGATTTAGTGCCACTAAAGAGGGAAAACAGGCAAAGTTGGCAAATGCAGTGTCACCAAGATTGCAGTTACTTAAGTTTAGATCTGTTAAATTCCATAGACGAGATAGTGGCAACCGGATACTCATTGATGTATTTGCATTTTGCTCTGTAGAATAACACAGATCAGACACAGGCAACTTCATACTCATTGGCTCCATATAGGCTCTTTGCACCAATCTAGAAGGCAAGGACCATGACAAATATTTCCCAACTTCACAACCACGTTTTACAAGATGATTTACAGCAGTTCTAATTGCACCATTCTCCCTCGCACTATCCTGTCCTCCAAGTTTCAAACATCCAGAAAGATCAAGCTTTTTAAGAGACTCCAATCTACTAAGCAGTTCTAAGGTGCTTGCAAGGCATAGAAGATTTTTGCAGTTGCTAAGATTCAGTGAAGCAAGGCCACTCAGGCATCCAATTGACACAGGCAGTTTTTCAATGGCAGTCTCATTGAGATAAAGCTTTGATAAACGCTTCATATTTCCAGCGAACTCGGGAATCTTTTTAACTTTGGAGCAGTTAGAAAGAATTAAAGTTTCAAGAGATTCCATTTCAATCTTACTTGGCAGATTCTCGAGACTCTCGCAATCCTTAAGATTCAATACAATAAGCCTTTTGAGTTGTCCGACAGATTGATGAAGTTTTACCAAAGTCTTACATCCTTCAAGATCTAAAGTCTCAAGATTTTGAACGCCTGTGAGGTCTGGGGTCTGGACAATTTTTTGAGAATGGCATAGTTTGATGAACTTTAACTTGTCAAAATTCTGTTCAATACATATATAAAGCAATCAGGAAAATGGTAAGGCACAACATGAACAGAATTTTCTAATACAAATTAATGAACAATCAATAGTCTATAAACAAACAGTCATACCTTTGCTCCTTCCCAGAGGTGTTCAATGTTGCTGTGGCACAAGTTAAGTTCAATAAGTTCATCCGGTTCAAAATTTTGTGGGAGGGATCTTAAGGGGTACCCACTCCAATCAAGGAGCCTCAATGAATTAGATAAAAAAGTGAGGCCTTTGGGAAGATCCACGTTACGAATATGGAGAAGACTGAGTTGAGACAAATTTGAAAAGGCTTCTGGTTTCCAATGAGCCACTTGTAACTCAGGCAAGTCCATTACCATGGCTCGGATTTTGTCTGTTCCCTAATTATTAAAAACAAGAGTAACAAGTGATGTTAAACAAGACAAAGAATACTACTACTGATTACTTAAATAAATTAAAGCTGTTCTACGCTTCTCTTTTCTTTTCTTTTCTTTTTTCTGCATAATCACACTTACCTTATTTTTCTTCAGCACTTTGTGGATATCTTCAGGAGACCATAATCTACTTCGTTTACCTGGCTCATCAGGGGACTCTCGACGAACTATTTCCAAGGCCAATTCTTGTAGCAAATCATGCATCGACAGTTTGTTGTTAAAAATTGTAATGAGAGATTTTTCCTCAAGAACCCTTAAACCAATGCCAGGTTCTAGCTTGCAATAGCCTAGTATTTGTGTCACACGATCCCTGTCCTTCCCCTTGTACAAACAAGCAATATGTAGGAATATCTGTTGGTCTTTTTCCTCTAGTCCATCAAAACTAATCTGAAGCACATCCATAACTTGTCTATTTGGTGTATTGTTTAGCCTCTCTATTGCACTTTCCCATTCATTGGGTCTTCTACCAAATAGAAAAGAACCTAAAACCACAAGAGCCAATGGAAGCCCCTGAGCATACCCTATAATATGGTGGCACAAGTCCAAATAATCTTCTGGTGGGAAGCTTTTCTTGAAAGCCTTGAAACTCAATAGTTGAATAGCTTCACCATCACTTAACCCAGTAGGCTTGTATGTAGCATCAACATCATGTCCCCTTAGCAAATGAATATCTGGGGTGGTTACAATAATTCTACTCCCAGGACCGAACCAGTCCCGACTTCCAGCCAATTTATCTAATTGATTGATGTGATCCACATCATCAATAACAACAAGCACCTTTAGTTTACATAACCGCCTTTCTATCATAGTAGCTCCTGCATATTCATCCTCAATGTCAACTTTTGTCCTCAGGATTCTGGAAAGTAGTTTTTCTTGAAGAGAAACTAGGCCATCCTTTTCAGATTTTTCTCTAACATTGGAAAGAATGCAGCTTTGGTCAAAATCCTGACAAATTCGATCATGGATGGCTCGAGCAAGTGTTGTCTTACCTATGCCCCGCATGCCATGGATCCCTATAAAACGCACCCCACCAAGCTGCGGACATATGTAATTGCTTAATAAATCATCAATGCGGGAATCCATTCCTATGAAGCCCTTGTCAACACTTGAAGAGGTGTAAGTATGACCTAGTCTCCGAAGTGTATACGTAACAATGTCCTCAATCAATTTTCCGTCATCCCTGAGAAGAAGAAAAAAGAAAATAGATAAAACGCTGAGTTAGCAAGTAACATGTCAAAAGAAGAAAGAAAAAAAAACATTTCCATTTACCCATTTAGCACAAATAAATGCAAATACCGATCTCTCAACTCTACAAGAGTTTGCAGTTGAAATCTGATCATAATCTAACTGCAAATAGGCACTCCATTCGTATTAATTCTATCCCTCCCTCAGAAAACGCAAATTGCCAAACTTAGATCCACCAATTCAATAAAATATCTGGGGATGGATTATCCCTGCCAAACATTATATGTTCAACAAAAATACATATGAAGGTATGAAGGAAGGGGAGTAGTACTTACTTATAATCCTCCGAGACCCACCCACCAATACCGCCAACCGTTGTCAAAGCATCTTTCCACTCCTTTAGTTTGTCCTTATTTCCATAAACTTCTTCATGTTCCCTTACCGCTACTGTACGGAGCTGAAAACTTCCCGTTTGGTTGCGCACATCAGAGGGAGCCACTCGGTAGAAGATCGGGAAGACGAATCGTCCCCTCCTTACCAAGCATTGAAAAATCTTGGAGAGTTCATCCAAGCACCAGGATGAAGAAGCGTAATTCTCTGAAAAAACGACAAGGGCGATTCTTGAGTCCTGAATTGCTGTAAAAAGTGATGGGCCAATGGTTGATCCTCTCTCCAGGCTTTCGTCATCTATGAAGGTTATAATTCCTTTCGCAGTTAGCGCACGATACAGATGGCAGGTGAAAGTCTCGCGGGTATCTTCCCCTCTGAAGCTTAGAAACACATCGTATTTGTACATGGTATTTGAATACAATTTAAGAATGAAACTCTCCCTCAGCCTCCTCTAGTCTTGTAGATCTAGTCTACGGTGAGATAAGAATGATCAGTCTTCAATGGATCTAATTTTCCATTCCGCTTTTGTAGGCAGCTGCTATTTCCCACAGCAAAGCGATCGCAATTTTTAACTATTTTTTTTCCAGTTTTGGGCGCCCCAACAGTCAATTACTAAATGCAAACATCACATATATTGGAAACAATCGAAAAATTCAACGACTTCGGTCACTCCACTCGATAACACTTGAGTGAGTCTCAGGGTGTATTCAATTCAGATTTTAAAAGACTTTGATGGAGTTTTTATAATTTATGGATTTACTTAATCCACGGATTAATCCATGAATTATTTAAATTTTATATGGACTCTGATTGATTTTAATGGATTGATTTACTAGTATTTGTTTAAATTTTACAAATCCTTATGCTGTTTTTGGTAGGTTAATTTTCTTCTTCTTCTTCTTTAATTAAGCAATGGATGTATGGATCCAACTATAATGCTATATCAATGACAAGAAAGTATGGCAATCTACCATTCTTTATGTTGTGTAAAATGATATATGAACAATAAGAGAAAACTAACGAGCCAAAATGATATATGAAAAATAAAGTAGTAAACTAATGACATAATTTATTGAGTTAAATACTGTTTACTCCCTATACTTATAGAGTTTCATCGTTTCAGTCCCTGACGTTCGAATTTCACCTAAAAACTCCTTGAACTCTCAATTTCCTCCCAATTAGTCTCTGCCGTCAAGCTCCGTCTAAATTGTCCGTTAAATTACTCATGTGGCATCCTTTTCAAGCCGAAATGTCTATTTTACCCTCACGGTTTTTTTTTCAGTTTTTTTTTTCTCTTTTTTTTTTTCTTTTTTTCTTTTTTCTTTTGACCCCTTCTTTTTTTTTTCTCTCTCTCCCCCTCTCCGTCTTTACCCAACTCTCTCTCCATCTTCTTCTTTCAACTGAAGAAGGAAGAGAATCTGGACTTGCTCGCCATAACCTCATGGAGCTCGAAGATGTTGGATGCTTCACCATCCTCATCACCGATGATTATGAAATCAGCGAAAATCCAAACCAAACCATCTTCAGATTCTTACCTTCCCCTAAACCAAATCTAATCCCTATCAATACCAACCTCAACCCTAAACCAAATTGATCAAATCCAACAAAGTCCAAATCTTTACAACTCCTCAAATTCTTACCTTCACGAATCGGTCCAGCCCAATCTCGATTCCGATATGTCTTTGTAGGGGAGGCGACCGAAGCGATCCGAGTCACGGCGTGGGACGTGGAGGTCGTGGTGGTAGTGGTGGAAAGACTAGAGTCGCCGATTGGCCATTTGCCTAGAGTTTCAAGGTGGACATTGACTCGATCCACACGGCCGGTGCCTGAGCCGGTTGCCGAGGAAGCCTCATCCTCACCTATCTGGGTTGTGGGATTTCGTTAAGAAAGTGGGTCAAGTACTGCGATGTGGATGTTGTTGGTTTTGGTGTTGAGCTTGAAGAGGTCGAATCAAAGAGTAATGAGGTCAAATTACAGAGAGGAGATCAGAGAGGAGCAAGAGACAGTCTTGGCCGACGACGTCGTTTAGGGTCCTGGGCCGCATGCGCTCAGACAAGGGCTTGTAGTGGGCCGCGGTGGTTGCAGGTTTATTCGAGGTAGTGGGCGGCGGGGTTTCCAGGACGAGAAGTTTGCGGCGCTTGGGGAGTTGGGAGGTTGGGGTGGACTGTTGTTCTTCTAGTTCTTGTTTGTCTTGGGATTATGAATTTGTGGATTGGGAGAGAAAGAAGCGATCGAGTTTAGGTTGAGAGGTGGCGGTGGGAGTGGAGGTGGTGGTGGAGGAATTGCGGTTGAGAATCCAATCGGTGGTTTTGAGAGCTGAGTTGCCGCCGGTGACGGCGAAGGCTTCGGTGGCGAGGTCGTTGGGGAAGCCCATGCTTAGCAGCTGCTCCATTTGCATCTCCACATGGTGGAAGAGCAAGGGTAAAAAGAAAAAAGGGAAAAAAAAAACAGAGAGAAATTAAAAAAAAAAAATTTTAAAAATCAATGATGAGGGTAAAATAGACATTTTGACGTGAAATGGATTCCACGTCAGCAATTTAACCGATAATTTGGACGGAGCTTGACGGCAGGGACCAATTGGGAGGAAATTGAGAGTTCAAGGACTTTTTAGGTGAAATTCGAAGGTCAGTGATTGAAACGACGAAACCCTATAAGTATAGGGAGTAAACAGTAATTAACTCTAATTTATTTCATATCTAATTTACAAAACAATCATGTGTGTAGGTATCATCTTAATAATACCATTGAAAGTGAGCTTCATTAGCTAGAAGGATTAAGGCTTCTAGAGCTATAGTGATAAAAATAAAATAAAAAATTATTAGATGAGAGCAAAGGCAGAGGAAGATAGTGGGAAAATAGGTTTAAGACAAAATGGATGAGTGTCACCTGTTGAGACCTGCTTTTTATTTATTTTATTTTTTGGGTGAAGAGGTTCTTTATTTTTTGAGTCAGAAAGAATCCATCAAAATCTTTTGGGAAATGGTTGGATTGTTTTTGAGTTTTGATATGTATAAAAAGCACTATAAAATCCTTCAAAATCCATCATTTAATGAAATCCTTAAAAATCCATATACTTTTGAATATCAGCATATTTGAATGGATAATTTTAAATCTTAATTGAATATATCAAGATTTTAAAGGACTGTTTAAAATCTCAGTTGAATACCCATAGACTTCTAAAATACAAAAAAAATCTTGTACACTCTTAATTGAATACACCCCCGTGAAAGAGACATGAACCAATTGAGAAACTAGCTTGCTAGCTTGGATTGCAATCAATTAACATAGTAACTAAACCCATGCGCTTATCATTATTTCTAGGACAATTTTACTTTCGTCACAAGTTATTCACTTTAGAGTTTAGAATGGGGTTGCACTACCAAATAGATCAAGAGGGGACACATTTCAGGTTGGGTCAATAGTCTCCCGAGCTCCTAGTTCGTCAAGATGTCGGTTACATACTGATGTTGAATCTGATATCTCATCTTCACCAATCCAATGTCATGATCAGTCTCATGATAATAATGTTGGCTCTACATCAAGAAACTCGCCAGTTGGTCATGACCACCCACTTCCACATGGAGACACACATGAACATGGTAATCCGAGCACACCCTTGAGTGGGAAAAAAATTTTGGTTGCCGAGGATGATGAGCTTCTGAGGGTCTGAGCTATTTGGCTATGAGAATTCTGTCAAAGGAGGGAGCAACTGTGAAGCTTTGTAAAAATGGAGGAGAAGCTCTAGATGTAATTCGCATAGATCTACTCAACCAAGGGAAACATGAATATGTTTTTGTACTAATGGACTGTCAGGTAATGAATTAAACATTATGCACTCAACCAGCGTGTTAGTATATTCTTGTTCCTAGTCTTGTGTACATGTGTCGGTGTGTGACTTTGGTGTTGAAATTAACATGCAGATGCCAGAAATGGATGGATTTGAAGCAACGAGGCAGATAAGGAAAGTGGAGAAATCTTACCATGTTCGCATTCCGATCATTGCATTAATAGCTCATACACCAGGCGAGGAAACAAGACGGATGTTGGAGGCCGGCATGGATGACTATTTGAGAAAACCCTTGGAAAAGGATCGTCTACTTGAAACAATGAGTAGATTGGTAGGCAAGTAGTAAAATTGTTGGAAGCTGCAAACAGAGCTTTTCATTTCATGTAAGTTCCGTTCAATTCTGTATCTAGTGTTAATCATCAGTTGCATCATAAGAAAAGTCTTGGAAGAAATCTTACCACTTCGAAAAGACAAGTACCATGAAGAATGATGACATCATCCGGATCAAGGCCACTCAAGTCCATTAATCTATAAGACTAGGGCTGGGCTCGGGTCGGGCCGGGCTCGAAAATTAGTGAGACCGAGACCGAACCCGAAAATGTCGGTTCGGGCCGGTTCGGTCTTTTTGTAAACTGAAAACCGACAGAAACCGAACCCATTCGGGCCGATTCGGTTTTCGGGCTTTTTCGAGCCCAAACATTTATTTTCAGTTTTCCACCGAAAAACAAAAACGAAACATTTTTTTTTCCTTTTCTAATGCCCAACACCACATCATTGTATATGTTACATGTGATCAAGATAAAGATTTCATTTAGCTACAAAATCAACGGCCACCAGCAGCCATGGGGCCCCTGGATGGGTCTATTTCTGGCAACCTAATATAAGGTGTGTCACTGTGTTGTAATATATAAATTGTAAAGTATCACAAGAATATAACTATCCTAATGGAAACTACAAGGGAACCTTTCTAGGTTGTACATTGGAACGTTTTACAAGTCATCCTGCAAAGAAAGAAAAGAGAAAGGAAAACTTATGTAAGGAAAACTTTCGGGTCGGTTCGGGCTTTCGGGCCCTGAAAATATGGAACCCGAGACCGAACCGATTACATGAATTCATGTCGGGCTTTAGACCGAACCGAATCGGGCTTTTTTCCTCGGTTCGGGTCCGGTCCTCGGTCTTTCGGGTCCGGACGCCCAGCCCTATATAAGACTGCAGATTTCCTAACCAAACGGTCCTGCAGGAAATCAAATGGGCGAGGTTTTTTGTTTTTCAGTTTGATTTATACTTCGCAATTGTATGCATAGAAAGAAACAATAACATTACTTTTCTCACATCTACAAATTTACCAAATGAAGTTTTGAAGTTCTAAAAACCTCATTGCTCGATATGCTCTATTACTATACTGTCCAAAAAATGAAATGTTTTACATCGATTGTTATTAGTGTATAATTGCTGGATCATTTGGTTGACTTATTGTCAAATCCATTTTGTACCATTTTATTGTTCTTTTCTTCAAGCATATGATACCTAAACTAGGTTTTCTTTTTTGTATCTTAAAAATGGAAGATTTCATTAATTATATTTGGGAAAAAAATACAAACAGTACCCAACCTAAGGTCCACTCCGAATTTCTATACCCAAATTTTCGAAACTATCACATTAGTACCTGGAGTTCCCAATTCTACCTAATTTTCGTACACGCCGTCAATGATGGCGTCAACTCTTGTGATAGGTGTCATATTTTAAGGGATATTTTGGTCACTTCAGACTTTTTTTTTTTTAATTTTTTTCCTCTATTTATTTTTTAAGCCCGGCAGTTTTTATTCTCAAAAAAAAAAAAAAAAAAAATCAGCTTCTTCTCTATCTCTTCTTCTTCCCCAAATTCCCGATAAAGTCTCTGCCATCCGGAACGGACTTCCGATGATCTCCCTCCCCGTGTTTGGCATCGTCAGCGAGAAATTCAAATCCCAAAAATCTACTATTACCATCTTTCGCCGAGAACACGTTCTTGAATCTGGGTTCTGGGTCAGGCTTTGTTTGCTTTACATTCTTGTTCCTAAACCTATCTAAGAAGATCTACGAGTTCAGATTCAAGCTCAAGGTTCAGACCAGAAGTAGATTATGAGGTTATTGTGCATCTTTATAAAATTCGGGTTTGGATTCTGGGATTTGGGTGATGGGTTTTGATTCATGAAATCTGGTTGATTTTTTTGTTGGTCAAAGAAATCTGGTAGAATGGTAGATCGGAGTCCTGCTCTTCTTCTCTTTAGACCTGTGGACATGCAAATCCAAGTGGGTTCAGTGTATGAATGTAATTTATGGATTGGATTGAGAGGCTAATGGGATTTTCCTCTAGTAACCCAGATTCTGACACCAAAAGAACCCACTTCAATTCCTTTCTAAGATGCAAGTTGATATAGCCACAAATCCATTCATAATTCTCTTTGAGCCAGTTGGTTCACGATTAGCATCATCAACATAAATATGAAGTAATGAGTTCTCTTGGAAGCTGCTACTATAACATGAAGAACTCAAAGAGAGAAGAAGTGTTCATCAATAAAGGTCTAGAGCCATTGCTTCTTTCTTTGTTTCGTAATATGAGAGAGAGAGAGAGAGAGAGAGATTGATAGTAATAATAATTCAAAAGCTGATGGGATATTGCTGGTTAATGTATGGATTCGATTGAGTTTCAAGTAGCTTGGAATGAGGAGAATATGATGAGGAGCTTAAGTATTTGTAGACAGCGATGGAATTCATGCTCAGAGAGAGAGAGAGAGAGACGACAGAGGCAAAGAAACGAAGAGAAGGAGAAAGAAAGGGAACTCAGGAACAGGGCTGGGTAAGTAAATGACACAAATATCCATCAAACACACCACGGGGGCACGTGGCATGCGGTTTAACGCCGTCATGGACGACAGGTACGAATATTGGGTCGAGCTGGCTATTCTGGGTACCATTGTGATAGTTTCAAAATTTTGGGTATAGAAATTCGGAGTGGGCCTTAGGTTGGGTACTGTTTGTATTTTTTTCCCATCATATTTGTGTAATTGTAGTTATCGCAAATGTGTTATCTGTTCAAGCGACTTAAGACTTGCACTATATGACTTTGTTTATAAATCGGCCATAATCTGCTTAAGCTAGAATCTAAAATTGTACTTCTCAAACTTATATAATTATGATCTATTACATTTTTTATCAGAATTACAAAAAGAATTGTTTAACAACTAAGCACTACATAAAAAATTGTTAGGATTCTTGCCCAAAAGCACCAAAATGAGCCAAATTTTTCTCACTTACCCTAGCAATAGATTTTTGTTCCCACATACATAATTTCACGCTGAATGACCATTTTACCCTCAACCCAATTAAAGAATTACAACAACGTAACTCTTTCTCCTCTCTCTCTCTCTGTGCCATGGCCACTCCGGAATCAGAGAACGCAGCCCACCACCGCCGGACCAACTCAACCACATCAGAGTCCAACTCGTTGGAAAAGCTCACCCTGGACCTCTCGTTCTCGTTGACGATCAAGGTCTGGAACCGCGACTTCTTCAGCTTCTTGCCGCCGGAGATCATGTGCCACTCTCTCACCTCTCTCTCTCTCTCCTCCACGACTCAGCCTCCGTCCCTCACGCTCTCACACAAGATCGAAGAAATCTCGTTGGGTTTCAGGTATGGATCGTCGGCGTAAGAGATGAGCTGGTGTTATGGAGCTCATGCGGTCAAAGCCTCGATCGTCGGCGCCGGTTCTAGGTCTGGGTTGAAGGACGACCCTGTCGCCGGCACCTCTCTCTCTCTCCCTCCTTCCGGCAGGAAGCCGTCACCGGTTGCTTGGACATCGCCTTCGACTCGTCTCAGCAGCAGGAAGCGAAGACCGGTCATCCCTTTCCAATCTGCACTTTTTCTCTCATCCCTCTTTGAGGTGGTTAGGAGTCGGCCCACACAGATGGAAGGTGTGGCAGTTGATGTGATGGTTGAGGTGGCGACTGGGCTGCTGGTAGACGGGAAATTGGTGGAGGATAACAATGATTTGGTGCCCAGAGCTTTTCTCTGGGTGCCTAAACCATTTTTTTTTTTTTTGGATAAAATGGGGCAGAAGACCAAAATGAAAGAAAAGTGAAAAAAAAAGAAAAGGTTCTATTGGGGCAATAGATGTTTTGAATTGATGTAATCTCCTTATTTTTTTCCTATAATCAAAGTTTTAGAATAAATTTATGGAGATTAGTTCCAATTCTAGCAACTGAAAGTCCTATCGGGGGATAGTAGACGTCTATTAAGGGGCAATAGACGTCTATTGGGGGACAATAGATGTCTATTGCCCCTCTATTGGAGAGCAATAGAGGTTTTCAGAAAAATTCGGTGGGGTACGGCCGGTGACAGGTGACTGGAATCAGGCTTAAGTTGGCTGGAATCTGGCTACAGTAACGGGCTCCGACGAAGTCTCCTATAGTTTCTCTCTCTGTCTAAGTAAATAAGGGGTGAGGGGTAAAATGGTATAAAAAAAAATTAAAAACAAAAAAAAAATTTAATGGGGTATTAGAGAAGATTCCTTTATAGTGTATTGAGTAAGAGATAATTAAAAAAATTTAATGGAATTAGTGAGAAAAAAAAATCCCTAAAAATGGAGTAAATAGACAAAACTCAAATCGTTAACAAATAAAATCTCCGCGGCATCGCGCGGTCATCTTTTCTAGACATATAAAATGCGTGGACTGTTCACTGTGGGCCTAAATTAAATGACGCTTTTACCCTCCCGTTTTATTTTAATCACAGGCTGCGATCAGTCTACAATCCTGTATACGTACGTTTCTTCTACAATCTATTTCCTCAATTAGGGGCTAGTTAGTTAATGAGAAGCTCGATTTGCTGGTGTTAATGAGAAATTCAGACCTCGATGATCGATTGAACCGGTTTCAAGTATCGTTCGAAAGCCTTCTTCAACATTACAGCCTTGACGACATTGGCCCGAAAGCAGCAGCCTTCAGTCTTTGTTTTGCTCTCTCGCTCTCCCTCTGCTTCGCACAGGTGGATTCTCCATCGAATTGGACAGAGTGATCAAGAAAGCGACAGATTGCTGGCACCCATAGAGAAATTGGGCTCATTTGATCAACTTGGAATATCCGATTGAGCTGCCATCCTTTTGATCAAATCGGGGGATTCGTTGGAGCAATCCGAGATCTTTGAGGGATTGAGCTCCAGGTAAGCTTCTTATTTGGTTGATTGGTTTTGAATTTCAGTGCATGCATTTTTGGGTGGTGCTAATGAATTTGGGATGTTCAGTTTTGTTTAGATTGGCCCTGTTTTCTTCATATTTATGCAGATAGTTTGGCTGCAAATATTTTCAGTCATCTCCTAACTGGTCTGGGTGCTGGTTTCTTTGCAGTATCTATTCGGCCTCCAGTTGATGTGGTTTACATTCTGAAACCTATTAGCCTTAATAATAAGTTTGGTGCTTCTATTTATGATCATCAGGAGGTAAATATGTGTAGCAGTTTAAATTTCAATCATAGTGACTTGTGTACGCATTAGATAAGATATTGAAGCCTCATAGATGTTATTGACACAATATATATAAGACTTCCTTTTCTTTTTGTTATTCATCAGCATATATTGTCACTGTGGCTTTTAATGATAAATTTAAACCCAGTTCGTCTTTCTGTCCAAGTTTATGTAGAGTTTGGTTTTCTGTTTCCTTTAAGTTTTGTTTTGGGTCTTTTTGTTGCAGCAAATCTGATATGAAGAGCATAAAGGTGAGGCTAGGGACGATTAAGAAGAGGAACACTGTGCTGAATACATGTTATTGATCTTCTCAAGATTGGCCTTGATATTAATGTATATAGAAGGGTAAGTTATATGGTTCATTAGTTTTTTTGCCCAAAAGAGCTTTCATATCTTGGTTTTTGATTATTGAACACCTATCTGTAGCTAGCTTTATGATGTGTAAATTTCATCATTGTTCTGTTTGGCCTTTTCAGTTCTCACCCAAAAAATAAAGAAGCTCATTTTTGTGCTGCTGTAGGTGGAGCTGGGAGCAGCACAGCAGGTCGAAAAGACATGGCTGATGCTCTAGCAGATATGAAAAAAAGGTATTTATGTTTTCCATAGACCCTTTCATTGAGAATTATAGTAATCTAAGTAGAAAGAAAAAAAATTTAAAACCATTCTTTCTGTGTCTCAGATCAGCGTCCGAATATATATGCTGAAAGTGTGAACAAGGGTTGTATGCTCTTTTTTGAATGAGCCTGAGCATCCTAATATCTAATCATAGTAATCTGATGATTCTGAAGTAGCTTATTAAAAATGTAGTTTAAAAGTTCTGTCATCTCAGTGGTTTTTTAGTTTTTTTATATTCACTTCTGATCTTATTACTTAGTGACCTTTTCTTTTGTTTGTTATATATAGATGGTGCTCCACCTTCTGAAGGCCATCCTACAGTTAACCTCAAGCCAAACCTACTAAAGATGTCCCCAAACATCCAGACACCTCAAAACCAGCATGGCTTTTGGCTTTAGAAGTAGTGACAAGAACCACTTAATGCAGTTATACTACCCGCAGCAAAGTGCGGGCCCTCAAAGTGTATTCATTTTTGCTTTCTAATTTCATTGCCTATTAGTTTGTTAGTTTTGGTCCAGTAACACTTACACCAGAACATCACTTCTTTACAAAATGATGCATTAACATTCAGCTTCACAATTGACATTAGGTTTGAACTGAAGCTGAAGTTCCAGCCTCTGGTGTCAAGGTCCATCGCTAGGGGGGAGTTGCCATAGGAGGCTTGATCGTGGACACCAAGGTGTTCTGCTGGCCTTAAAAGGTATTTTGGTATGGATTTCTGTATTCTGTGTAGATTTGGATACTTCTCAGCTTTGGTGATTGAAATTTTTCATGCAGTGTTAGAGTTAATGTTTTGGTGAGTAGATGTATGGTTCTTTGGCATTTTTCTTTCTCTATCTGATTTCCCTAAACAATATGTAGTGTTTTTTGCAGGGCACCTAGCTTTGCTGATTCAAGAACATGAGTAGGAAAAGGAGCTCTTCTTCAGCTTCAGAAGGTACTCTTAACTTGAAAGTTTGTTGCTTCTTTCTGTTTCAGGATTTTATTGATATCTTAGAATTTATTGGGTGAGAAACTGTTAATGCTTTAGTAATTGCATGGATGGTCTTCATTCTTATTGTTTTTCAACTTTGACTTTATGCTTGGTTTTAGTTTTAGTTTCTGCTTCAAGTTTGTTGCTTTTCTTTATCCCTTTTTCTTTGATTTGCCAAATGCTGATCGATATTGACACTTTTTGTTACATTGTTCATGTCAAACCATATATTTGTCATATTTTTGTTTTCATAGTTTTTTTTATTTTTATTTTTATTTTTATAATATTTTCTTTGGTATTTAAAATGAGTAAACCTTTGAGTTACGTTTACGTTTTTGCGATTTGCAGGTCTTTGTTTGGATTTGGCAATACTTTAGTTTTAATTTTGCAAGTTTGTAGTTCCCAAACCCTATATAATTAGCCTCTCACTTCTGTTAAACTTCTGATTCTCAGCAGTCATCTTAGGGTGCTCTTACAAATCAAAGCAAAAATGAAATACAAAGATATATTGTTGGTCTGTTTGTTCTGAATTGAGTCAAATTAGCTCTATCAGGCTAGGATTAGTAGGAGATTTGGTTTGTTAGATTTTCCGATTAAGAAAGCCTTCAAATTTAATTTCCAGCAAATAAGCAAATAACTTTGTGGGATTCCATTGAAGAACATATTGAACTAGGTTGTTTGCATGTTCCTAATATTTATTATTGCATGGTGTACCTTGAGTCTTGATTGTTATAGTCATGAAACAGCCATCCAAGATGTTTCTTATGCGTGATTGTGTGTGGTGTAAGTCTAATGTTTCATTTACCAGCTTTAAAATATGCAAGAAAGTTGTCGTATTTGAATTATATAATGAAACCCCAGGCACCAGGTGATTGTGTTTGTTTTTATTAATGTTCTCATGGTGAGCTATTTTGCTTACAGATATTGGAGTGGGGTGAGAACAATATTGCCATTGCTGCTGAAACTACTGCTCCTTGGGCGTTGTTTCAGCAAGAAGTTGTTGTTTGGCATAAGCTTGACCATCCAAATATTTCGAAGGTAAAAGTGATGCAGGACCAATACGTAAACTGTAGAACTAAGGTTGCTGTAGAGGTAATCTGCAGTAGGCTAAAAAAACAGAAAGGTAACTACTGGAATCACACCAGTAGGTTCTAGGAGTCACACCTAGGAAGGGGTTGAGTCACACAACCAAGGATAGCAAACGCTGTCAGTTTTATTAATCTTAATCTGAAAATAAAAGACTACAAAGGCTTCAATATATAGAGAAGCTAAAACAACCCTTGAACAATTAGGACCAAGTAATCCTAACATCCCTAGGCATAAGAAGATTCCCTAAAAATATCTCCTAAGAATAAAACGAATCCTAATAAGAAAAGAAATCATAAAACTTTCCAAAACTTTCCAAATACTTGCTGACCCCAAATCAGTCAAGTTCCCATGTTGACACATCATCACCTACTGAGTGCCAGATCAAGGCTTGAGCCTTGGAACCTTCTTTGCCACGTCTCTTATAGACTTTCAATGGCCTCTGCCATGTAGATCCTCCATCAAAAAGTTATATCTATTGGATCTTCATATCAGAATGTATGATGCAATGTCATATAACAGCACACACCCTTTCAGTTTCTAACACATAAATGTGATGCATTTTTTCTATGACTAAACCTGTTTCTGGCTGTCCTAATGTTGGCCTTTTAGAGTAGTTCCCAAAAGTTTTTCCAAGCTAAGATGAAATACTGTAGTTTCTCCATATGTTAAAAAAATTTCAGTTCAAAATTTTAACTGTTTATATTTCACAGTTTGTTCGAGCTTCAATGGGAAGTTCGAATCCTAAAATCATTGCCAAAGGCACATCAAGTGATGGTCAGTCATAATTCACCTCCCTGTTCCAGAGATTAACTTCAATTTTGCAATTTGTAAATATGCGTCTGGTTTAAACATCAACTTTTGTAATTTGTAAAGTTATAACATTTTCATCAACTTTTGTAATTTGTAAAGTTATAACATTTTCAATTTACGTTTTTAGCTTATGATTGTGGCTGTCTTACGTACAAAATTTGAGAAAACAGAAAAAAGAAAACCTGCAGTGTTGATATCCTTTATAAACTCGAAAACTTTTTTTTACAGGCAAGAGACTCTTATTTTATCACTTTGATCAAGAATCAACTCATTTTCATTCGTATTTGTTATTATTATAAATTGTTAGTCAACTCATTTTCATTCGTATTTGTTATTATTATAAATTGTTAGCAACAACAAATCCTGCGGCAAAGCGTGGGTACTATTACTAGTTATTTAACTATACTAAAACTCAAACAGAAAAATGACAAACGAAATGAATAGTTCCCTGACTATGCTGCCCCTGCCTCATGTCTTCTATTACGGAATTGTCCCGACACCTGTGCGTTTTCTAAGGCACTGAGTCGCCACCAGCTGTTTGCTTCTCCAGCCACCGATTAGTGTTGGCGGGTCTGCGCGTCCTTGCTCTGCAGAACTATAGAGAGGTAAACAGCGATGGTGAGATACAGGGTCTGCTTCTTTCCTCCGCACAGAGAGAGATAGAGAGCGAAGAGACTAGATGAAGAAGAAGAGATTCAGCAGTAAGCAAGTAATTTCTGGAAAGAGGGAAGAACTTCCAGTGGATTGTTGCTATGCGGAATCAAATCCAATTGAAGCAAGGTTCAATTTTGACTTGGAGAATAAGATGATTGCTCAAGTATGTTTTTTTTTTTTTTTTCTTTTTCTATTTGGGCATTGATTTGGGTCCTCCTCAATTTTTTTGATGCAGATTCTAGCTGGGTTTTCGTATTTGTTCCTGTAAATAGAAGCAATTGTTGGGGCAAAATTGATTCTGGGGATGTCATTGTTTTCTGAGAGTAGATTCAACCTGCTGCATACCAAACAGATTCAAGCTATTGATTTCAAACGAATATGTAGATAATTTTGCAGCTCCTGAGTGCATGGGTCAGTATTCTATCAGGAATTAGATAACAAAAAGCTTGACTGATTAGCTATTTCTTATTCCACTTTATGCTATTCTACCATATTTGTATGCAAATTTTTAGGGTCGCAAGTTTGAATGAATTTTCATGTTGGGTGTTAGGAATGAGATACAGATGTAATTTATAACAACACAAGAATCATTATGTTATTTACTTGATTGATAGTCTGCTATTTCTCTTTCTGTTCAAATTTAACGATTCAAGGCCAGCTCTGTCTCTTCTTCCACGTCATTGATTTTAGAAAAGGTAGGACTAGGGATGGGAATACAGAGGTTTGTAAATATGTTGTTTTCTTTTTCCCTTGATCTCAAATTCCAGAAAGCTAGGTAACGATTTTACTGAACTCCAGAGGTAAGGAGTTTGGTTGTTGTTGTTTTGTTTTTTTTTTTTTTCTGTTGTTTTTAGTGTTTTCTAATCACCATATGACTTCTACTTTCCTCTGCATAGATGTCTAATTGAAATTGGCATTCACATTTCGATTAAGAATTCCATGTTTTTGATTGTCAGTATGTTAATGGGTTTTGGTGATTAGCGACTTTGATCATTGCTTTTTTTCATGACAGTTGCAAGGATCTCATTTCATGAGGGTATTTTCTCTTACCCATTACTTTCACTGCCCCTTCTGGCAATTGTCTCTGTACTCTCTTAATCCTTCTAGGCCTATAATCAGAAGAGAGACATATTCTAACTACAATAATGGCAGCAGCAACGGATTGCACAATAGAGCAGAAGTTTGTTTTTTTGTTTTTATTTTTTAACACAAATAAGTTAGGTTTTCTTACTTAAAACATATTCATTCCAAGTTCTAAGTCGTCACTTATATTTAAGTGTACAGTTATGATTTTGATTTGATTCAACCAAGTGTTATATTTACTCTTAGTGGTTTAAAATGACGGTAGGTTTTTACTTTGGGAGTGATTTGGGGATGATATTTGCAATGATGTATTGGTTTTGATTTATTCATGCGTGATCTGTTTATGTTTTAGGGAGCCTGTGGTTGCTTCTATTGAATACCAAGCTTTAGATGAGCTTCAGGTGCCTTCTTCAAGCTCAGCAATATCAGGGGGCAGATCCAGTCTTAGTACTCAGGTGATATTATAATTAACTACAGTTTGATCATGACCCAATTCTGTTCAGCTTATATAGTTTGTGTTAAGTCATTACTTGGATAAGTTATGTTCTTATGTAATTTTAAGAGCTGGTATTTAAGAATGCCTTTATTTGGGTTAATTCCTTTATCTTATAAAATTAACACTATCATGATTGCTTGATATTAATTACTACCTCTTTTCAATTTGGTTGAATTTGATACAGAGCTAATGTGTTTGTGCTTTCTGTTTTTGAGCTTTCATTTCATGAGTCTGTAATTGTTTTGCATGAAAAAGGAACACAAAAGCTATCATTGTCAAAAAGACAAATAATTGATCTGTAGGAAGATATGTATGAATTGAAGGAAAAATATAAACACAATTAGTAATGCAATCACAGGAGGAGCTGCAGTAAATCTTAGTAATAAAAAAAAAAAGAGAAAAAGTATGGCATGCATGCTTATATATTGATATGTTCCTGTGATGTAGATATATTCCTAGGACTGCAGACGTAGGAGTGCTGCTGTAATGAATAAATTAAAAATTACTGCAAACACATAAGTATCAAAAGAAAAAGAAAAAGAAGAAGATAAAGAATAATAAAATTATATACCAGATTTGAAATAGAACATACTAAATCGTGTCCCTCCATATGCATTTTCCTTATGTCTTCTTTAGTTGTGGGTTTTTTGATTTGGTTAGTTAATGTCAATTTCTATGCCTGTTCTTTCATAGGCTGGAAGAAAAGAAGAGCGGATAGGCAGAAAGCAAGCAGCTGCAAATGAGATCTAACAACGTTTGATGAGTTTATGTACTGGTTTCCATTCCATTCATTCTCGACAGTTTTAATACCAAACTACTGCACAGAAAATGGAGAGTGAAAAGGCCTGGAGGCAGAAAGTAAGCAGCTGCAAATGAGATCTAACAACTTTTGATGAGTTTATGCACTGGTTTCCATTCCATTCATTCGTAAAAGTTTTAATACCAAACTACCGCACAAAACATGGAGAGTGAAAAGGCCTATGATAATGTGACTTAGGTGAGCCTATGCACGTTGCTTTGTTTGTCTTTTCCATATGGTTTTGTAGTTGACATTTGGATTTTAAGTGAAAACTCTTGTAATTACCTAAAATCTATGAAGACCAATATTGGTGCACCTCAATTTTTGGTAGGAGGCGTTTTGGTTATTGAAATGATGAAATTGATGTGCAGGTGGAACGCATTGATCGAAACAATCCAGAGAATAGTAGAGAGGAAGCAACATTTAATCGAACAGGTGTAGGACCTGCTTTTGGGATTGCAGGGGCGAACTTGAAGGAAAAATTAGAATAGTTTTTGGTAAAAACACAACCTCTGTAAAATGTACAGTTATAACATTGCAATTGACGTTTCTCAACTTATTATTGTAACTGTTTTACGTTCAAACTTTGAGGAAAAAAAGAAATATGCAAACCTGCAGCATCGCGGGCAGTTTATCTAGTTAAATAACAAAACCCATGCGGTTATCATTATTCACTTTACTTTCTTCACAAGTTAATTCACTTTGGAATGTCATTTTAGGAGACTTCTCGTATAATGCAACTGATGATCAACACTAGATACAGAATTAAACGAAACTTACATGAAAAGCTCTGTTTGCAGCTTCCAACAATTTTACTACTTCCCTATCAGTCTACCCATTGTTTCAAGTATACGATCCTTTTCCAAGGGTTTGCTCAAATAGTCATCCATGCCGGCCTCTAGCATCCGTCTTGTTTCCTCGCCTGGTGTATGAGCTGTTAATGCAATGATCGGAATGCGAACATGGTGAATTTCGCCACTTTCCTTATCTCCCTTGTTGCTTCAAATCCATCCATTTCAGGCATCTGCATGTTAATTTCAACACCAAAGTCACACGCTGACACATGTACACAAGACTAGGAACAAGAATATACTAACACGCTGGTTCAGTGCATAATGTTTAATTCATTACCTGACAGTCCATTAGTACAAAATCATATTCATGTTTCCCTTGGTTGTCTAGATCTATTTGAATTACGTCTAGAGCTTCTCTTCCATTTTTACAAAGCTTCACATTTGCTCCCACCTTTAACAGAATTCTCATAGCCAAATAGCTCAAAAGCTCATCATCCTCGGCAACCAAAATTTTTTTTCCCACTCAAGGGTGTGCTTGGATTCCCATGTTCATGCGTTTCTCTATGTGGAAGTGGGTGGTCATGACCAACTGGTGAGTTTCTGGATGTAGAGCCAACATTATGAGACTGATCATGACATTGGATTGATGAAGATGAGATATCAGATTCATCATTAGTATGTAAGTGATATCTTGATGAACTAGGAACTTGAGAGACTACTTTTGATCCAACCTGAAATGTGTCCCCTGCTGATCTATTTGGTAGTGCACCCCCATACTCTGGAAGAAATCTTACCACTTTGAAAAGACAAGTACCATGAAGTGCCCTTTTAGGATGACATCATCCGGATCAAGGACACTCAAGTCCATTAATCTATGAGACTGCGGATTTCTAACCAAACAGTCCTGCATCAACCATTTTGAAGGCCTCTTTTGAACTCAGTTGTAATCTTACATAATTGCAGATATGGTCCAGCTGTAGTATCTATCACTAGCAATATAAAGGCAGATGCACCACTAAAATTGGAAGTCGTCTTCTTAAACAGAGAGCATGTTACTATACGTTTCATCCATAGCACTCATTAAATGGTGCACCTCCTTTGCTCCATTACTGGAGTTGCATGATGTAGATTTCCTCAAGCAGTCCTGCAGACCCAAATCAGATCTGAATAGGAACTATGATGATGTTGAGAATGGTAACCCTTCATCTTCATGTGTTTTATTTTCTTGAGAGAATGAGCTAGTTGTCCCCACTGTTCTACCACTAATGCCTTTATCCCAAGGCTACCCTTCATGAACTGGTGTACTATTCTCCGTCGCTCTTCATTTTTAATCAGCAGTACAACAATGGATTCCTGATTCCTCTACCTTAGGATTACTAGGAGTGCTGCGGAACACATTCAACCGGGGGCTTCCAAATGGTGTGAACTTCAGACTAGGAACTATGGTCAACCTGGAGTTTGCATTTGGTGTGCGTATAGCTGCTATTAATCCCACCTGTTGATCTCTGTCATCATAAATAGGGTCACCTCCCAATTCAATGTCTTGTTGTAATTTTATATGATCCTCATACACATTAATAGCTCTCAGGAGAACATTAAACCTGAAGCATGTCCCTTTTTCACCAATCTCCTTGTCCACAATTCCTATTTCTCCGTGCATCAAGAGTACCTAGTGCAAGACAGACACATAATTCAAGGTATCTTCCGTCATCGAGTAATTTAAATAAACTTACCAAAGAATAAATTAGTATTGTTATTATGCATTACTTACCAGAGACTGAACAATACCAGGTCCTAAGCCAGTACCTCCTTCTCCATGAGCTTTTTCTTTGACTTGAACATAGTTTTCAAACACTTCTTTTTGCTTCTCCTTGGGAACTACCCTCCCTGTACCATCCACCACAAAAACAAATTCCAAAAAATTTGGATCATTTTGAACCCCCTTCACTGCTTTGATGCCATCTAATTGTTCTTTGGTCGTGTTCTTGTAGTTCAAAAAACAAAACAAATGCTTCAAGAAACTATTATTCAAATCAGAATTAGCAGCAGTGATTGAATTCATGAAACTAGGTTTCTGAACCCAAGCACGAACTGTTACATATCCCTCTGAAGTAAATTTGACAGCATTCCCTAATAAGTTGCATAATATCTGCTTAAGCCTTCCCTTGTCACCTTTCACATGTGCAAACTTTAGAAGAGAGCAATCATGAGGATCCAACACCACATCTATGCCCTTCTTTAAACCCGATGGAAGAAATCTTCAACAGTTGCGATATGTCAAACTCTTCGTCTTCGAGTACCATCTTACCCGCTTCAATTTTGCTTTTATCAAGAATAGAGTTTAACATACCTGTATAACAATTAAGTGCATAATTTAAATTTGAAATAACCTCAACAACTGAAAATTTAGTTTATTAAGAAGATGAATCATTTAACTTCTCGTACCTAAGAGTAAGAGGTCTGTTGTACATGCGTCCATTTGTGTCAGATATTCCCTTATTTCAGAGCCCTGGGCAACTTCATCACAGGATATTTTGATCAATTCAGTCATGCAAGCAAGAGCATTACGAACATCATGGCTTGCACTTGTAATTGCATCAGATTTTTTCATACTCTTTGTCAGCTTGTCGAGTTGACGATACTGATCAATAACCCAGAAAATACCACTATGAAGAAGACATCCTACTGCTTGATTGAGTTATTGTTTGGTTCAGCTCTAGCACATCTTGCTCATATATCAGACGTACCCCACACTCCTTCACCTCCAGACCTGGCCCTCTTGTTTCAAATAAGAACTCAAGCTGACGGCAACTGTTATGCCACCAATCTGTACCAAAGTATTTATCACGGGACACAAAGAATATCCAAAGGTGATCTGACTCAACCTGGCAAAACTGTTCGCTAAAGCGAAATGCAGGCTGTTTGCCATGTACTTCTAATTCTTTTCCATTCAGCTTCAGGCAACATACAAGATGATGAGTAGCCTTAAAAGTCTTGAACGTCAGGACATCAAGCTCATCAACCTGACGGTGCTCATGGAGTACAAAAACAGCACACAAAACAAATCCCAAAAACCTACTCTTATTCCAACCTGGAAGTAGGTCTGCAGTTAATGAACTCCCAAATCTTTGATGATCAAACCACTCAGGAATTCTATTTCCAGGAATTACAATTTGAAAAGTTTCCGTCGCACTAGAAATTTGCTGTCATGAAAAATAGGTATTTCATTTGATTGATTTAATATGAGCAAAAACACACAACACAACAAGAGAGAAGAGAGAGAGCTAGTACCTGATCAAGGAATATCCGTAGCATTTCAAATGCTATGTTACTGCAGCCCTGATTTTCATTTAGTTTGAAGCAATTGATGAAATTGAAATATGATTTCTCCAAACTATTGAAATTGGATACATCAAACAGCATCTCCAGTGAAGAACAACCATCTGCCCTCACATCCAATTTTCTATTTGATGGAAGTCCAGACAACTCTTGAAGTGTCTTGCAATTCTCCAAATTAATGTTCTGAAGCATAAAACAGGACCTGATGCTTGGAGGAAGCTTAACAAAATTATTTCCACTCAGATTTAGTGCCACTAAGGAGGGAAAACAGGCAAAGTTGGCAAACGCAGCATCACCAAGATTGCAGTTACTTATGTTTAGATCTGTTAAATTACATAGACGAGATGGTGGGAACCAGATACTCATTGATGTATTTGCATTTTGCTCTGTAGAATAACACAGATCAGACACAGGCAACTGTACACTCATTGGTCCTATATCGGCTCTTTGCACCAATCTAGAAGGCCAGGACCATGACAAATATGTCCCAACAACTTCACAAAAGCACGTTGTAAGATGATTTACAGCAGTTCTAATTGCACCATTCTCCCTCGCACTATCCTGTTTGCCAAGTTTCAAACATCCAGAAAGATCAAGATTTTGAAGAGACTCCAATCTACTAATGGTGCTTGGAAGGCAAACAAGATTTTTGCAGTTGCTCAGATTCAGTGAAGCAAGGCCACTCAGACATCCAATTGACACAGGTAGTGTTTCAATGGCTGTCTCATCGAGATAAAGCTTTGATAAGCGCCCCATATTTCCAGCGAACTGGGGAATCTTTTTAACTTTTGAGCAGTTAGAAAGAATTAAAGTTTCAAGAGATTCCGTTTCAATTTTACTTGGCAGACTCTCGAGACTCTCGCAGTCTTTAAGATTCAATACAATAAGCCTTTTGAGTTGTCCAAGGGATTGATGAAGTTCAACCAAAGTCTTACATCCTTCAAGATCTAGAGTCTCAAGATTTTGAACGCCTGTGAGGTCTGGGGTCTGGACAATTTTTTGAGAATGGCATAGTTTGATGAACTTTAACTTGTCAAAATTCTGTTCAACAAATATATAAAGCAATCAGGAAAATAGTCAGGCACAACATGAATAGAATTTTCTAATACAAATTAATGAACAATCAATAGTCTATCAACCAACGACTATACCTTTGCTCCTTTCCAGAGGTGTTCAATGTTGCTGCGGCACAAGTTAAGTTCAATAAGTTCGTCTGCTTCAAAATTTTGTGGGAGGGATCTTAAGGGGTACCCACTCCAATCAAGGAGTCTCAAGGAATTAGATAGAGAAGTGAGCCCTTCGGGAAGATTCACGTTACGAATATGGAGAAGACTGAGTTGAGTCAAATTTGAAAAGGCTTCTGGTTTCCAATGAGCCACTTCTAACTCAGGCAAGTCCATTACCATGGCTCGGATTTTGTCTGTTCCCTAATTATGAAAAACAAGAGTAACAAGTGATGTTAAACAAGACAAAGAATACTACTACTGATTACTTAAATAAATTAAAGCTTTTCTATGCTTCTCTTTTCTTTTCTTTTTTCTACATAATCACAGTCTTACCTTATTTTTCTTCAGCACATTGTGGATAACATTAGGAGACCATAATCTACTTCGTTTACCTGGCTCATCAGGGGACTCTCGACGAACTATTTCGAAGCCCATTTCTTGTAGCAAATCATGCATCGACAGTTTGTTCTTAAAAATAGTAATGAGAGATTTTTCCTCAAGAACCTTTAAACCAATGCCAGGGTTTAGCTGGCAATAGTCTAGTATTTGTGTCACACGATCCCTGTCCTTCCCCTTGTACAAACAAGCAATATGTAGGAATATCTGTTGGTCTTTTTCCTCTAGTCCCTCAAAACTAATCTGAAGCACATCCATAACTTGTCTATTTGGTGTATTGTGTAGCCTCTCTATTGTACTTTCCCATTCATTGGTGCTTCTACCAGATAGAAAAGAACCTAAAACCACAAGAGCCAACGGAAGTCCTTGAGCATACCCTACAATATGGTGGCACAAGTCCGAATAATCTTCTGGTGGGAAGCTGTTCTTGAAAGCCTTTAAACTCAATAGTTGAATAGCTTCACCACGAGTTAATCCAGTAGCCTTGTATGTATCATCAACATCTCTTAGCAAATGAATATCTGGGGTGGTTATGATAATTCTACTCCCTGGACCGAACCAGTCCCGACTTCCAGCCAATTTATCTAATTGATTAATGTGATCCACATCATCAATAACAACTAGCACCTTCAGTAGACATGACCGCCTTTTTATCATAGCAGCTCCTGCGTGTTCATCATCTATGTTTTCAATCTTTGTCCTCAGGATTTTAGAAACAAGTTTTTCTTGTAGAGAAACTAGAGATTTTTCTCTAACATTGGAAAGAATGCAGCTTTGGTCAAAATCCTGACAAATTCGATCATGGATGGCTCGAGCAAGTGTTGTCTTACCTATGCCCCGCATGCCATGGATCCCTATAAAACGCACCCCACCAAGCTGAGGACATATGTATTTGCTTAATAAGTCCTCAATGCGGGAATCCATTCCAATGAGGCCCTTGCCAACAGTTGAAGAGGTATAAGTATCACCTAGTTTTCCTAGTATATACCTAACAATTGCCTCAATAAGTTTTCCGTCGTCCCTGAGAACAAAAAGAAAAAAAAAAAAAAAAAAACATTTCCATTTACTCATTTAGCTATGCAAATACCAATCTCTCAACTCTACAAGAGTTTGCAGTTGAAATCTGATCATAATCTGACTACAAATAGGCACTCCATTCGTATTAATTCTATCCCTCCCTCAGAAAACGCAAATTGCGAAAGTCAGATCAAGTTAGATCCACCAATTTAATCATAAGAGACAAGTTCTATATTTTATTTAGGATCTGGGGATGGATTATCCCTGCCAAACATTATATGCAGTAGAGAATTTCAATTTATTCCGACAAAAAAAAAAACATATGAAGGAATGGGACTAGTACTTACTTATAATCATTCGAAACCCACCCAGCAAGATTGGCCACTGTTTTCAAAGCATATATCCACTGCTTTAGTTTGTCCTTATTCCCATAAACTTCTTCATGTTCCCTTACCTCTACTGTACGGAGCTGAAAACTTTCCCTTTGCTTGCGCACATCAGAAGGATCCACTCCGTAGAAGATCGGGTAGGCTATTAGTCTCCTCTCATCCCAGCATTTAAGAATCTTGGAGAGTTCATCCACGCACCACGATGAAGAAGCGAAATTCTCTGAAAGAACGACAAGGGCAATTCTTGAGTTCTCAATTGCTGTAAAAAGTGATGGGCCAATGGTTGATCCTCTCTCCAGGCTTTCGTCATCTATAAAGGTTATAATTCCTTTCGCAGTTAGTGCACGATACAGATGGCAGATGAAAGTCTCGCGGGTATCTTCCCCTCTGAAGCTTAGAAACACATCGTATTTCCATCGTCGACGAGTAGACGAAGCTGACGTCATGGTAGAGAGGGTCTTTGTTAGGAGCACTTGGGTTAAACCCCTATTATTCCTATTTTATTTGCATCTTGTCGGACCACTTCTGTTAACCTTTTCTTTATCTTATTTTATTTGCATCGGTAGTAGAATTAAATCAACCCCAATGTTATGGTGTTGTGGTCCTGAGAGACACGCATGCTTTTCTTTTGTATGTAATCTAGGTAGGGACCCAGTCCAATTCCTATATTTTGTAAGCTCCAGCGTGATTGAGAGGAATGAATGATGATTTGAATCTATTTCCTTCCTTTTATGCTTTCTAATTATTGTTGCTCCCATCATCTGGTATCAGAGCATGGCTCCAAGTAGGACCGTGCAAACCACCACCCCCTCCGCTAACCCTCCCATCCCTCCTCTTATTGACCCACCACCTCCCCACCAACCTGCCATTACTCAACTAGCTTCTTCCTCATCCCAACCTGATGACCTTCAACACCTCCAGATGGTTGAGTTTCAGCGCTCCATCGACCTCCTGCAAGACGAACTTCATCAGTCCGTCGACTCCATCAATCAAAATCAATCTGCTTTCCAGAACCATATCGCTGCCCAAATCGCGGCGCTTCAAAGCACGTCGGTGCATGCCTTAACCAACCGACCCCAACCACTGCACTCTCCCCCACCTCCAGCCTCTTTGCAGTTCCCTCTACCACCAACACCTTCCACTGTCCCACCCATCACCTTTGGCTCCATTCCTTCACCACATACACCTCCACACACGGCCGCTCCCCTTCACGACTCCACAATCATGTCCATACCCCAGAGCATTCCCACCCCTGATGTACACACCCCATTTCCTACCTTTAATGCCGCCCACCGACCACTGCACCACTACTATAAGGAACACCAAACCCTTCGCCCACCCAAGTTTAACCTCCCTATCTTCACTGGAGACGACGTAATTGGTTGGTTCACCATGGCTGAGCGGTATCTCCCTACACAAAGAATTCCCCCCTCCGAGCACATCTTCACCGTAGCCTCTCATTTCGGCCCTGATGCATGCATGTGGATGAATTCATTCGAGCAACAATTCCCGACAGCCACTTGGGACAAATTTGCCTCCGCGTTTTTGGAGCATCACGGGGCCGGCAACACGATGGAATTCAAAATAGCCCTTTCCAATCTGAAACAGTCAGTCTCTGTGAATGAATTCATCTTAACCTTTACAAAGCTTGCTGGCAGAACAAAAGGGTGGTCGGATGCCGAGTTGCTACCCATATTTCTCAGCGGGTTGAAACCGGAGATCCAACATGATGTGATTGCATTGGACCCCCAAACACTGGTATCTGCTCAGCGCCTGGCACGCCGCTTTGAGCTCAAGCTGGCCGACATCCGCTCCTCACGTCAGCTCCGTACAAACTCGTGGCAATCCTCGTCCAAAATGGGTCAGCACTTCTCTAGCCCTTCTGTATCCACTACCAGCCAACTTACCCACCACCCAATCCAAAACCAACCAAACTATCCAAACCAAAAGCCAAAACCTGATGGTCCATTTAGGAAATGGTCCCCAAGTGAGCAGAGGGAACGTAGAGCCCAGGGACTCTGTTACAGCTGCGATGAACAGTGGTCCAAAACCCACGTTTGTAAAAAACCCGTTATGGCCATTCTGGAATCACCAACACCATTGGAGGAACTCCCAATCGAGGCAATTGTGGAAGAGGACCAACCGTCTGACTCGGAGCAATTTATTCCGATTCACGCCATCACTCACACAATGATGGGTCAATGATGAGATTCAAAGGCTTCATTAACAACCAACCCATTTCCGTGTTCGTTGATTGTGGGTCAGCCACAAATTTCTTGAATCCGGCAGTGGCAAATCGACTGGGTCTCACTATTCAAACCGTGTCGCATCTCCAATTCACTTCAGCTTCCGGTGAACAACTATCACCGTCGGGCCAGGCTATAGACACCACCGTCTCCATTCAAGGGTACCAATTCACAACCTCATTCTTATTGATGCCGGTGACTGGGTGTGACCTCCTTCTAGGAGCGCAATGGCTAGAGACACTTGGGTTCATTGGTTGGCATTTCTCAGAAAAGGTCATAGTGTTTACAGAAAATGGGCAATGCCATGTGCTGCACGGCTTAAGGAAGCAGCCTAGTCAAATGGACCAATCTGCATTCATGGCCCTCTTACCCGCTGAACACTTGGATTCAGTGTCTTCTGTCATAGGTACAATTCCAATTCAAGGATCAGCCCTCATCCCTGAGCTGCAACCCTTACTCACAAGTTATGAAGATTTGTTCTCCCCTCCCATAGGCCTTCCACCCAAACGGGCCATTGATCACCGAATTACGTTGTTGCCCAATGCCGGCCCAGTGAATGTGAGGCCGTATCGCTACGCTCACTCACAAAAAACGGAATTAGAGGCTCAAGTACAAGAAATGCTTTCGCAAGGAATCATCCGCCCAAGTCGTAGCCCTTTCTCGTCACCGGTTCTCTTGGTGAGAAAGAAAGAAGGTACTTGGCGATTTTGTGTCGATTATCGCTCTCTCAACAATGTGACCGTCAAGGATAGATTTCCCATTCCTGTGGTGGACGAGCTTCTTGATGAGCTACATGGAGCTAAGTATTTTTCAAAGTTAGATTTGCGTTCGGGTTATCACCAAATCCGCATGCATCAAGAGGATATTACTAAAACTGCATTCCGTACTCATGAAGGTCATTACGAGTTTGTGGTAATGCCTTTTGGTCTCTCTAATGGTCCTTCAACATTTCAAGCTCTCATGAATGATGTGTTTAAACATCAATGGATCTAATTTTCCAGGCAGCTAATTCCACTTTTCTAGTCAGCTGCCCACTTTCCGGCTATTTTCCACAGCAAAGCAATTGCACAAAAATAGTCCATATTTCCAGTTTTGGGGGCCCCAACAGTCAACTATTAAATGCAAAACATCATATATATGGAAATAATCCGAAAAAAAAAAAGACATATCTTTGATATTAATTGTTCAATTGCTGACAAGAAGTCAGTATTCAATTTGCCTCTTTCGATTCACGCTCTTTTAATTCAAGGTTTCGGTCATTCCACTCGACAACGCTTTATTGAGTTTCACAGAGACATGAACCGATTGAGAAGCTAGCTCTAACATAATAACTAAACCCATGCGGCACTTTACTTTCTTCACAAGTTATTCACTTTAGAATGTCATTTTAGGAGACTTCTCTTGTAATGCAACTGATGATCAACCCTAGATACAGAATTGAACGGAACTTACAAGAAGAGCTCTGTTTGCAGCTTCCAACAATTTTACTGCTTGCCTACCAGTCTACCCATTGCTTCAAGTAGACGATCCTTTTCCAAGGGTTTGCTCAAATAGTCATCCATGCCGGCCTCCAACATCCTTCTTGTTTCCTCGCCTGGTGTATGAGCTGTTAATGCAATGATCGGAATGCGAACATGGTGAGTTTTCTCCACTTTCCTTATCTCCCTCGTTGCTTCAAATCCATCCATTTCTGGCATCTGCATGTTAATTTCAACATCAAAATCAACACAGACACATGTACACAAGACTAGGAACAAGAATATACTAACACGCTGGTTAAGTGCATAATGTTTAATTCATTACCTGACAGTCCATTAGTACAAAATCATATTCATGTTTCCCTTGGTTGTCTAGATCTATTTGAATTACGTCTAGAGCTTCTCTTCCATTTTTACAAAGCTTCACATTTGCTCCCTCCTTTAACAGAATTCTCATAGCCAAATAGCTCAAAAGCTCATCATCCTCGGCAACCAAAATTTTTTTCCCACTCAAGGGTGTGCTTGGATTACCGTGTTCATGTGTCTCTCTATGTGGAAGTGGGTGGTCATGACCAACTGGTGAGTTTCTTGATGTAGAGCCAACATTATGAGACTGATCATGACATTGGATTGGTGAAGAGGAGATATCAGATTCATCATCAGTATGCAAGCGATATCTTGATGAACTAGGAGCTCGAGAGACTACTTTTGATCCAACCTGAAATGTGTCCCCTGCTGAACTATTTGGTAGTGCACCCCCATACTCTGGAAGAAATCTTACCACTTCAAAAAGACGAGTACCATGAAGTGCCCCTTTTATGATGACATCATCCGGATCAAGGCCACTCAAATCCATTATTTTATGAGACTGCGGATTTTCTAACCAAACGGTCCTGCACCAAGCATGTTGAAGGCCTCTTTTGAACTCAGTTATAATCTTACATAATTGCAGATATGGTCCAGCTGTAGTATCTATCACTAGCAATAAAAAGGCAGATGCACCACTAACATTGGTAGTCGGCTTCTTAAATAGAGAGCACATATTGTTGTACGTTTCATCCATAGCACTCATTAAAGGGTGCACCTCCTTTGCTCTATTACCGGAGTTGCATGATGTAGATTTGCACAAGCTGTCATGCAGACCCAATTCAGATATTCCTGAAGACGGACTAGGATGACCCTTCATCTTCATGTGTTTTATTTTCTTGAGAGTATGAGCTAGCTGTCCCCATTGTTCTACCACTGATACCTTTATCCCAAGGCTGCTCTTCATGAACTGGTATACTATTCTCCGCCGCTCTTCATTTTTAATCAGTAGTACAACAACGGATTCCTCTACCTTAGCACTACTAGGGGTGCTGCGGAATACATTCAACCTAGGACTTCCAATTGGTGTGAGATTTGGACTAGGAATTATGATCAACCTGGGGTTTGCATTTGCTATTAATCCCAATTGTTGATCTCTGTCATCGCAACTAGGGTCACCTCCCAATTCAAGGTCTTGTTGTAATTTTATATGATCCTCACACACATTAATAGCTCTCAGGAGAACATTAAACCTGAAGCATGTCCCTTTTTCACCAATCTCCTTGTCCATAATTCCTATTTCTCCGTGCATCAAGCGTACCTAGTGCAAGACAAACACATTCAAGTACTATCTTCGATCATCGAGCAATAAGTAAACTTACCAAAGAATAAATTAGTATTATTATTATGCACAGTACTTACCAGAGACTGAACGATACCAAGTCCTAAGCCAGTACCTCCTTCTCCATGAGCTTTTTCTTTGACTTGGACATAGTTTTCAAACACTTCTTTTTGCTTCTCCTTGGGAATTCCCCTCCCTGTATCATTCACCTCAAAAACAAATTCCAAATAATTTGGATCATGTTGAACACCAATCACTGCTTTTATGCCATCTGACTGTTCTTTGGTCATGTTCTTGTTGTTCAAAAAACACAATAAATGCTTCAAGAAACCATTATTCTGATCAGAATCAGCATGCGCAGTGATTGAATTCATGAAACTAGGTTTCTGAACCCAAGCACGAACTGTGACATGTCCCTCTGAAGTAAATTTGACAGCATTCCCTAATAAGTTGCATAATATTTGCTTAAGCCTTCTCCTATCACCGCTCACGTGTGCAAACTTTAGGAGAGAGCAATCATAAGGATCCAACACCACATCTACGCCCTTCTTTAAACCCGATGGAAGAAAGAAATCGATTACCTCTTCAACAAGTTGGAATATGTCAAATTCCTCATCTTCAAGGACCATCTTACCCGCTTCAATTTTGCTTTTATCAAGAATAGAGTTCAAAATACCTGTAAAACAATTATGTACACGATTTGAAATAACCACAACAACGGAAAATTTGGTTTCATTGAGAAATATTAATCATATAGCTTCCCATACCTAAGAGGTGTTTAGTACATGCATCCATTTGTGTTAGATATTTCTTTATTTCGGAGCCCTGGGAAACTTCATTGCAGGATATCTTGATCAATTCAGTCATGCAAGCAAGAGCATTACGAACATCATGGCTTGCACTTGTAATTGCATCAGATTTTTTCATACTCTTTGTCTCAGCTTGTCGAATTGCCTCATCTTGTTTTATGAGTTTGGTACAAAGTTGAATCTCCCGTTTGGCAGCAGCCAGCATTAGGAAAAAATAACTAAAGAGGAAGACAGCCATAATGACAATCATCAAAATCAGGAGGACGATTGCCATTCTGCAATCCTTGTGAACAAGGTTGATTAACCCACTCTCCGAAAAAGCAAGTACATAAACCTGGAACTCAGAAAGTAGTATATCATTAATTAGTTATATGTAGCTGGCTCACTCGAAACATAAGATTTGAGGTTTAAACCTACATTATGCTCAACATGTTTGATCACACTGATCAATAAACCAGAAAGTACCACTACCACCAAGCCAGTTACCTGCATGTTTAGATCAGTTGGAATTAATACATGTAAGCAAGCACATTCTTGTAAATTATAGTGACGACGACGAGCAACTGGAAGAAGCAAGAGGAGAAGAATTACCAACAAGACAGAGAAAACACGCCGCATTTGTAGTGACAAAACGGGGAGATTCATTGGGTCTTGTAGAATCTACATGTTGTAGGTAACTAAGAAGTAAGACCAATATCCTCCAAACCCAACTAAGAAGGTAAAAGAAAATAGATAAGAGAAACAATATATATCATGTTAAAATATCTATGGGAAATCAATCCGTTCAAATACTTGCCTTGTGCTCTTTTCTTGTGAGCAAAGCTAAGGTAGGATGCTGTTCAGATAATACATATCGAGATTGAGGTCTAGAGATGATAGGGTTCTAGGTTAATGCTAAGAGGATTAGGAGAGAAGAAATTTATATTAGATCTATTTTGGAACTTTTCCCTCCATAAGTTTTTCCTTCTTAATTTGAGTCATGGAATTAATTGCGTGGTTCTCAAGATTCTCCACAATTAAGTTTCCTTTTGCAAACTAAATTTAATTTAAAGGATTTTTTTGCTCTTCTCATTGATTAATTTGCAGATTTGTGAAAACACTTGCCAAATTCATTCTTGATTACATGGAGTAATTAAGCTGAATTTTGATGGATAAGATCATGAAATAATTATGCTTTTGGTCCTTTTGGAAATACCATAAAGGGAGGTGATTCAATCCCAGCTTGAACATAGCAAAGGAATACGTTGGGTTGGCAGACAGTATGGAGATAAAAGAGTAGTGTGTTTATTCTCACCTTAGAGAAGCACTCTTATTGTTTGTCAGTAATAGGCAAGAAAAAAAGAAAGCAATAATCAGCCCGCAGGCCAAACAAGGAATTTCTCCAAAAGACAAGCGCAAATAATTGTCTCTTCATAACAAAATATGTAGTTACTGTAAAAACATAGCAGTGAAAGTGTAAAAATGTTATTTTCAATTTCACATAAAATATTTTGCCATATCATACTATTACAACATCAGCTTTACTCTTTTATATTTCCTTTTAGATGTGATGTGAATCAATTACATTAATGAATTTAATTAGGTAACGAAAAAAATCAGCTATTAATTATCTATTAATTTAAGAGATATGTCTACAAATTCTTTGACCAATATTTTTCTTCGTCTGATTAAATTCTTTCCTATAATTTTTCTTTCCAAATAGCATTAATATATTGAATTAGGTGTCAAGAAATAGACATTAACTTTTCTTTCCAGATATTGATTAGTTTCATCCAAAAAAACAGCATTAATAAATTGAATTTGAAATATTTCTAAATTAAGAGGTAAGAAAAAATTATATGTTAGTAGCAGCCATTAATTATCATCTACAATTTAAAATTAAGGAAAAAAACATCGGATACGATTCCAATTTCCAACCTCTCCTTCTCTCTTCAGAACCAACCCCCCCCCCCCCCCCCCCCCCCCCCCCAACCCCCCCCCCCGCTGGTTCTTCTGCTATTTCTTCTCTGTGATCAATTTAAACGCCCTTTGTTATTATTTGGTTAATTTTTCTTGTTTTCAGCACACGACCTTCCCAATTTCTTGATATCCCCTTCATCTTTCATCTTCTTCCTTCAGTTTTCCTCCTGGCTCAGTTCCATTCCGATCTTAGAAGCTTTTTGTTCTAATTTGCTCCCAATGGCTTTGTAAATTACAAAGTCTCTTGTTGATCTAATTATGCTTGCTCTAAATATAATGATCGTGCAATTTTTTATGGTTGTATGAATTTTAAGGTTTGTCGATTAATGTCTTTTTTTTTTCCCTCTCTGTAGAAATTGAACTCATTCTTCAGACGAAAAAAAAAAAGAACTCATTCTTTGCTTATATAATGGCGGAAGTAATTATTCTATAAACAAGAAAAATGCCAAAGAGTAATAATGCAACTTGGAGAATTATGATCATAGTTACTATTGAGTATGAACTGTTAGTGTGAGTCATCGTTCCCTATTAGGAATAGATACACGGGAATATATTGTTGTAATTACTTACCTTGTGTATGTTGTGTAGTACGGTTGTACACAATAGGCGTAGTACGTTGTAGTACGATTATAATCTGTTTATATACACCACAGAATGGGTGTAATAATATTATCACTGAAATTGATTCTCTCAATACTTGTCTTATTTGACTTGGTATCAGAGCAAAGATCCGAGAGGACTTTGTCTCTTTTCTTTAGTGTGAGGAATTAATTCAAAAACCATTGTTAGGGTTATTTCGTCCAAGAACGATCGATAGTATCTTCTTCTTGGTACTCAGACCGACCTCGCCTTCAGCTAAAGGCCGTCCTCGTTTTTTCTCCTTCAGATCGACGCCGTCACCAGCTGCTGTCTTCACCGGCATCTCACAGCAGCGTCGCTCGTTCCGGTCGTCTTCATCTGCACCGGTCATCTTCATCTGCACCAGATCCGGCTTCGTCACTCGACGTCTCACGCCCAGATCCGGCTTCGTCTCCGACAACCCAGACCGCCGTTGCTTCCATTCCTCACCCAAGTCGGCCGGATTCTTCACTTGGCAGCCCGAGTCGACCACGTCTGACCTGATTCCCCGCCCCGTCACAACCCAGATCGATCAGTTCAACCGAGTCAACTCAGCCGAGTCAACTCAACCGGGTCAACTCAACCGAGTCAACTCAACTCGGCCAACCCAACCCGGTCCACCTCAACAGGTTTCAAAAAAAAAAAAAAAAAAAAAAAAAAAAATCTGTTATTATTATTTCTTATTATTTCTGCTGCATACTCTGTGTTCTTTGTTACTGTATTGTTGTGATGGGTGGTGATCAAAGTGAAGGTCAGGGTTCTAAGGCCAATGAGGTTCAGAAAGTTGAGGTCTCTGTCAAGAGCTCAGAAGGTGGTTCTTTCGGGGGTACCAAACTCACTGGTACCAATTTCCGAACATGGAAGAAGATTATGTCAGTTTATCTCCATGGAATACACAAGATGGGGCATGTGACTGGAACAATCAAGGCTCCTAATGCAGATGATGTGGAGGCCTATGCTAAGTGGGAAGATGATGATGGTTTTGTAATGTCCATTCTATTTCGAGCCATGATTGATGATGTGCTACAGATGGTGGAGGAATGTGAAACTGCTGAGGCAATCTGGAAGACATTGGGGGATTTGTATACCAATGAGTCTGATTTTATACAGGTTCATGAATTGATGTGTAAAGCTGCTAGTATGCAACAGCATGGGCAACCAGTAGCTGTGTATTTCACCAAGCTGAAGAATGTATGGGCTGAAATTGATCAGAAGCGTCCTTGCAAGATTAAGAATCAAGAAGATCTTGTGTGGTACCAGAAAGAGAAGGAGCTAGAAAGGGTCCATGTATTTCTGAGAGGGCTTGATGAGAAGCATAGCAGTGCCAAGGGAGAATTGCTTAGAATGACAGACCCTCCTAGCCTGAACACAGCGTTTACTTACATCCGTAAGGATGAGTCTCAACAGGAGAGTGTCAAACATGCACAGATTGAAGTATCTAGCTTAGCCATTCAGGCCAAGCCACCGGCACCTTTCCTTCAGCAGCAGAGTTCAGCCCCATTTCATCCGCAAGGTTCACCACAAGGTTTCACCAATCGCCCTCGTCCTCAATGTTCTTATTGCAACGACCTTGGGCATGTTCGGGAGACTTGTTGGAAGTTGAACCCACACCTTAAACCTAAAAAGCAGGGTTATCGTCCTAAGGCGAAAGCAGCTGCTGTTCAATTGGTCCAAGAACCGGATTTCTATGGAGTGGCTGGCCAAGATCATCATACAGCAGGTGGAGCTACCCCAACAGCCTCTATAGCTGGTCGAGGTAAAATTGGTATAGCTTTACAGATTTCTAACTTTGTTGGTTCTGATACATGGATTATTGATTCTGGTGCCTCCGATCATATGACTTATGATAAATCATATTTTACTGAATTGTCTTCCCCATCAGTGTCCTATGTAACCAATGCCAATGGTGAGGCTTTTCCTGTGTTAGGGTCAGGGTCAGTGCGTCTTACTCCCACTTTGGAACTTCATAATGTGTTATATGTGCCTGACTTATCTCATCACTTGATATCTGTCCCACAATTGAACACTGAGTCTAAATGCTCTGTAACCTTTTATCCTATGTATGTGATTTTTCAGGATCTTCTCACCAGGGAGATAATTGGTCGGGGGTATCTGAGGGGCAGGTTGTTCCACCTGGATCAGACATACGCAGGAGAGAAACCAGGAGCACAGTCCCGCGCTGCTTTGACTTCGAGTTCTGATAAGCTAAGTGAAATTTGGTTGTGGCATCGCCGTTTAGGGCATCCCTCTTTTAGTCTTATGAGAAAAACCATGCCGACTTTGTTTATTGGTGTGGATGAGTCTATTTTACATTGTGAAACATGTGTTTTGGCCAAGAGTCATCGTGCTACTTATTCTCCTAGCATTTCTAATAAAAGTGTTGTTCCTTTTGAGTTGATTCATTCTGATGTTTGGGGGCCATCTAGAGAACCCACTGTGTCGGGTATGCGATACTTTGTTTTGTTTATTGATGATTGTACGAGATTGTCATGGGTTGCTCTGCTAAAAAACAAAGATGAAGTTTTTCCAGCTTTTCAAACTTTTCGTACTCTTGTTCAAACACAATACCATAGCACCATTAAAGTCCTTCGCTCTGACAATGGGGGGGAATATGTTAATCATGTTTTCCAAGAGTTTTTTACAACCAATGGGATTGTCCACCAAACCACATGTCCACAAACACCAGAACAAAATGGAGTGTCTGAAAGGAAAAACCGTCATTTACTTGATATGGCTCGTGCCATTCTCTTTAGTGCTCATATGCCTAAATATCTTTGGGGCGATGCTGTACAGGCTTCCTCCCATCTTATCAATCGTCTTCCATCTAGTGTCCTTCAGGGAAAAATTCCATTTGAGGTTCTTGCATCTCATGTCTCCTTACCTTCCTTTCATAATCTTCCAGCTCGTGTCTTTGGTTGTGTTGCCTTTGTCCATGTTCCTAAAAACCAGAGGTCTAAGTTGGATGCCCGGGCACTTAAGTGTGTCTTTGTTGGCTATGGAGGGAATCAGAAGGGATACAAGTGCTATCATCCACCTACCCGGAAGTACTATGTCACTATGGACGTTACCTTCTTTGAAGACATGAGTTATTTTTCCTCTTCAGATACGGCTCTTCAGGGGGAGAATTCATATTTTGAAGAGCTGTATCATGGAGAGGGGGAGGAAACAGAAGGAGGAGAGGAAGAAGTCACACAGGCAGGAGGTATTTTGACAGATCCAGCTGAGACCATCAGCTCGCCACCTCTTGAAGCAGTAGCTCCAAGCATCCAGGCACCAGTTTCTATGGCTGAAAATGAAGTTGAAGACACAACTGTCCCTCCTGCCATCACTTCTACCCCTGACCCACAGCTCCCTGGTACGGAAAATCACTCATTTGAGGTATGTCCACCCACTAGTACTAGTAGTAGTGAGCCTAGTGTTGAGCAATATGTGTTACCAAATAGGACAACTCGAGGTCAATCAGCCAAAAGATATGAACCTACTCTTACTGCCAAATCAAAATACCCAGTAGCTAACTATATGTCCACTAGGAGATTGTCTAAGTCATATGAATCATTTGTGAATCAAATATCTGCTGTATCAGTACCTAACAAAGTGCAGGATGCGTTGGGGAATCCAAAGTGCAGGATGCGTTGGGGAATCCAAAGTGGAGGAAGGCAATGGAGGAAGAGATGGAGGCGTTGCAGAAGAACAATACTTGGCAACTTGTGCCTCCACCACAAGGCAAGAAAGCTGTACGTTGTCGTTGGGTGTTTACTGTGAAGCATAATGCAGATGGATCAGTGAATCGGTACAAAGCACGCCTTGTAGCAAAGGGGTTTACTCAGACATATGGTATAGACTATGATGAAACATTTGCCCCTGTTGCCAAGATGAACACTATTCGGGTTCTGCTCTCATTTGCTGCTAGTTTAAACTGGCCACTCCGACAGTTTGATGTCAAGAATGCATTTCTTCATGGAGAGTTAGCCGAGGAAGTGTACATGAGCCTTCCACCTGGATATGTAGTTGCTTCTCCTGGTGATTTTGTCTGTAGATTGAGAAAATCTCTGTATGGTCTCAAACAGTCACCACGTGCTTGGTTTGGAAGATTTTCACAGTTTATGCGAAAGGTTGGTTACAGGCAGAGCAACTCAGACCACACCTTGTTCCTCAAACATCAACAAGGGAAGGTAACAGCTCTAATTATTTATGTGGATGATATGGTAATCACTGGTAATGATACTGTTGAGATGGATAGACTGCAGAGACAGCTAGCCTCTGAGTTTGAGATGAAGGACTTGGGTGAGCTTAAGTACTTCTTAGGAATTGAGGTAGCCAGGGGGAGAGAAGGAATCTATCTGTGCCAGAGGAAGTATGTTCTTGATTTGCTGACAGAGACAGGATTGTTGGATTGCAGACCTATTGACACTCCTATTGAGCAGAATCATTGTTTAGCCGAGTATCCAGATCAGGTACCTACTGATCGAGCTCGCTATCAGAGGTTAGTTGGGCGCTTGATTTATTTGGCTCATACTAGACCAGATGTTGCATATGCAGTGAGTGTGGTAAGTCAGTTCATGCATAATCCGAGTGAGAGTCACATGGATGCGGTTATGCGGATTCTGAAGTACTTGAAGTCAGCTCCAGGAAGGGGAGTACTGTTTTCTAAACACAACAACATTCTTGAGGTTTGTGGCTTCACAGATGCAGATTGGGCTGGAAATATCACAGACAGGAGGTCGACATCAGGTTACTTTACCTTTGTGGGAGGTAATCTGGTTACATGGAAGAGTAAGAAACAGAAGGTTGTGGCACGTTCTAATGCTGAGGCTGAGTATAGAGGTATGGCTCACGGAGTGTGTGAATTGTTGTGGCTGAGAAATCTGTTACGTGATCTGGGTTTCAAACTCAAAAATTCCATGCAATTGTATTGTGATAACAAGGCAGCTATTGACATATCACAGAATCCAGTACAGCATGATCGTACTAAACATGTGGAGGTTGATCGTCACTTTATAAAGGAGAAACTAGATGCCAAAATTATTAGCTTTCCTTTTGTTCCAACTGAAGAGCAACTTGCAGATGTACTTACTAAAGGAGTTTCCAGGAAGGCGTTTTATGACTCACTTAGCAAGTTGGGCATGGTTGATGTTTATGCGCCAACTTGAGGGGGAGTGTTAGTGTGAGTCATCGTTCCCTATTAGGAATAGATACACGGGAATATATTGTTGTAATTACTTACCTTGTGTATGTTGTGTAGTACGGTTGTACACAATAGGCGTAGTACGTTGTAGTACGATTATAATCTGTTTATATACACCACAGAATGGGTGTAATACTATTATCACTGAAATTGATTCTCTCAATACTTGTCTTATTTGACTTGAACATTCTGGGCAATTCGATTCAAACCAGGTATTTTATTAGGACATGACCTACATCAGATGAAAGCTATTTCCAGTAGTAGCCGGAAGTTTTCTATATCTTTCGGTTTCAATTTCTTTGGTGTTCATAAGGAGAGAGCTTTGGAGATTGTTTTATTGTTGTTGTTCATTTTCGTCATTATACAGTGTTATATGAGTTTCAAGTCACAAGTTACCAAACACTCCAATGCTTTTAATAACCATACCAACCTTAAATAAAATATAGTTTACCAAACGGTTTGCTGATTATTTTTACAGTTCAGCTTTTTAATAACTGAGTATTTTCATAGCAATGTCAAACTAAGCTTAAGATGGTCTTTTTCTCAAGAATTACATGGCATGATTTGACAAATATGTGATATGTGTAGGTGAAATGACATGATACCTAAAATTGAAGCCTCAAATCTTAGGCCTCATTGAAGTTATTTTCCATAAAAATATTGTAGTGGAAGTGATAATTAGTCCTTGGAGTTTCTGTAGTCTGAGATATCTAAACGGAAGGCTATAGCTATTCTGGTCTTTCAAACCAAACACAACCTGTTCTCAGCATTGCCTTGCAACTAGCACAGTTGAGACTGAAACACTTCTATCACATGAAATGTAAAGAAAAGCACACGACAGCGTCTTGTTACCAACTCATAGCATCATGACATGGTCCTTTCTTGATAGAGGTCCGTGAACAAAAGCCCTGTTCCGGACACTGAGCAACTTTTATTCAAATCTCAAAAATCAAATAACAAACAAAATTAGACTATCATTCTGAATTTTCAGTTCATTTTTCCTTTGAAATCATTCTGAATTTTCTGAATACAATTCATTTTTCCTTTCATTTCAAGCACCATAATTAGACTATCAGTGGAGAGTACAACTCTAAGCTATATAGACTATAAATAGCCATCCTTCCAACAATCACATTCATATCTCCGTACGTATCCGTGCCGTCCGTAAGCTTGTGTGTGTCTACATCCCTTCATCAACTCGTGTACATCTTGTTCAAATATCAAACGGAGCCCGCACGCCTTCACCTTCAAACCTGGCCCTCTGGCTTCAAATAACAGTTCAATCTGAGAGCATCTGTCATGCTCTTCAATACCAAAGTATTTATCCGAGGATACGTAGAATACCCAACGGTGATCAGACTCAACCTGGCAAAATTCTTCACTAAACCGAAAGGCCGGCTGTCTGCCACATACTTCTAATTCTTTTCCATTGAGTTTCAGGTAACAGACTAGATTATGCGTAGCTTTAAAAGTCTTGAAGTGATGGATATCAAGTTCATCAACCTGATGGCGCTCATCATTGATTACAAAAACAGCACACAAGGCAAATCCCATAAACCTACTGGAATATGGACGTGGAGGTAGTATGCATACACCCAATGAATCCTTACGGCTTTGATGTTTGAACCACCGAGGAATTTCACTTCCAGGAAATACAATTTGAAATGTTTCCTTTGTGGTGGAGATAGCCTGAGACATATATAAAAATTAGAATGGTAATGTACCAAAAAAGGAAAAACACAAACACTTGATCGATGACTTGAATAAATGAGGAAGCACCTGATGAAGGACTATCTTCAGCATTTCAAATGCTATATTACTGCGGCCTCGGTCTTCATTTAGCTTAAAGCAGTTGATGAAACTGAAATATGATTCCTCCAGTCTGTTGTAATTGGATATGTCAAACAAAATTCTCAATGAAGAGCAACCATCAGCTCTTACATCCAACTTACTATTTGATGGAAGATTTGACAAGTCTTCAAGTCTTTTTTGCAGTTCTCCAAGTTAACGTTCTCAAGCTTATTAAGCCATCTGATGGTTGGAGGAAGCTTAATAAAATCATTTCCACTCAGATTTAATGCCACTAAACAGGGCAACCAGCCAAAGTTGTTGACAAATGCTCTGTCATCAAGATTGCAGTCACTTATGTTCAGATCTGTTAAATTACCCAGACCAGATAAAGACAACCGGAAACTCGTTGGCTCTTCATACGCCATTTGCATCAATCCAGAAGGCAAAAACTCGAACAATGATTCTTGAATGACTTCATATCCATGAGAACTTGAATCTTTAACATGATCTGAAATGCTGAAGACCGATGATGGTAATTCTGTTACAGGAGTTATACTTGCAACATTTGCCGGCAAAAAATCCAACTCCCGCACACTTTTATCCGGTCCCCCGAGCTTCTGGCATCCTGAAAGATTAATATTTTTAAGACTTGTCAATCTATTAATGGTGCTTGGGAGACAAAAAAGATTCTTGCAGTTGCTTAGATCCAAGAAAGACAGGCCACATAGGTACTGGATTGAGTCGGGCAGTTTTTCAATGGCAGTCCTATCAAGACACAGCTCTGACAAACACTCCATATTTCTGCTAAACTCAGGAATCTTCTTGATATTGGAACACCCAGAAAGAATAAGAGTTTTAAGAGACTCCATTTCAATTCTATCTGGTAGACTCTGCAGACTCTCACAGTCTTTAAGATTCAAGACAATAAGCTTTTTGAGAACTCCAACGGATTGATGGATTTTTACCAAGTTTTTACACCCTTCAAGATCTAGACACTCAAGACTACAAGCGCCTGTGAGGTCTGGGGTCTGGACAATGTTCTGAGAATGGCAGAGTTTGATGAACTTCAACTTGTCAAAACACTGTTCAATATATATAATCAAATCAAACTGTGAGCCGCCACACAAAAAAGACAATCATCCTTGTACAAAGAAACAATAAAAAGTAGAACTATAACTAATAGTCATACCTTTGTTCCCTCCCAAAGATGTTCAATTTTGCTGTGGCACAAATTAAGTTCAATAAGTTCATCTGCTTCGAAATTTTGTGGCAGAGATCTTAAGGGATACTCACTCCATTCGAGGAGTCTCAAGGAATTAGAGAGGCAAGTGAGGCCATTGGGAAGGTCGACATTACGGATTTGGAGAAAGTTAAGCTCAGACAACTTTGAGAATGCTTCGGGGTTCCAATTAGCCACTTCTAATTTAGGCAAGTCCATTACCATGCCTTGAACTGCTTCTGTTCCCTAATTATGAAACACAAGAATAATATGTGATGTGCACAATGAAAAGAAAGTAACAGTGGACCTATGAAGATTACTTGAATGACTAGAATGTGCATATGCCTATCTTTTCCACAAAATTGAACTCTTACCTTATTTTTTTTCAGCACATTGTGGATGTCTTCATGAGACCATAATCTAGTACGCCTGCCTGGTTTAGGTGACTCCCTACGAACTATCTCCCAGCCCATTTCTTGTAGCAAAGCATGCATGGATAGTTTGTTGTTGGAAATAGTAATGAGAGATTTATCAGCAAGAACACTTAAACCAATGTCAGGGTAAAGCTGACAATAATCTAGTATTTCTGATACACGATCCCTATCCTTCCCCACATAAAAGCAAGCGACATGTAGGAAAATTTCTTTTTCTGTTTCCCTTAGCCCATCAAAACTTATCTGAAGCACATCAACGATGCTAGTTTCTGGTTTATTCCTGAGCCTATCGATTGCACTCTTCCATTCATTGATCGATCTACCACATAGAAATGGACCTATAACCACAAGAACTAATGGAAGCCCATGAGCATACCCTAAAATATTGTTGCATAGCTCCAAGTAATCTTCAGGCGGGGGGTTTTTCTTAAAAGCCTTTAAACTCAAAAGTTGAAGAGCTTCATCATGGGTTAACACAGCAGCCTTGTATAGAGTATCCACACAATTCAACAAATGAACATCAGCACTGGTTATGATAATTCTACTTCCCGGACCGAACCAGTCATGATTTCCAGCCAAACATTCTAATTGTGCCACTTGATCCACATCATCAATAACAATCAGCACCCTTAATTTACCTAATCGTCTTTGTATCATATTCGCTCCAGCATATTCATCCTCTATGTTCCTAATTGTTGCCCTCAAGACTCTGGAAAGAAGTTTTTCTTGAAGAGAAACTAGACCATCTTTTTTTGACATTTCTCTAACGTTGGAAAGAAAGCAGCAATGGTCAAAACAGTCACTAATTTCATACTGTGAAGGATATATACCACCTTTGCTAAACACTTCTCTAACATTGGAAGGCTCGCAGCTACTGTCAAAATCTTGACCAAGTTGATCATAAAGAGCTCGGGCAATTGCCGTCTTACCTATTCCCCGCATTCCATGGATCCCTATCATGCGCACATCATCAAAATGTGGACGAATATGATTTCTCAGTAAATCATCAACACGGACATCCATTCCAACCATGCCCTTGTAAACGCTTGTAGATGAATACTGTGATTTATTTAGTATATCTTTAACAATACTCTTGATAGCTTTTGCCTCATGCCTGAGAAGGATAAGAAATAATATAATGAGCTAGCATGTAAATTCAAGCAACAAAATATGAAGTATAAATGAAAAATGCTAATCTGTTTCTCAGTTTTCTTATCAGATTGATCTGATTTACAGTAGAACCAAGACGTAGTACAAGGAGGCATGTGCAGGCTTGGTTGGTCCTGATTCAACAACCTTAGCCAAGGATGGTTATCCCAAGCTCTGACGACATTTTTTTATCTTAAAGCAGCAAATTTATTAAGATATGAAGGAGATAACACTTACATGTTCCTCAAATCCCACCCAGAAAGATTGGCCACGCCTGTCAAAGCAGCCCTCCACTTCCTTACTTTATCCCTGTTCTCCCAATGAACTTCTTCGTGTTCTGTAAAGGCCTGCAAAAAATATCCCTTGTTCTTACGCACATGAGATGGATCTACTTGGTAGAACACTGGCATGACTTGTTGCCCCATTTCTTCTCTGCATTGAATAATCTTCAAAAGCTCGTCTAAGCACCATGAAGAAGAAGCATAGTTTGGTGAAAGAATGACAAGAGCAAATTTTGACTCCTCAATTGCTTTAAGAAGTTCTGACGAAATGGATTTTCCTCTCTCAAGACTTTTGTCATCTCTAAAGGTGACAATTCCTTTCTGACCTAATGCAGCATACAGATGGTCCACAAAATTCAAGCGGGTGTCTTCTCCTCTGAAACTAAGAAAAACATCATACTTCCATTGACGAGGAGGAGTAGAAGAAGAAGAGGGTGTTGACGACATATATACAACACTGCTAAAGGCCAATTTGAGGATGAGGAAAGGACATGTACAGTTACTACTGCAATTAATATGTCTTCAACATAATACATCTATTACTTCGAAAGTTTTCGAAACTTTTAAGCACAATTTTTGGGCTCTGGGATGCCAATTTTCATCATAGAGATAGAGATAGAGATGGAGGGGGAGAGAGAGACTTTGCCAACATGAACAATAATATAATATAATCTATAATACAGTTTTAATCCATTAGAAGAGTTCATGCGTTAGTCAAAGAGAATAAAGATATTGCTTTTTAGGCACCTTCCAAGTAAAATATTAAGTATTATTGTTTTGAGATCTGTTGACTTAAACTTAATCACTTAATTAAGTATGCCAACTGGAGTTTACATTCATAAGATATTGCTCAGCCAACCAGCAAACTGCAAAACAGATGATAGTTTGAAACAAGTTCAGAACTGTTTAGAGTCAATGGAAAAGGGATGCAATTATGCAGGGTTGGTTCTATCTATATAGGCACCTTCCAAGTGGTTGATTGAAATCATGAAATATTGAATACCATACCCAAGATGTAACCTTTTCAATGCGCTTCTAGTTTTAAAGCCACTTTCAAAGGAAACCCTTTAGCGGTTTAGTGGCACATGAATATTGCAACCCCACTTTAATTCTCTCACAAGGTATTTGCTCAAAACAGCCTTGAGTAATGCAGCTTTTGCTCAGATATGTCAGGTAAAGTTTCTGGACATGGGCTTTTACTCTGACTCCGGTTGCTTAGCTGTATCCTACGCACACAACCTTAACACTAATAGGACAGTGACAGAATGTGTGTAGCTGAATGTCTATGACATAGGTACACAACCATATCTGACACGAAAAGAATCCAACCTTAACTCTAATTGACAAGGGACATATTAGAAGCAGCCAAAAACAAGTCAGAGATAACTGTCCATAGCAATTGTACAGGTACCAACTCCATTTTTCAGGTATCAAGGCAAAGATACTGGGATCTCATACCAACTGGTTCATGATGATAAACTTGGTACAACAACCAGATGCAAAGAGGTGTGTTGCAGTAACCACTGAATCTATGATTTTGGTTAAATGTTCAAAACTATACCATTTCTGTAATCATAGAAAGGGAAACCTAAGAATAAATGGTTGGAAGAACTTGGAATAGTCGAAGAATAAACAATTTGCCATATGACTCGGTAATTATATTCTACCAAATTGGATAAAAGACTTGAGTTCTTAAGGAGAGTCAGCCTATTTGGGTCCAAGTACTTTAGAACTTGAAAAATAGCCAAACTACTACTAATATTCCTATTGCTGCGAAACATGATTCTAACAAGACCTGCTATCAGCTAAGAGATTCTAGCAAATATCATGCCAATTGATCGCCATATACAAAAAGATTGAAACAAATAATTATAATGCCATTCTCCAAACAGTACAAGCATTCAAATTTAATATCATTGAAAGAGCTCACTGTGCTAAAGGTCTGAAACTTTTGCATGGGTATCATGTGTGTTTTTTCAGAAGCCTAAACAGCTGAAATTTCATTGGCGGAAGTCAGATAGCCATACCATCTATAGAGAAGCCGTTGTGTCATCCTGGAAAATAATGAATCACAGTAGAAACACTTTTAGAATTGACAACACATAAACAAAAAGCAGCACAAAAATAAAAGCTGAATATGGGTCTACATATAATAACAAAAAGTTTCTAGTCATACAGTTTGTATAACCAATACAATTACTTCCAACGGAAAATCCATTCACCTTGGGAAGATACACATACACAACAAGGGAGATGTAATATCAAAACCCCCCACCAGTTGATACGTCTATTTGGGCCTTCAAGAACAGAACAGTCTAGAGAACAGGTAGCTATGACAACCCTGCACAATATCAAGCAAAGGAACAGTTTGGCATGCTTCCTCAATGGGACGGTCCTTCCATTGATTCAGTATAGCTTCAGAGATAGGAGCAATATGATGTTGCAGAACAGCAGCACCAAGGGGTCCGACCAAATTCAGCCTTGTTGCAGCTGAAATAACATCTCTCATTGTGACAAACATGAAAGCTCTTTGAGAAGTACTGCTATCCAACCCAAGCAATCCACATATAAGCCCAAACATAGGAGCATGATGAAAAGAAACAACTCCATTACTCAAAGAAGTTTCCCTCATAGATTTAAGAGATGGTATTTCCGAATAAACAGCTGCAGCTACTCGCATCAGCGCAGACCCTTGTGCAATTGATGCCTTTCTACCCACTTCATTAGTCAGCATTGCATCCAATATCTTGTCATGTCTACGCAAACTCTCCAAATCAGGCGATATTGTTGTAGAATACACAAAAGGAAGGAGTAAGCTTGCAGTATTCTCTAAATGATGAATTACAAAAGTTTGGAGATCTTCAGGACCAGAGACTATGCGAGCTTGGATTGCAGCCTCAAGACCAAAGGAATGTGCAAAACCACCGGTTGGGAGGATAGAATCAAGCAGTTGCCATTGGCCCCATTGTAAAAGGGAGTCAGACGAAGCACGCTCCTTGCTTTCTTTTTGTATATCCATCCCACTTCAATCTGGAAAATTGAACTAATCCCTGATGCACAATGAGAATGAGCAACAAACATATTCAATTGTCTTCACGAGGAAAAAACAATATACCTAAATCAATTTTCTTCCCCCTAATCTTTGTTATTGATAGTAGAAGAAAAGCCTATGCACGGATTCAAAATTCAAATAACAATGCACGAGCATTAAAACCATTCGCCACATAATCCTAATGTACTATAAATTCATAATTTTTGCCTACTCACTATGTTAGTAACTCAAGTTCATCTTAAAGCTTTCGATCGACTAATTGAGAATGATTTCCAAGCCATAAACCAACTGAAATTGATAATTATTGCAACATATAGTCATCTACAATAGCATTGGAGCATATGCCATTTTAAACTTGACATGTTATGTAATCAGACCATCCTAAAAGTAAATGAAAAGAGAGCATATTGTTTCAATGAAGCACATACATACAGGATCACAGTTTCTGAAGCTTGCCACTGAAATATGCATAAAGAAAGTGAGAAGTCATCATTAAATAGAAAACTCTACCTCTTTCTAAGCTGAAAGATTCAGACTTTGACCGTTTTTAAGAGCCGAGATTAGTCCAGACTTGAAGAACAAATCTGAAAGCAATTGGGTTTTCGTTGTTGATTCAGATAAACACTCAGAAATGGAAACCCAGAGAAACTGTGGTCAACTGAGAAAACCCATAAGAGAGGAAACACTAACATTTAACCATTGAGAAGAAATTGAAGTTACCTTTTCACTTTTCACAGCAAACAGAGGTAGTGAAAAACAAAAATGACTCTACTGTAAAAGACAGAAACCAGAAGAACTGACCTTCCTGAAGGGTTTTTGAATTTGGTGTAGTAGGTTGAGATCGAAGAGAGCAACGGCGATCCGTCGCCGTCGGGGAGGACACGTGTCAGACGTCGGCAGCGGTTTACTTAAGACGGAAGGCAATGTACAGCTTGATGGGAATGAGTCATTAATTGGAGACGTGGAGGGAACAGACTGGCAGTGACACGTACTTCACACTAGATTTCTGCAGAGGCAATCATATGCGATTACAGCTCATTACTGACAAAGTACATAAATTATTTAATGTCGATCATCAAAAACAAAATTTATTAATTTGAATTTTTTTTTTTTTTTTACTTTTAACCGTAAATAAAAGAAAATTCTTGCAACTGCAGCCATTGGCTAATGATCAGAATTTGCATTCACGGTTTCAAGAAAGAATAAGGTGTTTTTGGCTATCAAAGCAAAAAACCAAAAGCACTGTTACTAGGAATAACAAAATCGTAAGAGATAGAAATGTCCTGATAAATTTGTTTGAAAAATTTATTTCAAAATAATTTAGAGAAAATAAAGATTTGACATACTCTGAATATTTCTCGAAAGAGAACCAACAAATACAAGTAGTGTGCATGATTGTCGTTAATTCATGTTTAGTTCATGTCGTAATATATGTTGGGTTAAATTGAAATTCGTATGTGTAGTAACCATTGAGGTTATAACTCTAGCAAACTAGCGGTGATAGATGAGAAAAATTTGAGAATAACGTCAAAAGATACAAAGAAAATTAATAGCGACAAGAAATATCAATTATTGTTTCTATATTTCTTTTCTCCTATGAAAAAAAAGGTCCAATGGCAGAATTAGAAAAAGATCTAGAATTGCTAACTTTTAAAAATTTATTTCCTATCACTAGTGCCCTAAAATTAAAGTCAATTCACAGTCAATTTCATAAATACTCAACAACCTGCCATTGCAAAGTGTCTTTAACTTTTTTTTATTTGTGCAGTATTGCTAGCATGGCCCAAGGCACAATTTAGAGCTACCATCTACACAAAGAGGTACAAGAAATCCTATTCATCTGCTAATTACTCTTCATATGATGCTTGTTCTTGTGTAATAGTTGTGGTAACTCTAGGATGTTCTTTATTTTTCTTTCTCTTGGTTTGAGCAATAATAGAATTAGGATTCAAAATCACTAGAATATTCCTCATCCGAATCTTGAAAAAAGAAAATTGCTTCCCCCCAAAAGCACTGTTTTACGAGCCCCAAATAATTGTTGTTTTGGAGAGGGACAAAACTTCCTCTACTTGTTCAACAAATGTAGAGCCTATGAACAAAAACCAATTAACCCCAAAGATTCAAAAATAAAAATTTAAGTTATTTAACCTCATGGAAATTATTCTATGCACCAACGGTGCAAGTGACCCAACACTTATAAAATAATCTCAACCCTTGATATTTATTATCAACTTTATTTTTAATAAACAAAAAGTGTATTTAATGCAATCTAACCATTTATTTGTGTTGGTGCAAGTGCACGGCGGTGCACTGAATACTCCCTCTTAACCTCAAGGCTTTTCACTCTTTGTAATAGGCAAAGGGTAACTCTTGAACATAATTTTAGAGAGAGAAAGGAGGAGTAGGATTTGAAATAGGAAAACGGAGGAGAGAGAGAGATTCGGCCAAAAGCAAAACCGTTACAAAATTAGGAGAAGAAAGCGACACACAGACATAGATACAAGAGTGGAAAGACGACGATGATGATGAAGAAGAAGAAGACCATTATAAAAAGGGAGTCTACGTTTAAACCCCAACCCAACTCCTACTCCAACAACAACAACGCGGACAATCTCCTTAAACTACGCCGTATTAACGCTAATCTTGTCCTTGCTCTCTTCTACGATGTCCTGATTTGCTGATCTCCCTTTTTCTTCTTTGGTGGTCATCATTTCAATACTCTTGATTCATTCATACAGGTCTGCATGCCTCTTTCTTTATAAAGCCTCTTCCTTTTTGCCTTTGAATTCGATCTGATTTTTGGGTACTCAATTATTGGATTGTGAATCTTTTTCACTGTTTTCTTGTGTAAGGAAATATTTTGGTGGCATAAAGATGAAATCTTTTTTTTATAAAAGAATCCTTCTTTCTGTGGATTTTACAGCCAGAACCAAGCTGGCATGATTTGGGAGGCTTCATGCTGCCTTTTATTTTAGTTTAGTCAATGGGTTCTGTGTGTTTTACTTGTTTCATCATTAGCTTTGGTGAAAGTGCGTTTCTTTTTAAGAATCAGAGGTTGCTTTGCTTGAGTATTAAGGTAAATTTGGCTCCTTTTGAGAACATCCATCTCGACTACTCAAATTTGGTTCTTTTAATCTGTCTTCTTTTCGATTTGTACTGATCATACTCATCAAGTTTTTCTCTGAACAGTCTTGGTATTTAGCTTCGTTTGCAATCTAACATTATGTTCCGTGGAAGATACATATTTCATACATGTAGATGAAAGTGCAAGCTATGTGTATTTTACTATTTTGTATATTGATTGATTGATATGAATGCCACTACAACTTGCTTCATTGACTTGGATTTGAAATTTAAAAACAGGCATCATGTCGTTGTTTTATTTTTCTTTTGTTAGTTTAATCATTTTAATGATCGTTTTCTTTTGGAGAGTAGAATCCAAGTCAAGTCCGTGTTTTGTCTCATACAGGGTACTGATTCCTCTATTTTTCCAGAGGTCAGCAGCAGATTGGATTGATGTGCAATGCAGAGGTCGCGTAGAGCTCTTCTGCATAGAAGAGCTTTGGAAAAGGTCATCACCGGAAGGAGCCGCTTGTATAAGGTGTCTCTATCTTTAGTTTTTGCTCTGTGGGGGTTTGTCTTCCTTATCAGCTTATGGTTTAGTCGTGGCGACGGACACAGAGGTAACCTCTCTACTAGATGTTCTTTCTCTTTATAGTCTTTTGTTGGCTTTCCCTATGAATTATTCTGCCGTGTATGATTGTACATGATGGATCTCCATGATTTGGTTGGGGTACAATACTTTTCTGATGCGTAGCATAACTTAGAATTGGCCTCACCTTAATCTTGCTTACCTGAAAGATTCAGTGACTCATTGTAGTGATTTAAAAGTTTTGGTGATGTTTGCTAGTGTTCTGGTTTATTGATTTAGTTAATTAGCTATGATCATTGGAGGTGATGCTCTGAGCAAGCTGATATTCAATGTATGTCTGATTTTAAAATCATGCATGGGAATAATTGGGGAAATTACAAAACCAATAAAAGTATATCATTCTCCTATATTGCAGTAGTTTACAGAGTGAACTGCATATGATTAGAGAAAGTGTATAAAGGCATGTCCTCATGGACTCATGTGGTTATGTGTGTCTAGTATCTACAACCTATCTTCTTCATGCCTAATAACCAATAGAACAGAACCAATGCAGATAATACCTGAAAACTATTGGAAATATGAAGGATCCAAAAACATATAAATTTTGATATTGTTAAACTTAAGGAGATGTTTATTTAGTTAGCAAATTCTATTTTGTTAAAAAAGAAATTCATTAAAATTAGATGATTAAGACATTGCCTCAACCTCTCAGCACCATGTTAAATTGATAGAGGCAAAAGCAGAAAGTTCTTTTGTAACGGTGATAATGCAATGGATGTAAGACACCAAATTTTCATTTTGGTTTACCTTGTCATTGTTGTATTTCCCCCCAAGTATTGTTTGTCCGGTTTCTTTCTTTTTACGAGGGGTGATTCTCGCCTTCCTCTTTTCTACAATTTTCATACTTGCACTTTCTTTGTACTTTTGTTTTTTTTGTTTTTTCATCTGTGATTATTTATTATCTGTTATCTGATTATTAAGCAAAAATTTGTCAATGGCTATTTTGGGTTTTGAAAAGCATGTCCACTTTCATCCAGCTTCTCTCTGTACTAACTTCCGCTGAATATTAGTATTTCTTTCACCTTTGCTTATGGAATATAGTTTTATATAAACAGAAAAACAATGAATAGATGTTGAAGTAGTATTTTCAATCGTTCAATTTATTTTCTTTGAAGAAGTCTACAAGATATGTAAGAGAAAATAACCATGCTTTTGATTGTGTCCATGTGGGACACTGGGACAGTTTTGGCCTTTTTCACGCTTTCTCATCTTATGTTCTTTTTCTTCATTTTTTATGTGATTCCTAGGTTTTACTGTGTGTATGGCTGAGCTTTTTTTCTTTTGAATCCAGATGGATCCACAGCATCTCCAGTTGGATTATCAACTTGGAATGAAACTAAGCTGGATCGTGATGAACACACTGATTCTGTAGAACTACAAAAGCAAGAGGATTTAGTCTACTCTTCTGAAGGTGTGTGCACAAATGGTGTTGAAACTAGTAGTTTAAATGGTGAAGGAAATAAACATCAGGCCTCAACAGAAGGAAGTGCAATTTATAACTCGGCCGTAGCTGAGCAACCTGAATTGGAGAAATCTAGTTCAGGCGTGAAACATGAAATTGATGCTCCAAAAAATGGCCGCCTGCCTCGTGCTGTGCCTCTTGGTCTGGATGAATTCAAGAGCAAAACATTTGGTTCAAAAATTAAATCTGTAATTGGTCAGGCTGGAGGCATAAAACATAGAGTGGAGCCTGGTGGTACAGAGTACAATTATGCTTCAGCTGCAAAGGGAGCCAAGGTCTTGGCTTTTAACAAGGAAGCCAAGGGTGCCTCTAATATCATAAGCAGAGACAAGGACAAGTACCTTCGCAATCCATGTTCTGCAGAAGAAAAGTTTGTTGATATAGAACTTTCAGAAGAAACCTTGGTAGACACAATCAAAATAGGTAATCTTGAACACTATTCATCTAATTTAAGGGATTTTGAGCTGCTTGGGAGTTTGGTTTATCCAACAGATGAATGGGTTAAGCTTGGGAATTTCACTGCAGCAAATATTAAGCTTGCGCAAAGATTTGATCTTGAGGAACCTAAGTGGGTGAGATATATAAGGTTAAAGCTTTTAAACCATCATGGTTCAGAGTTCTATTGCACAGTCAGTGTTATTGAAATTTATGGAATTGATGCTGTTGAGCGAATGCTTGAGGATTTAATTTCTGTTGAAAGCGGTGCATATGTTTCTAATGGAGTAACTGTTGACCAGAAACCTGTGACCTCCCACCCAGATTCCCCTGAGGGTGATGATTTTTTTAATATTGATAAAGAAATGGAACCTCAAGCTGCAGTTGAAAACTCTAATGTGAACAATGAAATAATCAAGAGTGATGTGCCTGATCCTATCAAAGAAGTACTTCATCAACAAGGTAGCAGGATGCCTGGGGATACTGTTCTTAAGATACTAATGCAGAAAGTCCGTTCATTGGATTTTAGTTTATCACTACTTGAGCGATACCTTGAGGAATCAAATTCAAGATACGGCAGCATTTTCAAAGAATTCGAGACAGATATGGAAGAGAAAGAGTTAGATTTAAAGAAGATCAAAGAAAACATGAGGAATCTCTTAGAAAGCCAGGAAGTAATTGTATGTAAAACTCTCTTACCTTACGCCTTTATATTGTTCTTGTAAATATTGGTATCACACTGTCTTTATTGACAGTAGTATGCTCTATTATCCTTATACTGGTTTGATTGTCCTTGCAGGCTAAAGATGTAAACAATCTCATGTCTTGGCAGTCCCTTGTCTCTGTGCAATTGGATAATTTAGTCAGGGATAACGCTATCCTCAGGTGAGAGTTGTTATGAAAAAACTAACTCATTTTGATTTCTTTTCTAAATCCATGCAGTTCTGAGTTCACAGAGAAACATTCTTTCTCACTTGAAGTATGGTACACAATCTTGTAAATTCCATTGAAGTGATTGAACTTCACTATCTTTTAGTTTATTCAATCATTTTAAAGTCGCAGATTTAAAATGCAGGAGAAAGAACTAAAAAAGAAAACTGAATCTCTCTCTCTCTCTCTCTCTCTCTCTCTCTCTCTCTATATATATATATATATATATATATATAATATATATAGAAAAAACCAATAGGTATTTGTTAACACCTGATGTAATTCCTTTCTGCTCGGCTAAGAAGAAAAATGGCACAGCATCTACTTCTTTCTGCTAGTGCACAGTTTATGGTTTCTTACTGTATAATTTGGTGCTAACTAATTTGCTATTGATTTGCAGGTCTGAGGTTGAAAAGGTCAGGGAGAAGCAGATATCTGTAGATAATAAGGGTGTTGTAATATTTGTAGTCTGTGTACTTTTCTCATTGTTGGCCCTTACAAGGCTTTTTATAGATATTGTGGGTAGTGTTTATAGTGCATTCAGTGTTCATACAACAGAGAAATCCAGGAAATTTTGTTTGATGAGCTCTTCCTGGGTTTCCTTACTAGTGAGCTGTATCCTTGTCCTATTTATATTATCTCTATAATCATGGCAACTTCTCTTTTTTCTTCTGATAAAATATAGTGGTAACACATCTGGGAGCTATTTGGCTTTTTTGTGGTTGGTTTGTGTTTACTTCTTCATTACTTCATCCGCCGATTCCATCTCAGTTTCAGTATTTACTGTGCGAAAATTTGCCAAATCAGATTCGATTGTGTGTTATGCACTTGTGCAAGTTACTTCGGAATTTGGATTTGGTAGGAATGGCTATCAGTTTCAAGGAACCGTTCAGGTAACCCTCATAAGTTTGCTTTTAATACAAATAAAGATCCATGTTTATGGGGAAAAGATTGTGGTGCAAGTATGAAGTTTCCTGGATGCTGGATCCACATATGTATGTGGTCCAACGCTTTCCATTTCAAGTACAACCAAAGATGAAGAAGCTTACCGTAATCTTCAATTTGTACTGAAATTGGAAAGTAGGAGTACTGGAATATAGACTACACCAAATGTGGTGTCGCCATCTCTATTTGGTGGGTGATGGCGGATGGCGGGACACCCCGTCAGAAGAAAATGACTGTAAACACCTGTTAACTTTGTGGTTGAAGATGAGGTATATGAAAACGTCATGTAAGACTGAACACCCTCGACAACATAACGTCGTCGACATGAAATGAATGAATGAAAAACATTGTAGTAGAAGATAATAGTTAAGAAACAAGTGCAAAACAAAAGTCAACTTTGATAGGACTAGGAGAGACTAATATGAAATCTCGGTTCTCTAAAAAATTTGCAGAATCAAAGTTAGTGCAGTACGTGACGGTGACGGACACAACGTCAGAGTTTGAGGCCGGCCATCCCAAGATGCTGCCTTGGCATTCGAGTTCCTGTTTTGAGTTTGGGGTTCATAGCTCATATACAATGACTTTTTTCTTATCAAAGATTGTGCTCTTAAATTTCAATTGTACCGGAAACAAAATCAAAAGGGTTTAACTATTTGAACCTAGCAATATTTTGAATTCCTATTTTAACCCTAATTCATAAATTAGAAAATAAACAAAAGAAGAAGAAAAAAAAGAAAAAAGAGAAGAGATAACCACTTCCCCGTACATAGCGGTTCCTATTAATTTGCACTCATCAGATGACCAGAGATTAGGTTTCTTGTTGTGAACGAGATCACTTATAGTAAGTAATCTATTGCTATACTCTTTTAACGCTTTTATTAGATTGCAAATATGTAGAACTAGTAGCCATTAATTGTATATGTGTGTGATGGTTTTGTCGTCCATCAAGCTCTACTGTTGTAATATAGCTTTATAATTGAGTATATACAATTCTATATAAATGATGATCAATATATGCTTGCCTGCCTGCAAAGCCACAGTCTTGCCCTTCTTTATTGAATCTGGGTAGCTGCAGATGAAAGAGAGCTGCCGACGTGGTTTATGTTGGTGTTAATTTTTTTATTTTAGTTTTATCAATATGGGGGTAAAATTGGAAAATATGCGACAAAAAAGTTTAAGGCTGGGTATACTCAATACTTTGATGTTTGCTAGGTTCAAATAGTTGAACTCAATCAAAATTCTATTGTACTGAAAAACTGAATTTTTTAAACCCAGCCACTATTATAATATGCTCATATTCATGTGTAAATGCAGGCCAGCAGCTATCTCATTCGACTAAACTAGATGAGACAGAGGTCAGTTTGATTATTTATAGTTGTTCACTCTGGGAACTAGCTAGTTTATTATTACCAGTTCATACTTGGAAGTCCTCGTTATCTGCAAGCATAATAAGCACGTTCTGTATACAATCTTTTACTGTTTTTAAAATCCCACTATTACTGTTTCGAGTATTTTCTTTTACTGTAGGAATCCATTTGGCAATTAATATACATTTCTTGAAATTAATCAACCAAAGCAACTGCAACATTTAGTAATTACCACATATAGATATAATGGATGACACAGAAAGTAATGCAAGTAGGAGGCTAATTAAGTTGTGAAGCTTTGGGAAAGAGAGCCAAACTTGGTCTAGTATATAGCAAGGAAGCATTGCTAGGCTATCCATAAATACCAAAAAGCTTTGCTCTACAAAGAATGACTCTAATGAGCAGCAAAGAATAACCAGCATTGTAAGTAATGCATCAAACAATCACACAATATCCTCATTCAGTACTATTGTCCTACTGCCTAGTGTAATTGTCACTGCCGAGAAATGAAGCCTCTCAACAACAAGCCATCTTTGTTTTCACCATTTTGGTCATCTTCTACTTCTTCTTCTTCGGTTTTGATTCTAGTGCTTGTAGCTCTCCTTTGCACGTTGGGCGTCACAAGTTCGTTTTCATGGTCATGGAGAGTTGGTAACGTACTGGGTACTGACTACTCTTCATCACTAGCTTTCTCAACAAAAGCAAGGCCTAGTTCTCAAGTAGTGCGTGAGGAAGCGGCAGCAGAAGCTCATCCTATTGTCAGTCCTTCATCAAATGATTCAGAACCAAATGAAACAGTACATCTTCCCCCCAATCAAATTGTGAGAATATGTCTTCATTTTTCATGTGCATTCAACTACATAACTTCAATGTCCTTCTTCAAGTTCAGATGTACTAAATTCTTTTCTATTTTCTTGTGAATTGTGTACAACAGGTAGAGAAACAAGAGGTAGTGTTGAATGATAAAGAATTTGGTGAAATTAATGCTACTTCTGCATCTGAAACAATAAGTATAAAAAGATACAGCAGGTTAGAGAAACTTGAAGCAAGTTTGGCTGGAGTTCGGGCATCCATAAGAGAAGCTGCTCGAGTACGAAATCTGACTTCTACCCATGAAGATCCAGACTATGTTCCTCAAGGTCCAATATATAGAAATGCAAATGCTTTTCACAGGTAATATTATCTTAATTAGTCCATGATCCATTTGTAGTATGTAGATTTGGTTAAGCTAGATTACGGCTATTTCTACATTTGCTAATCACTTTACTGAACACCAGAGGTGTGACCCACTTGCATACATTTGTTTCATCTGTCTTAACTACATTTTTGCATATAATAACAATGTAAACAGCGGCTCTTACAATAACTGATCAAGTGACTGGCATGTGACAATATATACAACATCTCTCTTACAATAACTCGTCACATGATTGGGCATGTGAGATTGAGGATCTGGTGAGAAAGATGTTGCATACATTCATTAAACATGGAAAGTTTTCCTCTCTTAGAAAAATGGTTATTAACGTACATGAGAAGTAAATATGGTACAAATAGTATTATTACGGTTAATGTTTTATTAGAAACAAAAAAAATTGAACTGAACAAAAGAAAGTAAATAAAACTACTGCAGGAGTTACTTGGAGATGGAAAGGCTGTTCAAGATATATGTATATCAAGAAGGAGATCCACCCATATTTCATAATGGTCCTTGCAAGAGCATATATTCTACAGAGGGAAGGTTCATTCATGAAATGGAAATGGACAATACTTATAGGACCACAAACCCAGACGATGCCCTTGTTTATTTTCTTCCATTCAGTGTGGTGATGTTGGTTCAGTACCTCTATGTGGCCGAGTCCCATGACACTGAGTCCATTGGTCGTGCTGTGGTTGACTATGTCAATGTCATCTCTGATAAACATCCCTTTTGGAATCGTAGCCTTGGTGCTGACCACTTTATGCTTTCCTGCCATGATTGGGTAACGAATCTTAACATCCCATTCCCGCATAAACTTTTTCGTATCTCTTTTGTCATATAAATTTGTTATATTTTCAGAGTTTCGGTTAAGCTAGAAAGGCTGTCATATACATTGGTATTCAGAGTTCGTTATTTGAACCTCCAATTCCCTCATTCCCTTTCCTAGTTAATTCTTCATATAAATGATTTTTGATGGCATCTACTTGTTATATAATGTAGGCCTTGTCTTCTGACAACATGATCGGTTAAAGCTTTTGGGATTAAATGCTTGTTTAGAACCCTGTAAAGGGCTGTTTGGATCTCTCTTTATATATCATAGCTAGCTTGTAGTTGAAGTAAGGTTTTGAATATAAATTGACTTGACTCCTCAATCTATAGGGGCCACGCACATCTTCTTATGTTCCTCAGCTATACCACAAGTCCATAAGGGTACTATGCAATGCAAACACTTCGGAAGGATTCAATCCTTCCAAAGATGTGTCATTTCCAGAAATCCATCTCCGAACTGGCGAAACCAAAGGACTTCTCGGTGGTCTCTCCCCCTCTCGCCGGTCAATTCTCGCCTTCTTTGCAGGCCGGCTGCATGGCCACATAAGGTACCTGCTTTTAAATGAATGGAAAGAAAAAGACAAAGATGTGCAAGTTTATGACCAACTTCCCCATGGAGTATCCTATGAGTCAATGTTAAAGCAGAGCAAGTTCTGCTTGTGCCCCAGCGGTTACGAAGTGGCGAGCCCAAGAATTGTAGAAGCCATCTACGCAGAATGCGTGCCGGTGTTGATTTCGGATAATTATGTTCCGCCGTTCAGTGATGTTTTAGACTGGAAGTCATTTTCAGTCCAAGTACAAGTGAAGGATATACCAAATATCAAAACAATACTAATGGGAATATCTCAGAGCCAGTACTTGAGAATGCATAGGAGAGTGAAACTGGTGCAGAGGCATTTTGTGGTGAATGGACCTTCCAAGAGATATGACGTTTTCAATATGATTGTTCATTCTATTTGGCTCAGGAGGTTGAATATCCGCATTGAGGATCAGGTCGAATAGAAGCTACATGTATAAGCTTTTTATCTATGGGGAGGCAATTTTTTTCATCGATCAACCCTTCAGTTGTTTTAACAACAAGAAGAGAAGGAAAGAAAATAATACAAGAATATGAGTTTGCTCTCTCTTTTCTTTTCATTTTTATACTCTTTGAGAGAGAGAGAGAGAGGAAAAGAAAAGAAAAGAAAAAAACTAAAAAAGCTTGGTGTTGAGGCCTTGCCACTCTATTTTTTCATGGACTCCCATCTAGTCCATGAAAAAATATGATCCCATATGCTTGGATCCATGAATGTCCTTATGTGCCAAATACTTGTAGCCGTTATGAATTTTCTTTACGTCAGATAGTTGGATTCTAGATGAGCGTTAGCAATAGAATTCAACGACTTGCTATAGATAAGCTGTAAATTCAACATTAGCAAGAATGATAGTTATGTTAAGAGCATGCTTTCACCTTACTGTATATAATCTGACTTTCAAAGCAGTAGCATTTCTCATGATCTTAATAAAAGTTGTTAAGACTACGCTTTGAGAATATAATTTTCTTAGTTCACCCCACAAACATTTAAGGTATTGAAAAACTATATGCCCAAATGACTAATAAGTACACTAATTTTCTAAAATCCAAATAGAAAACTAAATGCATAACCAATTAATTAAATACAACAACTACTTAGTTTCTCATTTGATAACATTAATTTCATCTTCTTTCCTCAAATTTGAATTTTTTTTTCTGTCTTTTTGTTGCCTCCTCATCATTAATTTGTTATTCAATTTACAAAACCATTATTCATAGACTAGTAGAATTGCAACAACACATAAAATTGCAAAACTGGTAAACTTGTAGAAACCAGAAGAAAAGGACCATTCAAGAAAACCGAAACCATTAATGACTACAAATCACCCTTAAAAATCCAGAATGGATACAATAGAATAATCAGGTACGGTAATTACCTTGGTTGGCGGCAGATGCGAACACTTGCTGTTGCACATTGGCTACATCATGGATGATGAGATACTTGAGGCAGGCGTTGGGTGTTAGCCGTAAGACGACAGCAGAGCTTGTCAACCTCATTGCAAATTCCTTTTGGAAGGCAGGTTTGTGATGCAATAACTTGAAGGTGAGAGGTGAGGAGATTTGATCAGGGATGTTGGCCACGCATGTCCTTGAATAATATCTGTCAACAAGTAAACAACAACAGCTACTCCATTAGCATCACCAATACAACATAATTCTTCTCCACTTCCGAAGGATACAACCTCACTCTTATTATTTGCATCCTTTCCAAAATTCATTCCTTCTTGCCGGCTTCTAGAAGCTTTGTTGGTGAGAGTACTACCGGTTCCAGGACCGCCTTCGCCTTCTCTTTCCTTGCTTTGCCTCCAGTGATTCAATTTCACTTTTGAGGTTATTTTTGGTATTATTTAGAAATTTTTCTTTTTTTCTTTTTTTTTTTATTACGATTTTTTTTTTTTTGGCAAGTATTGTTACATCACATACTAACAAAAATATATATGTTTGATTTGAAGATACCAGACTAACAACTTTTGAGTATCAAATTTAGCAATTACGAGTTCCACAATTATCAATTATGACCACAACAATGAAAAGTTGGAGTGAATTTCAAAAACCAACAAAAAAAAAAAAAGTTGGTGTATATTTCGGCCTACATTCGATTTACCTCTCATTTCCAACTGTCGATATGTCAGCAGATAATGAGCCACTTGCTTGATAATCGAGGCCTCAAATCTAAAGGCTCATGTAAAATTGTAAATTACTGTGTATACTCGAGAGATGCTAATATTCATCACTCATCAGACAACCGACAGCATGAGAGATTATACTGCAGTATCACGCTAAGCAACCACCAACTCCAAGACTACATTATTCAAAGATCATATTACATCCCAATTGTGGACAGGCTAGACCTGAGAGGATGGCGAATATTGCAAGTTGGAAAATAAAATGAACAGCCTCAAATAAAAAGAGATAAAAGTATTGTGGCATCTGACAACAGTCTCAGACACCATCTCTTTGAAAACAAGGGCATTGAGAAATGCAAAATATACCATCACATTGAGAAATGTAATATATTCATCCTGCTAACGAGGACTATCCAATCATACAGAGCCATCAGAGCTTGATTGTACACACCGAATCAAAATAATGACAGGCGCAATAGAGCTATATAATAGTATCCAAAAATGAGTGGAGAAATAAAATTCTAAAAGCAGAAACAAAAATTGAATGGAGGAATATATGATTAAGTTGAATCCCATCCTTGTGATATCCGGGGCAAGCCGTAACAACCTGATAGGAATGTAATCTTCTATGTACACAACACCCATTCTCTTCATCTAATGATTCTACTAGAAAACTCATGAAGTGGGGCAGACCAGTCTCACCCACCAAGAATATAAATCATCAATTACCATCAGTCGCAGACCTAAAAGTATCTGCTCCCTGAAGACCCAGGTGGTGGAGGTGGCAATCGATTAGGAGTACGTCGGCTGCCAGAGTTTGGACCAGCACTCACATCACCATTTTGTGCGGGATCGCTATAGTGTCGACTATGGCCATTGGATGAAGATCTAGATAATGAACGGTCAACTGGACCGTTGGCAGCAGCATCAAATGCAGATCTCCAGTCATCACCTGAGGAGCTACTAGTTTTTGGGCTGCTTTCTGCAAAATTTCAGCATACATTCAATCCAGATGAGAGTCAAACAATGGAAAAGTAACACTTTACACATGACTACTGTAAGCAAGTCACATTTTACAAGAAAAACATGAGCACTCAATCTTATAAATCATGAGCACTTTGTAAAGCAAATTTTGGATCTGATAATGTCACTATTCAAAATAAAGCTCTGAACTACATACCAGTTGCACCACCATTGGACCAGCCAGAGGCAGCAGCCGCTCGGTTGTCATGAATGCTGAGTTGGCGTGTTAGCTTGGAAAGGAGAGAGGACTGTTTCTGGTATTTCTCTCTTCGTCTCTTTACATTACCATCCTCTTGGAGCAGCTCTTCAATCTTCGCTGTGCTTTGAGCACTATACAGAGGAATAAAATCGAATAATCCATCAGTGAAAATAATATCAAGACACCTATCCAGCCTGAGAAAAATCTGGCGCCCATTGAAATAACAAAAGAAAAAAAGGACTAAATAAAGAAAAGAAGAGGATGTATCAAATGAACCTGACAGAGCTATATAACTGATTTAGCATGTCTTCCTTGGCTTTTTCGACTTGGCAAAGAACAACTGCCTGCTCAACCAATCACAGAAAATTTCAAAACACTATCTTAATGACAGATAATTAGGGCAAAAAGTACAAAGCCTACCTTAGGGACATTAGCAGCCAAACTATTCAAAACAGCTTCAACGTAACCTCTAACTTCTTGAGACATCCACCGGAGTTCTTCTTCCGGGTCAGCAGGTCTTCGAGTCATAGTATCCTGAAAAGAGGTAGACATAACAACTCCCGAACTTCAGACACATAGAAAATAAAGATACATGTGCTTACATACAGTGCAAATGTGTGTGTGTGTGTGTGTGTGAAAGTAAAATGGCCACAAGTAAAATAAAATAATCAAGCATGGAAGATACCAAAAGAATTAAGCAATGAAATAATATAGAATAACAAAATTTCTGAAAAGGCATTCATACACATAAATTTTATCATAACTAGAATAGTGACTAAAGTCAGTAACTCACAAGCGAACCATCAGAAAGACTCTGTCGCATAGTAGGACCACCATCAGATGGTGCACCCCTCGGTGCTCCTTTAGAAGGTTGGATAACCTTTGAAATCTTATTTATCCACTCAACCTTGTCTGCCACAGTCTCAGCTTTCAACACAACGGCACTATGTGCTGCAAAACAAATGAAAATCAAGTTCATAATGAACATGTGCGGAGAGACCAGGCAGTTCAAGTTCCAAAGAACCACAAGGAACAGAGGAGGGGATATACCTTTCAGAACAGTTTTGTACGGAACCTTGCTAGTAAACTTAAATGCAAGACTAGGTGCTTTTTCTGGCCCATTCGCCTTCTTATCCTTTGAACTCTTTGGTGGAGGAGCAGGTTCTTCCTCTTCAATCTCTTCAATATTACATTCCTGTAAACATAATTATGAGCTTGATTACCTCAAAAACACATGCCAAACCTCACTGAGTTCAGATCCTTTTTTAACATGTAATGCTGTGATCACATGTTCAATGTGATTCATTAATACATACACCAAGATGATAAACTGATATGTCATGTTCCTCACATTCTCATCTCCACACAAACAATCACACTTGTAATGATAAACTGATATGTCATGTTCCTCACATTCTCATCTCCACACAAACAATCACACTTGTAATGATAAACTGATATGTCATGTTCCTCACATTCTCATCTCCACACAAACAATCACACTTGTAATATCTGATGTAGGGGAAGTATATTCTGAGAACCTCAGTAACCAAAAAATAAAAAAGGGATACTCCACACATTTCAACTTTTCTACTTTGTATTACCCCCATAAATTACTCCAGGCAACCTCCTTTGACAGCTCAGCTGATAGCAGGACAATATAAATATATTCCCCAAAAGCCTTAAAATTGGTGGAGTAATATGACTACTCATCTTAAATAACGGGACAAGGCATTGTGAAGTATACCTCCAAAGTGATGACACCACGAAAATGCCTTTCCTCTTGCTTTTTGGTGTAACCAAGCTGTGAAATATAGAAGGGGTTAAAGTATATCCCACCAATAACAATTTGCAAGAGAGCACGCACAGCAACATAAAAAACAAATTTCATTTACAAAACAAATGACTGTCACATAAATGCAAGTCGAGGGAAATTTCAGTAGATGAAAATGTCAGCAGGAAGGTATCTAAAGAAAGCTGCAAATTTGCGCATTACGGTAGGTAGGGCTCTTTTCTTTCTTTTTCTCTTCACCAAGGAGATATGTTGCTTAGAAAAGATTTTAGTACATGGGAAGAAAAATACTGTGGTCCATCTTCTTATGCAAATTTGAAATGCTCTAAGGTTAAACTTTGTCTATACCAGCTGCTTAGTTAGGTGTGACCAAATTCAATTAGTGATTGACTTTCTACATGACATGGCAAGTTTTCCAAAAAATACAAAATAAATAAAAACATCTCCTTGCCCTTTTCCCAATAACCTTCATTTACTTGTTGAAACACCACCAAAATGGAACATAAAATAAAATTATATCCTAGTCTTTAAATTCCCGACACATTAAAATATATGCACCAAGATCACTTGTTGCGTATTCAATGCATAATACAATCACCAGTCATCTGATATGGAGCAACAAAATCCATTATAACTACTTAAACCATTATTTATTAGATTTTGGGGTGTAATTATTACAAACCTTCCCAGTCTTCTCATTCAGAACAAACCATCGCTTGTTCCACTCATTACTTTTGGCACTCTTTTTATATAAGAACCCTGCAAATAGTTAAGTCTCAATATTAAAAAATGCATTCACAAACAAAACTTGGTATGTGGATGGTAAATGCATAACCATGTAACCTTATAAAATGACTATGACAATATATAAATACATGTATACATTTTCCTGATTAACAGAACCAATTTTCTGTTCTTGTTCAAACACCACACCACCACCCCCCCCCCCCCCCCCCCCCCCACGCCCCCAAGCGGAGTTAATATCATTGTTTTGAGTGGTTATGAATTGGAGGGGGTTTGAAATAGAGCAAACAAACCAGACATGTCTCTCCAAAGTCAAAGGTCTCAAAAAGTATACTTCCATGCATGGTTGCAAAAATACAGGAGTCACTCTTTGTCGCTCAACTTATGCCAATTTGAGCACAATGCACTTCAAACACGCAAAAAAAAATTTCCATCTAGTCACTCTCAAGTATCTAGCACCTTGCTGTTGATGACATGAGGTAACATTTTCACACAACTTCTTAGCTAAGTAAAGGATGTGTATTAAATAAATTCAAGGGAGCTTTTATCAGTAAAACCTAATTGCTTTTACTTCAGAACAGAAAGAATGGTAGCCGCGGGACTTTCTGTTCCCCAAAGCCACAAAAAACAATTCAAAAGACTACAATTTCATCAGAGGTATATGCATGAGCCACAAAAAACAATTCAAAAGACTACAATTTCATCAGAGGTATATGCATGACCCCTCTGTTCCTAGAAATCTTAGGAAAGAAAAAAATTAATATTTTACAGAAAACATATTTAATTAACAAAACAGAAGTATAATGCAAGGGACAAGAAGTTCCTCTAAAATCTAGACAACTCCACATGTTGTAAGAAAAACAGTTGCATGCAAACCTGCTGTTATTTCCCCTTCAGGACCTGCGGTCTTCAAACCAGATGCTTCTGGGACTTCTTTCTCCTCCTTGCTAAATTTATCCTTCAACGATTTCAGGGTTCCACCAGATTGCTGACCCCCTGTTTGAGGACTACTTGCCTAAAACAAGACAACTATAAGCACAGGCAAGCAGGGTAGATAATTAAAGTCTGTGATGGTCAAATTCACATACCCTGTTCATTACTGATTGCTCTGCCTCTTGTCCTTTTCTCGAGGATCGAGTTTTGACTTCTTCCTCTCTACGCTGCCTCTCCATCCTGCCATAGACCAGTAATTGATAGTTCACGTATTAAGCTCATATACATACATATATATATATATGTGTGTGTGTGTGTGTGTGTGTGCTATTAACACAAGAGAAACCATTTAATACGAAAGATTACGCAGGGACAAATCTTCCAAAGCTCGTGCAAAAGTGCACACATATCACCTACACTCTCAATCGCATGGGGAATTGGAATTCTCATTTGAAAATGCAACAAACTACTAAATGTGCCATATTGGCACCATGTTTTACAAAGTCGAACAAAGAATAGAGACTACCTCCTCTGTACCAAGCGAATGAAATGTTGAGGAGGCACAAAAGCACGCTCCATATCAACTAGTGCAACCACCATTTTCTTTGCATCAGTCTTGAACACATCTAATGCACCAGTTGCAATGGCCACAACCTTCAAATTAATGAAAGACAAGAAATTAAGCCACATGGAATATACTCATTAAATTAAGAAGCAGAAGAGTTCTATAAAAAAAAAAAAATTTAAAAAGAGCGGCAGAATATTGAGTTATCATACCTCCCTCTTGAAAGGAGGGTATCTTCCAAGACCTGGAGTAGCATTTGCAGCAGCAGACACTATGTCTACCAGGACACGGTGTACCTATTTAATCAATCAGCCATGGGTTTCTTATAAGCCACTTTCTGGAAAATTGTCCATATTAGCAATAGCACAGCAGTAAAGGGCTCAGTTTGATAGTCGGTCTAACCCCTAAGTGTATGCATACCCAACAGTAAAGCATGTCATAATCAACGAGAGCAGTTCATTAAGCATGTTGTATTCAGACCAACCCCAAAATTACATAGACCAAATGATGCTCTAACTCAATGCATACCGTGCATACAGTCTTATAAGAATTAAATTCAAGTTTCCAGCCAAAGGAATGAAAATGAATGGAATAAATAGGAAAAAGGGAAATTAACAGTAACCTTCCTTATAATGAAAAACTGCAAGGTACAAGAAATTCATACTCATTCTACATCAAAAACAAGATATAGCAAGGTTTACCTCATCCACACAAAGACGTGATGGTTCCTTCGCAAGCTCTAAGACACCTTTTATTAATGACCTCAAACCTTTTTCAGGAGATATGAGATAAGGCTGATAACCATCTGCTTCCAACACAATCTGATGAACAATCATGGCCCGAGAAAAGGTCATGACAATTCAGAAGAATATTGAACATAAAATAAGAAAAGACAAAGAGAAACCATACCCTCTTCACATTGTTGATATCAAAATGTCGATCCAATGGTAGTTGCTTTATTCTATTGGGAAAATTTCCTTCAAAACTTGCAACAATTTTCCAACCAGAGCCCTGAAACAAGATTTATGACGGCAGACAAGGAAAATGATTACAACAAATTCCATCACAATCACAGAAACCAGCAACATTCTATCGTCATTGAAAACTAGATAATACAAGCTACGCAAAAAAGAATAAATCAAAGCAGAGATCCTTCCTTTTATTTACAGATTAATTCTACTATTCCAACATGACCACAGTCTGCAGAAGGCAAGTAAACACCCAGGCAGTAAACTATGAGACATAGACCTAATTTCAAACAAGGGTATATGGCTAAACAGGATCTTAAAGTAGATATACATTGACTTCTGCAGATGTGTGCGGCTATGGGAGGCAATATATCCTTTTGCCACTCCCCCCTCTCTTCATAAAATAGTAGATTTCTTGCTTTGTATTTCACAATAATAAAATTGAAAAAAAAATTTCCAGAAAAAATTACTTGGCACATGTGAGAGACACCATTTAAGAAAATGAACTCACCTCACCAGATGTAATGTGTAGGAGAAACTTATCCTCAAATTCACGACAAAGCTCCAGAGCAAGAGATCTAGTACCTTCAGCACTCTGTACCATGGATGCACCAAGCTTTACCAACTCATCCTGAACTATTTGAGACTTCCCTTGTAACCTGAAAAATATATAAAAGATAGAAAATGAACCAATTTACTTGACAAAAAGTTATCATAGTTCATGCAGGAAATGCTTACAACTCTACACAACTATCCAAAGAAAATAGCAGCATTGGCTGATATCAATTATTCACTCAAGATTGAGCTACTTTTGTTCGGCACATGCAACTTGGCCAAATGTTAGAATCCAAAACACAGAGATTAACAACAATCAAAAAATGTTTCAATGGATGTCATATGTAGGCATAGAAGTATAAAAGAACACATGAACCAGTACAAAATTGAAACAGAACACAATAGACGAGATATGCAGGATCCAGGAAATGTTACCCAGAAAGGAGGTTCGGAAGCCGGACTTTCATGCGACTGCGAATTTGCTGGGCCAAAGCATCCACTAGCGCAATTCTGCCTAACTTACTTTGAGGAGCACCGGTCAGAATGGATTTAAGACTTTCACTTTCAGCCCTCCAAGCAGTTTCCAAAGAATTCTCAGAGCCAGACTGTGCGGAAGCTATCGAAACTGATTGACCTATTAAAGCAACCCAGGGAATATCAGATGCTCTTGATGGCCCCTGATTTAAAAGCAGAGCCTGGACTGCAGCAAGTGATTTCGGATCTGACGCGGCTTGGTCTATCTTACTGATTACTCCAACAGTTCTTGTACCTGTAATCAACATTTAAAGTCCATTCACTCGAGTAACCAAATAACACCAAAGAGTAGAAGAATGAGGGGAAGAAGAAAAAAAGGAATGAACTTCGGTTTTTTTTTTGGGGGGGGGGGGGGGTTTGACAGACTGAGGTACGAGTACAGCAAAGCCCATAAAGAACAACTGTTTACTTATTACATTATATATCAAAATAACTAAATCAACAGGAATGGGTCTGAGCAACGTCTTACCATCTCCATCATATTCCTTGACAGCTCTGAGGGCTTTAGAGGAAGCAACTTCAGGTGCTTGTGATGCAGGTATTATAACCAGCAAAATTGCATCATTGTGCTCTGCATATTCACTTAGCTACAGAAGGACCATTAAAACCAAGTTATATTGTATGACATAATCATTGGACAATTAATTGTCTAGAACTAAAAGGCAATACTTACCATAGACTCATCCACAGTCCGTTGATCAAGCCCGGGTAAATCAATCAATTTGAGGGGAGGGGCTGTGATAAAAGTCATGTTAAAACATTATTCAAATTTCAAATAATCATTAATTACCAAGTAACTAAACTGGATTCCAACTATCAGTAATGAACTAACCTGTACTTGTCCGTAGTTTCAAGTAAATTTCATCTCGGGTTCTGCCTGAAGAACTCTTACTCAGTCTATCTTGCAAAGAATGCCGTAAAGCACCTGCAGAATAACATAAATCAGAGAAAGCTCATTAGAAATATAAATTCAAACCTGAAGAACGATAGCATGATGTACAACATCATAATATAGTTCTAACATCTTTAATCACACTCCAGCAATATGGTTGTGAGACATAGAGGGTTAGAGACCAGTTAAAATCTAAAACCACATTGATTATTATCAAAGCTTTCAACAGAGTTCCCTAATGTTGACAATACATGTCTGAAGTCTCTGAACAAAAGCAGCAGTAGAACATAAATTTGAATTAAAGAGAGAGAATAAATTTAGTAACGCACTTGCAGAAACTTGCTGGGACTTATTGTCAATCTGCAATATTATCGATTTGCTGCTCAATGAACCATCCCTCTGTAAATCAATGCTGATTGGAGCTCGAGTAGCACCATTCTCACCAGTCGGCTGGAAGGAAAAGAGGAAGAAACCTTTAGATTAAAACGGGCTATCATTTGGACACAGAACTACATAAAATTGGTACATCGTACTCACCAAAACAGGATGTCCAATTAAGCTGTTCAAAACAGCTGATTTACCGGCACCCTATAAACCAAAAAACAAAAGATTATATCAGCATCTCCAGAAATTCAGGTCAGTAAAGATATGAATTACAAGCACAATGCACATAAAAATGCAGCTAAGCAGAAAGGCACGAGCATACACACACATTATAAGCACGGCGATAGATCCTATATACAATAAAAACTAAGGAATAGTGGCAGTAGAGACTCCCAGTTACAAAGCAGAGTGAAAAATGACATATCTAGCACTCAAAATAGATGCAGATCCCCAGAAGCTATGAGGCTCCGAAACCATTATGGTGATACGAACATTAACAAATTGATTTTATATTCAAATCCCGTTATTTGGGAGCTGGGCTGGGCTCAGTCCAGAGCTAGAGACACAAGCGAACAGGGGAAAAGCCAACCATGAATTAAGATCCCAAAGAGAAAGCGTAGATTCAAAGATCGGGGACTGGAAAAAGAGAACAAGGCGCATCTAAGAGATCGAATTGGCGATGAATCGAATCGAAAGAGGCATCGGTTGACTTACAACATTGCCGAGAGCGACGACGTTGAGGAAAGTTGAGGAGCGGCGGGAGGAGGCGGGAGAGTTTTCGTCAACGTCTTCGTCGGCGAGGACGGCCTGGCCTTGGCGCATGGAGTCTGACAGTTGCAATAACTCTTCGATCGCCTCCATGGTTGAAGTAGATCAAAGGAGATCTGAGGGAGGGAGCGGTGGATCTGGCGGTGGCGGAAACCCTAGAAATTGGAGATCTCTGTGTAGGGGAATTGGGGATTGAGAGAGCGAAACTGCGAAGAAGGAATACGGACGGGACGACAAGTATAGAATGCGCTCTCTCTCTCTCTCTTTCTCTCTCTAACTGTTATTTTCTTCTTCTTCCCACTTTCTCTCTCTCTCCTGGCGTTTTGAAATCTCTTCTCTTCTCTTCTCGTCGTTCTTTTTATTTTGAATCTTGTTTTTAAGTTTTAGCTGGGTTCCGGTTCCCCTTTCAATTTTTCAATTTTTCAATTTTCAATTTTCAATTTTAAACTCTCTCTCCCCCTATTGATTTTACTCTCCACTATTTTCTCTGATTGTATATCCTCAATTTTTAAGCCTTCTCTCTTAAGTAAACAGAAGCTTAATTAGAATGGGAGTCGACCACTACACCATAAACATTAACACAACAAAAATAATTTACTACGTGATTATTTACAATTTTACATATTTATGACCATATGGTTTAATGGTATTAGGAACTTTTGGTTCCACTCTCTTAGTTGCCTATAAAAATGAAAAATATTGTTACATTTATTGAATAGTATTCACATAATCATTGAGTGACTAAGGATTTTGTTTTCACCCGTAATCGATTTAATTTTATGGATTGAGATTAAAACACTTAAAAATCAATCTTTTAATCTCATTCGTTAATATTAAATCCAACTGTAAGTGACCACGAAATCTTTAAAGTTAAAAGATGTAGTCACTATTGAACATTGAAATGAAATATTACATCTAAACGTAAGGTGAAGACTCTCGATGCTTGACAAGCGAAACTGTGAGAATGTGTGTTTTTTAGCATTAGAATCAAAACAAAATATGCAATAAGATCATATCGTGCATATTTTGAGCCTTCACTAGATCAACGTTTGTACTACGATAACAGGCGGAGCTATGAAGTTTACAATATGCAACATGACGACGTTAATGGAGAAAGAAGATGTGGTGGTTTTTATCGTTTATGCAATTTTAACTAGTTTCTCAAATCAATAAATAACTAAATCGGATTGCTTTTTTAGCAAAGAATTCTATAATATCTTAAAATTTCAATCATCCATAATGGTTATATTCCAGCAAAAGATGATTATTACAAATTATGTTCTCCAACACCATCTTTTCGTCAAGCAATTATTATGTGGTCTCGAACTACCATGTGGTAGTTTGAGCTAATAAGATTACTCCATTTTGGTGGTGCGGAATCTAAGAGGTGAAAAGAAAATATATATTAATGGACCAATCAAAAATAAACATTTTTCACATGGGTCAATCACATTAATTTGGACTACAGTAGTACACGTGGTGAATGCTATCATTCAAGATCTTCATGATGAATGTCCATTTACACGTAAATTATTTAGAGCAACTCCAACAGATTCCCTATATTTTGATTTTTCTCTACTTTAGGGAAAAATAAACCTCTTTTGCTCCAACAGATTCCTTATAACTATCTCTATTTTAGGGAAAGTGAGGAGAGAGAAAACCAAATTCTCTATATTTACTGCAAACTCCAAAATTTTAAAGAAGAATATGGAGATTTTATAGATTACTGTAAACTAGGGAATCTATTGGAGTTGGAGAAGAAAAATAGGCTAAAGGTTTGACTTTTCCTTCTCTATAATACAAAAATTATAGGGAAGCTGTTGGAGTTGCTTTTAAATTACTTCAGTGGGTGAAATAAGGCTGATTAATGAAAATGTTCACAAATGAGTTATTTAAAACAAGTCGGTGCTTGCATTCATTTCTCTATTCTGATTGTTTTCCCGGATGATCTCCGGTTTTAAATTTCGAGAGAGGTTTCCAATTTTATCATTAGTCTCATGTGAGTCACAGTAAGACTTAACTCGAAACAAGCTCCTCATACACATGTAGTAAAATAGTGCAAGGACCCTTTCACTCTTAGCCATGTAGTAATGGGTCCTTTCACTTTTAGTCTCATATAGTAATAGCTATGTAGTAATTAGTGCAAGGACCCATTAGAATAAAAGTGAACACACTACCCACTTTTTTTTTATCAGTTATTTTTACATTTGTCTTTTTTTTTTTGAAAGGGACGACGTCAAACTTTATTAACTTGAAGAAAGTTAAGGTATACAATGCGAGGTAACAAAACCCCTGAGCTCTTGAGTGACCTTTCAAAAAAATACACATTTAAGTATTTATCTCGTGCACGAAATATTTAGGTAAAAAAAACAAAAATTCGGGTGCATGGTTTGTACTTTGTAGGTTAACAGCGCGAGTTTCGAAAGTTTGCTTGTGATTTTCAGTACAGTGGGTGGGATTTCAAATACGGTTTAGGGGCCACCCATTCTGCTATACGTTGCAACAAGAAATTCAGATGGTTCAGTGGTACCCAACCAAACTGCGCAAAGTTCAAACCCAAGAAAAAAAAAAAAGGGTTTTTAGTCCAAAAATCAAACCATGACAACGTGTTGACAAAATCAAATTCATTATTAGCAAGTAAAATTGAACATATGGAAAAGCAACCAATAATAGTTTCATGGGTCAAAATCCGCGAGTCAAAAAAAGACCAATGAAAACTTCTAGACCTCTTCCCTAGTGTTCAAAAGGAATTGAAAACAGTGGAAGCCTCTTTTGGATGGTGCTGTCAACATTGCTAAAATGACAGCCGAGTGCAACACAACTACTGTCCAACGTCTTTATTCCATGGAAATCATGTCAGTTTCTGGATCAAGGAAATTTCAGATTTGGATTTATGGAATATGTACATATTTTCAGTCTCTTTCATTTTTAACTAAATGGCACCCACAAGACTTGAATTCAAGCCAGCCTTACCTTCACACATGGTGGATGGCGCTGTTTTGGAGTAAACAAGATGCCTTTTAAGGTTTGCCTGCTAAGAATATATACAACACATACATGCATTACTGGGATTTGAGTACCCAATCAGTTGTCCTACCCGGCAAAGGTACGTACCCCTGCATCACAGAGGACCGTGCTGAAAGCCACTAGATTTAGACAAGCACTTCATTCAAATTTGGGTATCAAGAACAAAGTCTGATAGAATAGGAACAAGCAAGTGGAGTCATTCGCCAAGTATATTCATTCAAACTTCAAATGGAAGGCTCTATGGTACAATCATCGCAGAAGCACATTTCTACAACAAAACTCGCTTACTCGCATCACCAAACACCAACAAAAAAGAAGAAGAAGAGATCATCCAGCTAAAAACCCCAACCTATAAACAGAGACAGCCCTGAAAATTACTCATGGGAACCAGCTAGCTGCGTTTGGAGATCTCCCATTGCAGGAATACTGATATTAGATTATGCAACAGCAACTCCAGCAGGGCAAGGCCGCCTTTCTGCTTCATTACTTTCTGGCATCAGATCAACTAGAGCTTTTCGTTTTGTTCCCACTTTGGGTACTGGAACTGCTGGCTTTACATAGCTTCGTAACTTCTCCAAGTCTTTCACTTTCAGAGGTTTCTGCAAGAATTCTTGAGCACCATCTGTGAGACACCTGAAAAGTCCAAAACAAGAAATCCAGCAAATGTTAGTGCATGCCAACTCTATTGCAATTGGACCAATACAAAGGACACTATATATCATACATGTTTACAATGTAGTTTCAAGTTATTCACTATTTTACATCAGCACCATGAGATGGGTATTATTATTCATATTTTTATAATAAAGATCAATGTCAGTTACAACGGGAACTCTTCATCTAAGGTGGTGTCCTACAATGAGAGACATTAAAATTTGTAAGTTTACGACCGTTGATCAGACCTTTTCAAGGCATAATGTTTCAGCCTCTCATAAATTGTATATTGCAAGTCATCAGGCAAAAACACCAGCAGCTAAGGATATGTTACATATTTTTAAAGCCTTAACCTAAGCTCTAAAGCTATGAAGATCGAAAGCCACCCTGAATATATTGTCATATCACTTTTCAGAGTCCCCTCTAGTATCTTTTTCTGTTCTAGGTTGGTATCATCTCTGTTCAGTTACTCACTGTGATCAATGATAACTAGCCATGACTCAACATTTCTTATGAGCAACCATCAACTCTTTACAAAAAACTAAGCAATGAACTTAAGATGCATATCTCAATGACTTACCAAAGACTAATACAAGCAATAACAGATTGCAATGGAAGCAAATACCTGCTGATTCTCTGTGGATTAAATTCAGAAGACATTATGACCACCGGAATTGATTTCATGCGGCTGTCCTCCTGAAGATCAAGTATATGAAGTTGGAAGCCAGAAATGAGTTCAAGGATAATGAATGTGAACCAATTTTTCAAAGACAAAGATATATGTAGGGAAACCAGAACGTGTCTAGATACCGGGGGACTAATTATTTACCATCAATGGGAAAATGTTGCCTCTGCTTAAGGTTTCAAATATTGACCGTCACAGATATATTGGCCTTCAATCAAGGATATTTTCAGGGACATATCGGCACATATTTAAATAAAAGAAGTAGTCAGGGGTAAAGGTATAGGACCAACGTAATGAATACACACTTATAAGTCCACTTCTGACCAATGATATGTATCTATATCTATAAACGTTTGGGTGAGTGCGTGTGTGTCTATATAAGTATAATAGTATATATATACGCCTAGTTGCTATCATAGTGTATGATACATGAGTGTTTGATGTAAAATCTAGGTGGCCTAGTTGCTGTTTGTTTATCTCCATCTTGTATTAAAGTTACTTAAGATTGCAGTCAAATATTGGTTCAAGTTATGAAGTTTTTCCATAATATCCGATTATCCATGGATATCTGACATTTATCTGGTACCAGTCATATATCAGGACACTTTTCAACACCACCACCACCCCAAATCTCTGTGGGTGACTGGAAGGAGAGATATATTGACAGAAATACCTAAAAGATTGCCAAATATGTGAACCTTGTGAGTGCTAAACTAAATTTGAGTTATGGTTATATACTGCCATCATTAGCCACTGTAAATCATTGGTTACAGTTGAGCAAGGGAACTGAAATATCACAATCATATATCAAGACACTTTTAAATCCCCCATCTCTGTGGGTGACTGAAAGGAGAGATAGATGAACAGAAATACCGAGAGATTGGCAAATATTTGAACCTTACAAGTGGTAAACTAATTTTGAGTTATGGTTATATACTGCCATCTTCAGCCACTATCATCAGTTACAGTTGAGCAAGGGAACTGAAATATGACAATTACCTTTACAGCAACTAGAAGATCATGGCCATTCATCTCAGGCATACAGTAGTCAGTGAGGATTATGTTAACATCATGATCCTGCACAAAAACCAGAATATCTCTAATTATCACTAGTCAACGGACAGATGCAGAAAAAAATTAGGAAGTTTGAAAGCGGAATCATGTTGGTCACAACCTAATCAGCCCTTACTCATGCAGACGTCATTCATTTTCAACCATGGTCAAATGATGTTTAGTTTATAGTTTGCTGCAAAATTTCCATCTCTATGGCCACTTCCCCCTTACTTCAAGACGAGGATCTCCAATAAGTAAAACACCAATAATAGACCAGTAATGCTGAAGCAACTTTCATAGCAAAAGCATAATAGTTTCTTAATCAGCCCTTCATCTCTAGATGGCACGGTTGGTTTAGGAAAGAATTATGTTGACATGGCTTGCCAATGTAAAACAATGTCACTTAATATGAAAACTAAAATCCACTAGGAAGCCAAATCTAATTGCATTATAGAGTCCAAGTCCCAGTAGTAAGTTGATAAGCTTTACTACTTTCAGGGACACTTTACTTAAAACCATAAACAAAGATGTTCTATTTTAAAAAATGATTTGAAGTTCAAAAAAGACTGTATTAAAGATAATCTTATATTTTAACAAACAATATCCTCAGGAAAGTTCTATAGCATGTGAAATGTTGACAGAGCTGACAGCCAAAAGATCCATGGTTCTACAAATATAAATTTGTAATTACTATTATGAAATTTTGTGTCTGGTTCTTGAAAAAAACACCAAAAATGATGCCACTTCAGTGGTATGAAAACATATGTTGGTTTTCATGTCCAGTGAAAAACTAGTCGTTTCTATGTACATAGGAAATACATGGAGAGAGATTTCAATCTTATAATGTGATGCATAATGCGGCATGATAGCATCATGATTAAGATACTTGGCGCTTTCTGATTAAAAGCAGGAAACTTACTTTAACACTTGGCTTGTCAAGCTTCTCTTCTTCCATTCCAAGAACCTCTAGCGCTTTTTTTCCACTTTCTACAGTAGTAACTGCAATGATATGAGATGCTCAGGATGTATCAGTATCAAAAGAAAGATGCATATATGAACAACCAAACCATGATTTGAAACTTTGAAAACACAGACCAAAACAAAAGAGGTGCTTCTGATAGCTCACTAGAACTAAAAATTGCACCAGAAGTCTAAGACTCATGTATATGCACCCCTTTCATATTGTTTAATTACCATGCTACGTATCACGATTAAAGTATTACAGTATGTTGAATTGGACAGTTGAAGGCACTTTTTTTTCTTTGAGCTGCTGAATGGTATCTTGATCTACCCCAATAACAATTTTCTCAAGGACAATAGTATTTTCTAACTAGTGATGGACATGTCCAGCAGCAAGAAGATGATACCCTAAGGATGCAGTTGTGTAAGGGAAAATTTTATGAAAGGACTAGCTTAGCAGGGGATAGTAGATAACGTACTAAGGAGCAAGTCTATCACATACCTTGTATAGATAATTGAAAGAAGGTGTCAATGCGTTTGAAGTCAACGCCGCTGTGACCAATAATGGACCAACAACTCTTAAATCTTAACTTAGTAAGTTGGTGGAACCTAGCAAGAACTGGACAGTCGGTCAATGCGCACTAACCTACCCGGTGAATCAATATTGCTCATGAGAATACATGATAACTCTGAGGTACGTGGAGACAATGGAAGAGTGTAATTTTGGAGAAGTTTATGAATCCATCAAGAACAACCCTAAGCTTGATTTGAACATTGCCAAGTCAATCTATCTATCAATGAAGTCTACAGATCCTAGAAGAGTAAACAAACACTGTGATATTTAGCGGCGTGCTGCTGTGGCAATCTTGGTTCGAGGTCATCCAAGTTGAAAAGTCAAGAGTGATAGTAGTAATAGAAGAAGCGCGTGCATACATAAGCGCATAGCCTAGAAAGGACAAGTGTGTATTCCTATTCAGGTAGGTAGCTCGGCCTTATTATTAGCAAATCTGAATACTTAGGTTGGTACAAGAAAGAGGATCTATCTATCATTGCATGATCCAAGTAATATATACATGTCCAGAATCAGAATAGCAGAGCCTCAAGGTGACATGAAGAAAGTAAATCTGAAAGTAGAGGATAGCAAAAGCGGCGAAATAATTAATTGCAATGCACTGTGGTGTTAGTAGTACCCTTAAAGGCGGATGCTTTGAGGAGCTTGTCGACGATTTTGCGGTCAACCAAGCAGTCGTC